>CM034475.1:3819111-4419111 GCA_019925255.1 Litchi chinensis | reverse complement strand
TTATGACATTTTTCCTTTTAATCCTACTTTCTTAATTTCTTTTAAAAATATCCTCCAATAGGATATTTATTCACAAACTTCTATACTTTTAAAACTAAAATTAGACCATGTTAATAATACTAAATTGAATCTCAATTAATCTTTTGGATCCAATTAGATTGGAGAGTTACAAAAATATCATTGTACATATCTTTTACAATAAAATATAATCCTACCCTTTTTAACCTCCCATTCTCGATTTTTTTTATTTTTATTTTTATTTTTGATTCAATCACCTACAAGTCATAATTTAAATCACAAAATCTATCACACAATCTTTTAAATTCATACTCAATTTACAATTCTCTAATACCACATGTCACATTCCCATGATTGCTTGCCCCACATGTCTTTTTTTTTTTTTTTTATTTTGACTTTTCCGAGACGCCCGAATTCAACTTTTACGAGATTTTTTCTAAATCCTTTCAAAATTTACTGAGACCTATATTCAGACTGCGTACATACTCTTAGTAACCTCAGTGACTCTTAAAAGTCATTTCATATCCATTTTCAGCTCTCCATTAAATTCACTAAATCACGCTCAGCAATTTCTAGATTGATTCTATTTTCATCCGAATCTCCTTCGAAAGTGTCTAAAATATTTCTAGAGCATTTTGACACTTCTCTAAATTTTTAAATTTTTTCGAAAATTTTTCTGAATTTTCGATCGGATCTGAAACTGCTTCATTTTACCTCAAACGAACTCATTTTTATCTGTTTCAGTTTCCTTAAAGTCCATTACTTATTCCAGAGTTTTTTGACTTCAGGGTTCGATTTTATTCACACGGATATTATTCCGTCCGAAAACACTATTTATCCAAAAATCACTATTCATCCCGAAAATACTATTCATCCTGATATATTTTCATTTCTCTTAAATAGAGAAAATTCGAGGCATTACATATTGTTTTATTTAATTACTCTTTTTTGGTATTATATTGTTGGCTGTTGACGTCCTGAAACGGTTAACTCAGAGATTCAGTGGCCCAGATTGCGAACGTGGTAATAAATGGCGATTAACGCAATAAATTCGTAGTAATGGAGATTTAAGGTTGGTGTATTGTAATAAAGGTGAATGAGTGTTTGTCGTGGTAGGTGGAGATAGTAAATGGGACAATCAACACATAAAGAAGGGAGAAGAGTGAATGCAAGACACAAGGATTTTTACGTGGTTCGGCGACTGCGCTTACATCCACAGCCACTCTGAGATAATTCCGGCAGAATGACGGTATTCTAGTATTTTTCAGCTTGTTTATACAGTAAAAATTTCTCCTATTTATAGAGGGTAGAGAGATACAAAAGAGTGTAATACACGTTACAAATTATGGTTATTTCAACTAATCCTGACATAAGTCATGCTGCATTTATTGCAAAGGTAATGATCGTTTCTTCCAGACGCACGTCTGCATTTATTGCACCCGCATTAAATGCTCTTTGGTACTTGTGCAAATGATACCGACGAGAAATCGGGGCATTAGGTGACACTGATGACTTTCTGCACAAGGTATTACTTGGCGCGACCTCCCCGATTCGGCGGGCTGAGCGAGCTGAATAGGTGTTGAGGCGGGCTGAAAGTATGCTCGAACTGTTTTGGTGTTGAGCGATCTCGCGAGCTCGGCGAGCTCGCTGTAGCGACCTGAGGATTGGGCCTTCTGGGTCTTTATTCCTGTTCATGCTCATTGAGTCTGTACTGGTCCATTTGTCTAGGTTGAGAAAATTGGCATAACACAATCCTTGCCCTTAATTTTTACGTTATAAGTTATAAAAATAAGTAGTAAATGAATCCACATTCATGTCATTAAAATGCAATACAATAATTACATTAAAGTGATAATAAATATTACCATTTAATTTAAAACCAGCGTCATCAATTAGTGATGGGATTAAATATTTACAATTTCTCATTTATGAGATATTGGTGCAATTCCTAGTAAAAGAGAGAGAGAGAGAGAGATTGGTGCAAAAGACAATGTTTTAAATAACATAAAAATGTAACCTTTGTATGGATTTATACTAGATGTAATGTAGGGTACTTACAACTTACAATTCCCTGTAATTTTATACAAAATTGGAACCGTTAATGAAAACAATGGAATTTGTTCAGATGCTATTTTTGTAAATTAAATAAAATTTTTGTGTAAATTTCATTGTCTTGAGATGTTAGGTAACTGAGAGAATGATTCACTTTCATAACTATATAGGTAAATACCATGCATAATAGTTAAATCTTAAAGCCCAAAAAAAAAAAAAAAAAAAAAACATAATATGCGTTATCGAATTTTAGAATTAACAATGCCCACAGGTAGGTGACAAGTATCTGTGTAAACAACACGGCCACCAAAGCAGCTGCTCAAAATATATACAAAATTAGAAAACACATTGACACGAACCTTTTTAGCTAGCAATGCAAGTAACATAACAAAAAGCAGAAAAGAGCTTAAAATATCCAAGATCAAAGGCTAGATATAAGAAGCTAGTAAAAAAAAAAAAAGGAACATTTTCTACTTTGTCGGTTTTTATTTTGATTCGGAGTACTCGTCACTTTTATGTCGTTACTCTTTAAGAGATAATGTTCTTTTCCCTTTAACAAAGCAATTAAGATCGCCCACACTAGCTAGCTTACAATAAAGATAAGAAAGCAAGACTGCATGCGAAGAATGGAATGCGACGAGTAGCTTCAAAAGAAGATATTGATAGACAATCAAAGAAAAAAAAAAACAAAAAGATAGCAAAAGATCCGTTGCCCACCTACGACACTACCAACCAACATTTTCCCCACATTTTGTCCGGCGCCGTTTTGTTTGCCTTTTCTAGTAGGGCAGCATCGCTAAACTTTAAAATGCATTCTGATCATCTTCTTTACAGAAATTAAATGGAATTAATGTAGCCTCAAATCTATAGTTTAGCATTTAAAATTCAGTTGCTTGGATAATTGAAATTCATATACTTAATAATATAAATTTGTGATTCGTGGAATTTCCAAAAAAAAAAAAAAAAGATTACCGGTAGTTAATCCTACAGCAATCCAGCATATGCTTTTCACACCCAACTGTAATTTCTTTTATATACCAAATATGATAAAACAACTCAAACTACCAAACGAGTTTAAATAAACGTTTTCTTACCATTAAGTAGGATGTATTTATGGATCAGTAATGAAATCAAAATGAATCAAATTTCACAAGAAAGAGATTCAAGAAAATGGAACTTTATTTTTTAGAAAAGAGAGGAGAATCAAGTTTTCTTTTAATGAGAAATTAAATTTCTTAATTAAGTGTAGGGTCAATATAGTTTAATTGGTAAACAATGAAATTAATGAAATCAAAATGAATCAAATTCCATAAGAAAGAGATTCAAGAAAATGGAACTTTATTTCTTGGGCGAGGAAGGGATCAAGTTTTCTTTTCAGAAGAAATTTAATTTTTTAATTAAGTATAGGGTCTACATAATTTAATCGGTAAACAAAGAAATTATGCATTAAAAATTATGTTTGTTTTTCCTTTTAGGGACTAGTAACTGATAAAATTACCATTAAACTGATCAATCTAATTTATATTTCTGTTTTATTTCCTGGACGGTGGTATGCTAATATATGTCTTAATGGCATAGATGACAACTAAAATATCGATGTAAATCAATTCATATTATTTAAACAATCCTTTAACACGCGTTCAAACAATATTCTTTACAAATCATTTTATTTTCAAAAAGTGACTGAACAGTAGAGTAGACGAAGCATTTTAGACTTTTTAGTCAAAGAAAAAATTGGATCAAATCTAATGAAATGACAAATTTAATAAATAAAACCAAAACGTGACTCTACGGTCTCCTAAGCACAGAAAAAGACAGCTACTAAAGTCATTAAACCTTAATCCAAATCCCGCAGAGAAGTCCACTCCCACAGTAACGCAACCCAATCAAAACCAAGCAACTGACGTCAGACAATCATACACCCCAACGGGTCCCACCTCTACAGCATCGGGATTCCCTATCAAGGAAAATCAATCACACTCCACACGGGGCCCCACACTACACATCCCCACGCCTCAACCCTACGACCACTCAGAATCCAAATCCAGCTCAACTTTTTAACCGTCCGATCCAAAACCAAAAGCGCCTCCACCACACCACCACTACTGTCTACTGTCACACTCCCTCCAGCTCCGCTCTAATAATTGAAACTCGCTCGTCTTTTCATTTTTCCATTTTTCTTTTCTTCTCCGGCTTCGAAGCAAAGCGTAGACACAAACAAACAAAACGCACGTATCACGACAACCAAAGAAAAACAAGAGAGAGAAAGAGAGTAGCGATTGCACTGCATTTCTGTTGTTATTGATTTCCGTGGCGGTAATTCTTTTCTTTGCTTTTAATCTACGTTTTATTGTTTATGTTTTTTTCATTTTTTTGCCATTTGTGTGTCGGATCTTTATCGAGATCGATGAGTTTGTCGTCGTCCGTTAGTTTTATGACCTACATTTTCTTTGTTATGGTAAGTGTTTGGATTTCTGTTTTTTTATTATAAAGTTTTCACGATCATTGATTTGCTTCTTGTCTGTATAACAATTTCGGTAGTGGTGTTGTTTTCAAGAAAATCATGTTCATTTGTTACATTGCATCCTGCGTTGTTTGTTGTTTTTGGTTTTACTGAATTGGAGCATTGAGATTTAATTTATTTTTTGTTCTTCTTTTTCTTTTTCTTTTTATTGTGGATTTTGAGTTTATATGGAATTTGTTTAGATCTGTTAAGTTCTCGATACGAGTATGAATCACTAGCGTGGACTCGAGTGATTGATATTGAGGCTATAAAGTCGTGTTTGATTGAGTGATTTGATAGAGAGAGAGCTCGGATTTGTGTTAAAAGAGCCAACTTTTTTTTAGCTGGCATGAATTGTTTTTTAATGATTTGTTGTAAAAGAGAATGAAAATAGGATCTTGAATTGTAGATTGATGTTAAAAGATTGTGATATTGGTGTAATGCATATGAGATCATTCGTTGAAAATTACCAAAAGTTTATTGGTTCTATAAAAGTCTCGGATGTTTTAAAATCTCAGCATGATCATGCTTGGATTTCCAAGGTGGGTGGAACAGGATTGTGTATTTGATTTCAGATTTGATAAAATGAGAGAAAAATGGGAATTTTCACATGGATTGTATTCGTTGTATTTTCTTTGTGAACATCTAGAAATCTGTACTGTTGGCTACTGAGAGGCCAAAATGGTCCTGGTTAATTGCATGTTGCCTGTTGGCTTCAAAAGTTCAGGGAATTCAGTGCATATATAGCAGAAGTGCTTTCCCCTTTATGGGTTTTACTGCCTTATGTTTCTCACCATTGGCATGAGAGTTACTTTGTACCTGGTAATTGCCAGCTGTGGTGGAATTCTTGGTTTTACTGTTTATGATGCATATGTTTTATTGACCTTATTTATTTATTTATTTTAGTTCTCTTATAGAATTTTGGTGTTATCTTATCTGCAGCATCTTGGGAGTTATGTACATCAGGAAAAATTAGTGCCGCTGCCCCAGCACATGCTCTTGCAGTTAAAATGTGTTAGTGAAGCTATTGAGTTTTTGATACAATGTCGTCTACTGTGAGACCAAGTCGTAAAAACTTAGACTCTGCCGCGGATATGGAGTCTAGTTCAGAGTTGAAACAGAGTTCCAAGCAGCATCTAGCGAAGGAGGGAGTTTCATCACAGTATGAAACTAAGAGTTTGAAGTATCAAAGCAAGTTGAAGATAAAACCTTGTGTTGCTCCTCCGTATAGCGATCAACCTCGTGAACAAAGACGGGAAGCAGATGGCAAACTGTTGCTCCTATCGAAATCTTCGGGGAAGCTCCATGGGCAATCTGCTAAGGGGAAGGGCAAAAAAGATGATGAGCTTGTCAAGTACATGTCAAATTTGCCGGGTTATCTAAAGCGGGTAGATGGGGAAGAAAACCGTAATGATAAAGCATTTGACGTGGGAGTTTTAGATTGGGCACGTTTAGAGAAATGGAAATATAAGCAAAACTGTAGTTATACAAGAGGGTCGAATAACGGAGCATCTACTAGCACTAGTTTATCACTGAAAACAACCATAAAGTCATCTTCCTTTTCTAGTGCGGTTAAGGCGGGCACACATGCTCATCAAAGTGAGCAACATTCTTCACTTTGTCCTGGTCTAAATTCATCTTCTAAAGATGCCCCTTCTCGAGTCCAACCATCAACCAAGAAGGCAGTACACTTCCAAGATTTAGAGAGCTCTTCAAATAGCAACTTGGGGCAGAGAAAGACACTGTGGAACTACAAGTCTTTTAGCAAGAATGATGCTGATGTAGTTCTTAAAAGTGCGAAGACAAAAGTTTCAGCACAAAAGACCACTTCAGATATGGGTGGGGTTGAGCTCAGTCCAAAGGAAAAACTTGCTACTTGGGATGATGAAGTCAAGAAGAGTGTAGAGGTGTCACGGCAATCAGATAAAAATAGGAGAGCTTCGAATCACAAGATCATTTCTGAGGCAAAGGCTTATCCAACGCTGAGAACTTATGGAGTCTTGCACAGTTCAAAGGAAAAGATAGATCGCGGTAATGTTGAAACAAAGAAGAGGATTGAGAAATTCCAATCAAATATCGATCTCGGTCATCACAACCTGCCAGGCAAGCTTGAGAAAGTGGTTCTTCTTTTACCTAAAGAATTTTCTCAAAAGCGCTCCCAGGAGGAACCCAAAGTTTTATCCAATGTGCACTTGATAGAAACAAATCAGAATAGTCTTTCAGGCAGCTTTCCTCTGGAGAAGATTTGCTCTGCGGAACTCCGTTCTGATATTCCACACTCGTGCCCTCTGGCTTCCAAAGTCGAGACTAAAGTTGAACCATACTTGGTGTCACATAGCCGGAACAATAGTACAAAATTGGAGCTAACATCTGATGCCTCTCACAGAACCCCATGTTCTAATAAAACCTCCGGTATGCTCTCAGAAGCTACAAAACAGAAGAACATCAAGCATATGAAAGCAAGCTCAATCGATAATCTGAAGTTCTTGGATCAAGAAATGGGTGAAATGGCAGCCATGAAAGGCAGAAGTCCATCGCCAAATCGCCGGTTTAGCTTCAGCTTTGGTCGGATGGGCAGAAGTCTCAGTTTAAAAGAGGGTTCATATGTACCACAGTTGAGCTCCACATATGTTTCTGCCAAGTCTGGTCCAGTGAAATCCGAGATGCTTTCTTGTGTAGATGATTCAAACAGAGAAAAGGCAAATGGTCAGAACAGAGCTAGATCGTCTAGCCCTTTTAGACGCATACTAGACCCACTGCTGAGGTTCAAGGGGAGCTCAAACCCAGTGCAAGAACCTGGATCTTCTCAACCTTGCAAAGAAAGCTCGAGTCACATCAGCTCTACTAGGCCAGTTAATGGCAACGAATCACTTCTAAGTCAAAGACCTGAAGCATCAAAAATGCAAGCTCTTCTGCAGCTTTCTATAAAGAATGGGATCCCTTTGTTTAAATTTGTGGTTGACAACAACAGCAGTGTTCTGGCTGCCACCATGAAGAACCTAACATCACCTGGGAAAGATGATCTGGGTGAGAATTATACGTTTTACTCTGTCAATGAAATAAAGAAAAAGACCAGTGGCTGGATGAATCAAGGAAGTAAAATGAAAAGTTGCGGCTATGCCTATAATGTTGTCGGTCAGATGAAGGTTTCTGGTTCTCAATATCCAGATTCAGACTTTAAGAGTCAGTATATCATGAGAGAGTCTGTTTTGTTTGGTGCTGAAGCAAGATCAGCAGATCAAGCATCTCCGAAATTTATGACTAGTAAAGAGCTCGCGGCCATTGTGGTGAAATTGCCTATTGGAAGTTTGAGCAGCTATCAAGACAAGAGCAGAGATAAAGGTACAGTTGAGAAGTGGTTTACAGAACTTTTGCCGGGGAGTGGAAGCACTACAGTCATACTTCCAGGCGGCATTCATAGTTTGCCAAGCAAAGGAGGACCTACACCACTGATTCAGAGATGGAAATCTGGTGGATTATGCGATTGTGGAGGTTGGGATGTTGGCTGCAAACTACGAACACTTGCCAATCGGGACCAAAGCAATCAGATGTCAACAACATCCACTGCTTTTCCAGACACTGCTCCTTTTGAACTGTTTGCTCAGGTACTATTTTTTTGTCAACTGAGCTTGGCCTTGGCCTTAGCAATTCATTGTTATTGTTGTTAACTTAGCCAGTTCACTGCCTGTTTTGAACTTGCTTACAGGGAGAAGAATCTCAACAGAATAGGCCTGTCTTCAGTTTGGTGCCATTAAACAAAGAAATCTACTCCGTTGAATTCAATTCCTCAGTCACTTTGCTACAAGCATTCTTTATTTGCGTCACTGTTATCAGCTGTCAAAAATCATCTGAGCTCTCAAGAGTCAGCAATTCGTATGAAGCGAAAGTTTTCCAAAAGGAACCAGAACCTGGGATGAATGGAGATGAAACTATGAAGAATTACCGTTCAAATATTATCTTGGGGGAATTGCTCGGAAAAAATCCACCCCTTTCCCCAGTTGGGAGGGTATGATTTCAAGCAAGTCAGTTCTTTTGCTTTCAATCCCAGGTATAGCAGTCAAACATCTTCAAATAGCAATGGACCAGAAACTTAATTGCCTCATTTCTTGTATTCGTGATCAACTGTTGTGCTTGATGCGAAATGTTGTGAGGTTGATGGAGAATCTTTTAGTCAGAGTGACTGATGGAGCATGCTTCATGCATCACCAGAGTAATTTGGTATCGGTTGCAGCACAGTTGCCACATTTTCCCTGTATAGAAATAATAGCATTCTACATACCATTGTAAGACAGTAAGCATTTTCAAAATACATGAACCACAATTATGTTCACACAGGGTACAAATACTTGCCAATTAAGGAGGTAATAAACGTAAACTAAGATTGGAATATAATTTGATAATAGTATCAATCGATGACATATGTTCTCTATATTCAAGAGTATACTGTATAACTTTTATTAGATCATCCATCACCCCGATTACAAACTGGAAATTATCCTCACATTTTAATTTTTGAATTAGAAATTGAAGAAGATATAAACTGCAAATAAACTAAAAGTAAAGGGAAAGAGCAAACCAGAATGGAAATAACAATGATCTCTTATCATCGATTGATGTGTTCACAAGTCAATAGGTGAAGCGTGATGAATACAGATAAACCATTGATCATCAATCTTCTCAAAAACATTTGTTACATACTGCCCTCCCCAACTGCTACCTCTTGTCCTAACAAGTTCAATGCAATTAACATATCCTACATTCCCTCTAACATGAACACGAATATCTTTGAGCGCTATTGATAGCGGAAATTCATAATTCATCCAAACCACCTCCCAACTTTCCATTACAGAATCATAACCAGATATCCCACTTGCTCCAGGGTGCACACAACACACATTATCCCCCTTTGCCCACAAAGTTTGCATGGCAGCAAGATCACCGTTCTTAAATGAATCATAAAATCGAGCATTTGCTGCCATCACTGCAGTCTTTGTATCCTCGTCAAGTATGCGAAGGCTATCTCTGATTTTTGCAGCTTGAGCATAGTTTTCCTCCTCAATTGCAATCTGCAGCTCCCGCTTCAGGATTTCCTCATCCAACATGACGCTGTCACCACTTAAGTTTCCCTCTGTATCATCACTTTTTTTCACCCAACAAGGTCTCAATGATAACAGTCGAGACGCTTGTCCAAAAGGTGCTGCACTAAATTAATAAATAATTAGACCCACTAGAAACATAAGTATAATGAAAAGAGAAAAAATATCAGGAATATATATTTAAAAAAAAAAAAAGACCCCATAGAGTAGATAAATTTATTACACTCACAAAAAAGGTTTCAATGAACCATAGTTTGAAGATAAACAAGATGCCTATCTGGACAACATATAGCATACGAGAGAGACCGAAATTCACACTAACTTCACACTCAGTGATAGAAATATATCAGCAATTAGTGTAAAACATGACATGTAATAATCAACTATTGTCCTGAAACATGCACACAAACAGAAGTATCCTTCGAAACTAACAATTTCAAATGTGAGAGAACGGTTATGAATAAAAAACAAGGCGACCATATCATGTAGTCAGTAAGAACAACGTACAAGCATTAAAAGTAAAATAAAATTATAAAAAAACACACACACACACACACACCATCAAGGCAAAGAAAAACTTACGAAATTCGCAATTCAAACTGAAATTTACTAGGTAAAATTGGCATTGTATTTCTTCTTGCACCTAGATTGCATTGGTTTTGGGTCAACGGAGAGAAGCTACGATTACTCCTCAAGCTATTTATACGTGAAAAAGATGTACCCTTAAGCTCTTTCATATCCATAACATTCACCTATAAAGTGAACAATCAAAAGCAAAGGTCTATCAACTTCATGAGAAACAAAAATTTTAAACACATTGTCGATACATATATATATATATATATATATATATATATCAAGTAGCTAAAAACTACACCTTGAATAGTCTAACAAAACAATGCAATACATGGGTTATTCAATTGGTGAAATGGGGCGCAATAAAAACTCAAAAAAATTGTAACTTGCATAATCAATTGCAATTGAAACCACAAACACGTACAACTGTCAAACATCAATACAACGATCTCAGATTATAAATTTTCATCGATGAAAAAACAAAGCATGAGTTTTAATTATCAATTTTACAAGCTTTAACGTAAAATTAAAAAGAAAACTGAGAAGGGGAAGAATGAATTTACGTTGTAGCAGAAGCCGGATCCATGAAACGACATCGTTGAAGAGAGTGAGTGACTTTAGGGTTTTGCAGTGAAAGAGAGAGACGAAGAATTGAAAGATTGATCAGAGGGTACTTTGGGAAATATGAAATTGGGTGGGCTGGATTATTTATAGTTCGGGTCGGATTGGATTGAGACTCATTTGGTTCACTGTTAATTTGGGGGCAATGGTTGGTTTCTGGCTTACTTGATCAGCCAAAAGCTAATACTAAAGACACCCCACAAGTTCAATATAATTAATTAATTAATTGATTATAAATGTAATTACAATTAATTAAAATGATAAGTTATCAAATGAGGAGATATAAATTGGAGTTTAAGTTGAGGGAGGGGGCTATCACATAGTGAGATACAAATTGGAGTTTAAGTTTGGGGAGAGGGGATTTAAAATTAAAGAAAACTACTTACATATTGTATTTCAAATGACAACCACTCGTACTAAGATGTTATATTCGCTAATCAATGATGATAATAAAACAAAAACAACAAATTAAGAAGGAATAAAACATGTCATAAGTCACAAAATTTCATTATATATATAAAGAGAGAGATTATATGGTCAACAAATCATAATTTTTTAATGGTTAGTACCACTAATTCTAGTCATTTATTGCATTTTCTCTCACAAACATTTTTCTCTACTATTTAATTAAAATGTAATCAATGGTTAAGATTATGTATATTTATATATATATATATTTTATCAAAACTAGCCGGTCATCCGTCGAAATTAGACATTAAATATATAGTTTGAAAATCTAATATCATAATATATTAAAAGAAATATATGCTTCCACAATATTAAAAAAAAAAAAAAAAATCTCTCATATGTTAGTAAATACTCATATTAAAACTCAAACTCTTATCGCAAATATGAAGGAAATATTTACTAACTACTCATGTTGGACGTGCAATTTTCATTCTCTTGTTTATTAATGTTAATATTGAAAAGTAATTAAAAACGTTTTAATTCTTAATAGTATCTTAAGAACAAAACTAATTAGCTTATTTTTGTTAATTAATTGAGTATTTCACTTCTTAATATAAAGGAGAAATTTTAACAACCTAGTCATTGATTAATGTATTGTATTGTTACTTCCTTTATAAGAATATAAGTAACATAACATTTATGCATGGAAGTCAAACAAACACAAAAATATTCAATTCCTGTTCACTCTTTTTGGTTCCTTCGCGTTGTTGTCCAAATAACACAATTTTTTTTCTTAATGTGAAAACAAACAAGAAATCTTATCTTGTCTGAATAAGTCATAGAAGAAGCTTCCTGGAAAATGACAATTTTAATTTTTAGGTGGCATCATTGAAACCAAAAACTCAAACATTCTGGAACAGGTAAAAGACTAGTCCAAACAATACTCTATTATTACCATTTTCATTATCATTTTCAATGACGAATGTGAGTTGACAAAGACCCATATTGCTTTGGAATACTTTTGTTTTCGTTTAATGTTATCATGATCGCATTTAATGTTCACATGCTAATGCCTTAAATTGGTACCAACAAGTTGGTATTTTCTTGTTTTTTCACTTCCATATTGAATGCTTCAATGGTACAAACACGGTAGAAAGATTTACATACAAAGGTGATTAACATGTCGATTAGGACAATTCTTTTTCAAGGTATGTATATATATATATATCTGATAAACAATTCATGAAAATGTCTAGAAGTGTTCTCTCAATTGGATTTATTGTATGAATTACATGCTTCTCTATTAAGTATTTCAAATATATTTTGTTATTAGTATTAGTATTTTTTTTTCTATCATTTAATTAAATTAAAAATAAGACGGCTTTATCATTCAACAAAATTTTTATTTTTTATTTTTTCCTAAGTTTGATAATTGATAGGGTCAAGGGTTTATAGAATCCATCAAGAATATTCAAATGTCATTTGTTTGTATTATATGAAAAAAAAAAAAAAAAATAGACGTTTCAATAAAGGAGACTCGTCTCATGCTATAAAAGTACATATTTTACATGCTATGAAATCTCAATATCAATTTATTGAAAAGAGAAATAAAATTCAATGTTAGGATATGGGTTCTTGTGCAAACAACATTCTTAGATTTTTTTTTTTTTTTTTTTTGAAATAAACAAATTTCATTCACCACTGGCCCTATAAATTGAAGGCATCAGGGAAGAAACAACCAACGCTGGTGGAGAGACCTCTCTAAAGGATATGAAAACACGGATTAACCTGAGAAGCCACGTTCACGACATTCTTAGATCTTACTCGGCAGAACTAGTCTCAAAATGCACGATTTGGTGCAACTCGGTGGACCATCTTTGAAGTGAAGTTAAACATTTCAAAGCTCTGACCAAGTAAGAGCCACCAAAGTCGCCATCAAAATCTCGTGGTTGTACTTCGATCGTACTCCACGAAAATCTGGCCTATCAACCGTAGATCTAATGGTGACTATTTTGACCATTCATGTTTAAATCATCGACTTAATTTTACAAGTGGTGGGATACTTTTACTTGATGTCTCTTTCGACTGTGCAGAAGTGGGAGCACCCTTGCAATATCAAGATTTCTTCCATTGAAGCGGTAGACCTTGTTAATTGGTCATTTAGATTTTTTGTTGTGCTTGAAAATTGACAAGTCCCAGCCAATATCTAATATTTCGTTTTTATAAATTGAGGGAGTTTCGTGGTTCCTAATTTTTCTGTCACTGAAATTGTATTGATTTTTAAAAAATTATATTCATATTCAAATGTTCATGGCATTATACATCAAAGTGAAATTAATAAAATTAATAGTGTTGTACGTCCACTTTTAACTTAAATAGTTAATGCATTTCTTCATCACATCTAATTAGAATTTAAATCCTATTATATGTATATAGTTTAATAGCCTTGACTGAAGGCATATTTGTTTTGGATTATAGTTTAAGATCCCATTTGATATTATTTCAAATAAATTAAAATCTGATTATTTAATAATTTAAATAGATTTGACAACAAATTTAAGAAGTAAGTTGTTATGGGATTTGATGAATCTTTTAAATAACTAAATAATTCACATAAAAAAAAACATAATAAATGATAAAGGTTTGAAAACCGAAAGAAAAAACACAAATATATATATATATATATATTTTTAAAGATTTGATTGTCTTACCTAACGATTAACTTTATTTATATATAAATCATAATATTTAAATTAGCTTCAATAACTACCCTTATAATCAATTAAAGAGCTATAATTTATAAATAGAACAAATTACTCCAGACCCCCCCCCCCCCTCCCCCCTCAGGTATGAAATTAATCAGATGGAAACAATGTTTCGTTTTTATAACAGAAAAGCCTCATGCCGTTAGTAAACGTTAGTCAACTTTAGTATGACAAAGGGCATTTATGTCATTTTACTTGAAATGACCCTTAGTTTTTAAATTAATTCTCTTTTAAATTAAAAAAATTAATAAAAAAATTATCAAAGAATTAAAAAAAAAAACTGAAAAGAAAAAAGAACAGATGATGTTCATCATCTGGGTTCGTCCCAGAAAAAAAAAAAAAACAAAACTAGGTTCCAAAATAAACCAAAGAAACCCAGATCCATCTCAGAATCATCACTCAAACTTCATCTCAAAATCATCATCATCAACAATAAATCAAACTCAAACATAAACATAAACTCAAAACATCTCAGAATCATCATCATAAACATAAACCCAGATGATGCATCATTGTTAAACAAAAAATTAAAAAATAAATTATAAAAAAAAAAAACACAACTGGGTTTGACATCTGGGTTCGTGGAACCCAGACATCTGGGTTCGATTGGAACCCATATGAAATCTGGGTTCGAATTGAGCCCAGATCTTGGTTCGAATGTCTCTGGTGGAGGAAGAGAGAAGAAGAAGAAGAAGAAGAGGAAGAAGAAGAGAAGAAGAATAAGAAGAAGAAGAAGAAGAAGACGGCCATGAACAGAGGAGAGAAATAGAGATGAAAGAGAGAGATGGTGGTCAGCGTGCGAGGATGGGAGGGGGGGTGGTGGAGGTCTGGTCTCTGGTGGAGGATGGTGGTTGGCGTGCGGAGGGGGCGGTGGTGGAGGTTGGGTCTGTGGTGGACGATGGTGGGGGGAGAGAGAGAGAGAGGGAGGAGAATGAGAATTTTAATAATTGTAAGGGTATTTTGGTCTTTACAAGTTAAACACAGTCAACCGTTTAATTTAACCGTGTTTGACCGTTAACTTGGAGTTTTTTTGTTATAAAAACGAAACATTGTTTCCATCTGATTAATTTCATACCTGGGGGGGTCTAGAGTAATTTGCTCTTATAAATAAGATTAATGGTTTGGTAAACAAAGTAAGAAAAGTATAATTAAACAAAAAATTATAATCATATTTTTTATATACCGCCTGCCATGATGGTAATTGAAATTTGGATACTAACAAGCTACATGACCACTCTTTATATATTTCATTCTGAATTATTCATATTATTTGACATGGATCGTATCATTATTGTCTGACCAATGGGCCGACAAGTTGAAAAATAATGTAGCAAAATGACACGTACAAGTAAGCAAATCCAAGTGAAATGTACGGGTATAAATTAATAAGCGAAGAAACTTAAATTTGAAGAGACGTCGCAGTCACATTAAAGAAGCCGCCTTGGCCGTTTCATGTCCGCTGAGTGTCACGACACCACCACCAACAACGAGCCATATTTTTCTCTAACCAAATCCAAATACAAGTGACGGGTCGGCCCGTCGGCTAATCAATAACGACCGCTGACCTTTGACTCTTTCTCTTTCTCTCTCTCCAACTTGGCTACTGGTCTTACACCCCCCACCACCACGTTCTTGCATCGGCCATTTTTATTTTTATATCTATATTTATTTGTTTTTCTCACTGTACTAAGAATATTTGTTAACCATGTAGTTTAGTTTATCTTGAATTTACGTAATTGCCCTTGGCTGAGTGCCAGAGGTCATATGCCCTCTCTCTCTGTCTCTCTCTGCTCGAGTACAATGATTTTTCATTATTGATAAAACTTTGTCAACTGTACATGTATGAAAGTTGTTTTGATAAATAGTGCAATATTTGACTTGGACTTTCAATTAATTAAAGACTACTGTTATTTTACTCTTCAAATTATCGAAAAAGAAAGTGAAGTAAATTAAAATGGATAGTCTCGGAATAACAAGTTAGTTTTTTAAATTTGATATATATTTTTTAAAAATTGACGTCGAAAGGTCTACAAGATCTGATGGAGTTAAATATTATTTATACTGTTTATATATCTATTTTCATAAATAGGAGATCTCTATTCTCATTCCAAGAGGAGGGAACAATTAATATAAACTATAATATATGTTTTGTATGAATTGAATTATTTAATCTCTCGAGGGATGAAAATATATACAATCATTTGTGTTATTTGATATTGAAACTAGACTCGAGAACATATGAAGGTGGAGACTTTATCGTTAACACAAAAAGAAGACGTGATTGGAAGCATCAAAAGAAAAGATTTGCACTTTTGTTTAACTATTAACAGCACAAAATAGCTCGTGACTAGTGAGTGGTAACAGTAAGGCATGGACTGGCTCTGCATGCGGTACACGTAGATCGAGCCAATGACAATGGTGGTCTGCAATTAAAAACTAATCGAGATGGATTGAGGACAAAATCAAAACTTTCAAATAAAGTTGGTATAGTACATAGTGGCAAAAGGCAACTCCAAAATGGTTATGGGACCAACCAATGTTAAGCAAACCCCTTTTGGTCATCATTCATGATCCAACACAAAGGGACAGTTCTTACATGTTCCAAAACCTGCTCTCTTTAATGATTCTCTCACTCTTTTAACGTTTTTTTTTAAAAAAAATAAAATAAAATTTCAGGCCATTAATTGCGGTTACTAGAAAGTTTAATTAAAGCCCACCACAATAATTATTCACATCATAATTATAATTTATAGGTTTTTTATAAACGGCAAGCCCATATAAAATTGAAAAGAGATGGAGATGTACAAAATGGAATTAGTATGGAAACCAAGCGACACCAATTTTGACTATAATGCGATCCATTTGGCGACGTGGTGTACTTGTGACACTATGAAGACTGTATTTTTATTTTATTTTTTGAAAATTACATCTTTATGATTGCATGTGATGCACAATATTTCGTCCTCGTGTAAGTGTTGCAAATAATTTAGTTATAAGGAGACAAGGCAGTTGAGAATCGAGATGGGTAATGAATTTTATACTTGTGTGGTTATGTACTTAGGTAGCTTGGCTGAGAAGGAAAAGTTCTCATCAAGACTTCCAGTATTTTCTTCCTCTTTTACCTTCCAAATTACTTATTGTTTTTTTTTTTTTTTTTTTACATAAATTTTTTTTATCATTATATAAAACATGCATTTTTATTTTTTATTTTTTGAGAGTTATAAAACACGCATTTGTTGAAAACAAGATGTTAAAACATAGAATCCCCATTTACTATCCTTATTTCGTGATGCAGGAAATGCTCATCTTTGTCCATATTCCTATCTAGAATTGACATAATATAAATGTGTTAATGATTAATCTCTCTAAAAATTCAATTTTCAAAAGATTTATAGACTAATCGAGCAAAAATTTAAATTTATATAATAATAATCATAATAATAATAATTTGACATCAATAATTAGTTTTGCAATCCGAAAATCTATTTAATTGACTGTGAGAGATATATTTACTTATTTGAAATAAAATGTGAAAATTCCTTACACATATAAGACATCATTTGGTATTCCTTTTCAAAATTTAAAATCCAATTATTTAATAATTTTAGTATAATAAATATGTTTAATAAAACTTTCAAAAATAATTATTTAATAATTTAATTAGAATTGATAATATTTTTAAGAAGCAAATGAGAGATATCTGTAAAATGATTACAAAATAATATGCCATAAAACTTAATTCCTAATTATCCTCATTAATTTTAATTGAAAGACACTTATGTCTAACTTTAATTATAAAGAATTATATTTAAACAAAATATAAATTAAAATATTTTATTTTTATATCTATCTTAGATGTTTTATAAATTCACGATAATAACATAAAATCTATCAAATATACATATATTGTTCTTGAAGTCTATAACAATTTTAATAACATAATCAACTAAATATAGCTAATGTAAAATATTTTTAAAAGCTACAACAACATTAGTCTGGCTTCAAGTATGATGAGATTAAAACCATATAGCATATCTAATGCTATTATGTGTTTAAGTAATATTAGATTTCCCAAATATCTTGTCAAAATTTATGTCAAATGATGTGGTATGCTAGTCATCAAAATCCTATTGATTATCACATCATCTCATGATTTACAAGATATTGACAACTCGCATCTTACGTTATTTAGGCATGAATTTAAATAAAATATTTAAAAAGTTTAATATTATTATGTGTAATTTTGAGTTTATATTAATAACACATCAACCTACACTTTTTAAAAAAAAAAATTAAAAAAAAAAGTTCTACACTTTCCTAAAATTTACCCAAATGATGTTGCAAGTTTATTTGTAGCTGTCATGTTAATTTTGCAATGATATATTAATAATATGATAATTACACCAAAGATTACCACATAATTTTGATAATGATTTTGGACAAATATATTCGACCAATCATTATAAAATATATGTCACGCTCTCTTTTCTTTTATATTTTATAATTAACTAAGAGTAGAGATAGTGAATCAAATTTCTATACTTTTGATTGTTGAAAATTTTAAGAAATCATAGTCAACATTTCCAAGAGGAGAAACTCATCTCCATAATCTCTAAAGCAAGTATATTCAATTTAAGATTTCATTATAGTTTAAAAATTTTGGTGTATTCAATTGAGATTTCTAAAAAGTTTATCAAAATTTAGGTATATCAAATTTATATTTGTATGTAATTTATTGAAATCTATATAAATTTAGATGTATTTAATTTAAGTTTGTTTGGATTATATTGAAATCCATACAAATTGCAATGTATTCAATTCATACATTAAAAAATTCCATACAAATTTAGGTATATCCAAAATGTTATTAACTATACAGATTTTATATAAGTGATGTGTTATACCCATTTTCTGGATCTGCCCAAATGGCCCAACTCAGGCCTTATTTATTTAAACAGAAGCAAGGGCCCAGGAGGCCCAAGGCTGGAACCAGTGGCTGCCAGCCCAACTCATGAGGTCGCCCAGGTCGCAGGCCAGCAACAGTTCCCAGGATGCCCCCTGCTCGTACCTTCAGCTCAGGGAGCCCGTGAGGTCGCGAGGTCGCATGGACCCCCAGATCGCCCTACCTCTCCTCTTGGCCACGTCAGCTCTCCTCCAGTGTGTATCACCTGGCTGACCAAAAGGCTTATCCAGGGGATACCGTGTATAGCAAGTTGTCAGAATTTTACACAATTACCCAGAAGCATTTAATGAAGTAAAGACTTCTTCAGGAATATTAAATGCAGATCTGTGCAAGAAGAAAATCATCATTACCTTTACAATTAATGCAG
This sequence comes from Litchi chinensis, assembly GCA_019925255.1. Taxonomy (NCBI): domain Eukaryota; kingdom Viridiplantae; phylum Streptophyta; class Magnoliopsida; order Sapindales; family Sapindaceae; genus Litchi; species Litchi chinensis. The sequence goes on along the minus strand of CM034475.1, from coordinate 4,399,742 downwards.
CATGGCAATGTCAGGATTAGTTAAAACTAGCCATTACCAATATCATGTGTAACTTTCTTTGTATTTTTATATTATCATCCTCCCCTCATCTATAAAGGTGGGAGACATTTTTACTGTACCAACAAGCTTAACATACTAGAAAACTGTCACTCTGCCGGAATTGTCCCAGAGTGGCCGTGGACGTAGGTGCAGTCACCGAACCACGTAAAAATCCTCGTGTTCTTTCTCTCTCTCTCTCTATTTCTCTTTAATTTATTACAGATCACCTTATTAAATCCGACCAACCACCAAGACCGACATTCCTTCACCTGAATTAATCACCACCAACCTTGAACTTTATTAATTACCTATTTATTATCCTTTCATCATCACGACCAGAACCGTTAATTAATTACCAAGTTCGCCGTCTGGGCCCCAGAATCTCTGGTTGACCGTTTCCGAACGTCAATATCTTTTGGCGCTAGAAGGAGGGCCCAACGGCGACCTGGTAATCTCCACTTAGTCGTTAGTTCACATTTACTTGTACTCATCTACCATGGCCAGGATTAAGGCAACAAGGAGTGTCGGAGTGGCAGAGGAACGACGTGAGATTCAAGAAGAACAGAGCGCCTCACCTTCAGGAAACGAGATCGCTCAGGAATGGCAGCAGCGCCAGCGAGCTCTAGAAGATACAGTAAGGGAGTTGACGACGACGGTTAGGGCGTTGGTGGAAGTCCAAGCCCGTGCGGTGCAGAGACAGGTGGAAGTCGCACCCCCAGGCAGAGCTCGCCGTCGACCTTCAGAAGAAATCCCAACTCCAGAAGGGGTAGCCGCCAGGGAAAGGTCGCTGACCGAAGGATCAGCCCGCTCCTCGAACTTGCACCCAAGGAGAGCCAGAGAGCGGAACCAAGAGCGGGAAATCCCACCTCGCCAGAACGAGATAAGGGCAAGGGCGAGCATCGAGGGCGCCAGGCGCGAAGAGGGTAGTCGTGGGCCAGAGTGAGTCAGTGGATACCTTGCAGGTTATGAACCCGAGCAGCGGAGGGCCCCCAGACGTGTAGAAGCTTTCGGGGAAGAGGGCAGATCGCAGAACCGTCACTTTGGGGAGCAGGAGAGTACCAGTAGATGGAACCCCAGTCGGCGATCTCTGACCCAGGACCCAGTGGTAGAGGAGTTGTTACAGAGGGTCCAGCAATTAGAAGCTCGACCTGGAGGCCGGACCGGGGAAGAGCAGGAGAGTCGCAGGGCACCATTTACCCGGGAGATAGAGACTGTACCTTTACCAGCGAAGTTTAAACTCCCCAATATCCCTCTATACGGCGACAGGACAGATCCCTACGACCATCTGGACGCTTTCAACGTACAGATGGATCTTCAGACAGATGACCCGCTGGTAAAGTGCCGAGTATTCCCAGCTACTCTAGGGGATGCTCCGCGAGCTTGGTTCAAAGGCCTTCCAGCCCGCAGCATCGGGAGCTGGAGAGAATGTCAGAAAAAGTTCTTGGACCAATATAAGGCCTTGAGGAAGCAGCTCGCACCAACCTGCCACCTCGCTACCATTTTCCAGAGACAAAATGAATCCCTGAAGGATTATATCACTCGATTCAAAGAGGAGGTGAGTAATGTGGAAACGCCCTCTGACGAGAGTATTTTAACAGCTATTTCTGCAGGGCTCAGGAAAGACGGGAAGTTATACGAAAGCATATACAAATCCCCTGTGAAAGATCTAGGGGAGTTCTACGAAAAGACTGCCAAAGAAATCAGATGGGAAGAAGCCTTCGGGGCAAAGAAACCCAGTAGTCAACGGGGTGAAGCGAGCGGTTCCCACCGCGAGAAGAGGAAGAACTATGGCAGTGACAAGCCTGGAGAACCGAGGCACCAGACTGCTCATGTTGTGGCAAAGCGAGCTAGACCGGGGTCGAGGGCGGAGCGACCCCGGCGTCCGAACCGATATGAAAGCTATAGTGTGTTGTCCGACAGGCAAGACAGGATCTTCGCCGCAGAAAGAAACAGGGAGAATTTCGGGAAGCCACCCCCGACTGGACCCCCTAACCGACGTCGGGACCCAAAGAAATACTGTGCCTACCATAATGAGAACAAGCACAATACCTTGGACTGCTGGCAGTTGAAAGATGTCATTGAAGAACTCATAAGGCGAGGCCGCTTGGGAGAATATGTAGTACAGCCAGCTGACAGGCGACCTCGGCACCAACGACCTCAGGAACAAGACCGGCAGCCCGAGCAACAGCAGCCTCAGCGAGCTCAGGAGCCCGAGCGCGAGCCCGTTGTAAGAACAATCTTTACCATTTATGGTGGACCTCATGTGGCAGGTACATCTAACAGGTCGCACCAGAGGTACGTCCGAGAAGCCAACCATACCCTGCTGGCAGAATATGGAGGAGTCGAGGGACCCACCAAAAGGACAAAAAAGTCCTCAGACAGTATTGTATTCACCGAGGAGGACGAGAGGGGAGTGCGCTGGCCCTACAATGACGCGATAGTAATCCGAGCCCAGATCAGCAATATCGAAGTACGGAGGATAATGATCGACACTGGCAGCTCAGTCAACGTCATGTATAAGGACTGCTATGACCAGATGGGGTTAGGAGCTGAGCAATTAATACCCTCACCAGATCCCCTCTACGGATTCACGGGAGATGCAGTGATACCGATAGGCTAGGTCAAATTACCTCTTACCCTGGGTGAACCAGGCCGGCAAGCTACGGTTCTTATCGACTTCCTGATCATCAATAGTCCTTCAGCATACAACGTGGTCTTGGGGCGACCTTCAATGAACGAGCTAGACATGGTCACCTCCACCAGAACGCTCACAGTCAAGTTCCCGACCCCTAACGGAGTAGGCTGTGTCAAGGGGAACAGCAGTTGGCCAGGCGATGCTATGAAGATGCAGTGAAGATGGGAGTCAGGGGAAAGAAAGTAAACGTGGTCTCGGGTGGCCAACCACGAGCTATCTCTGAAGCCGGGGTAAGCGACGACCTCGACCCTCGCGAGGTGGATGCAGACAGGGCCACCGGACCTATTGAAGAGCTAGAAGATGTGCGGGTCAGCGAAGTAGACCCAGAAAGATGTGTGAAGGTGGGAAGAGACCTGCTATCGGAAGTGAAGACCGAGCTCATAAAATTTCTGAAGATGAACCTCGACGTCTTCGCCTGGAACCACGAAGACATGGTGGGGATAGATCCTGACGTTATGTGCCACAGACTGAACATAGATCCCCAGCACAGGCCAGTCCGCCAGAAGAGGAGGCCGATGACTCCGGAACGTTATGCAGCTCTGAAGGAGGAGGTTGAGAAGCTGCTGGCTAACAGGTTCGTCAGGGAGGCCCGTTATCCTATCTGGGTCGCGAATCCGGTCCTCGTGAAGAAGAAGAACGGGAAGTGGAGGACTTGCATTGACTTCACCGACCTGAACAAGGCTTGCCCGAAAGACAACTTCCCATTACCGAGGATAGATCAGCTGGTAGATGCGACAGCCGGGCACCAACTCTTGAGTTTCATGGATGCCTACTCAGGATACAACCAAATCCCCATGAGCCCGCAGGACGAGGAACACACCTCTTTTGTCACTGATAGGGGGTTGTACTGTTACAAGGTGATGCCTTTTGGTCTGAAGAACGCGGGAGCCACCTACCAGCGACTGGTCAACGCCATGTTCCAGGACCAGATTGGGAGGACCATGGAGGTATATGTAGATGACATGCTGGTCAAGTCCCAGGAAGCAGCAGATCATGTTCGCGACCTGGATGAGACATTCAAAGTCCTCAGAAATTATCGGATGAAGTTGAACCCCCTGAAGTGTGCCTTTGGGGTAGCATCTGGTAAGTTCCTTGGATTTATGGTAAACAGCAGAGGGATAGAGGCCAACCCAGAGAAGATTAGGGCACTCGCGGAAATGAGGTCGCCCTCTAAAATCAAGGACGTGCAAAGTCTCAACGGGCAGGTCGCGGCTCTCAGCCGGTTCATCTCGAAAGCTACTGACAAATGCGTGCCATTCTTCGAAGCCATAAAGAAGTCCAAGAACTTTGAATGGAATGAGCATTGCGAAGAAGCATTTCAGAGGCTGAAGGAGTACATAGGCCGGGCTCCCCTCCTGTCCAAGCCAAGGGATGGGGAGAAGCTATTCCTGTACTTGGGAGTTTCTGAACACGCCCTAAGCGCAGCCTTGGTGAGAGAAGAGGGGAAGATGCAGCTGCCCGTGTATTACATCAGTAAAAGGCTGGTTGACGCGGAGACCCGATATTCACAAATGGAGAAGCTCGCATACTGTCTGGTGACCGCCTCCAGAAAGTTACGTCCCTACTTCCAAGCTCATCAGATAGAGGTTCTCACTCAGTACCCTCTCAGGCAAGTCTTCCAGAAAGCAGACACTTCAGGCAGGCTCCTCAAGTGGGCCATCGAGCTCGCTCAGTTTGACATAGAGTTTCAGCCCAGAACAGCATTCAAAGCCCAAGCACTTGCAGATTTTATTGTGAATTCACAGGGCCAGTTTCGGAGCAGGAGGAACTAGTCGGTGATCAAACTTGGGAGCTTTATGTGGATGGATCCTCTAACGAGCAAAACTCAGGAGCTGGGATAATGCTGATCAGTCCAAAAGGCCACAAGATCCTGAGTGCCTTAAGGTTTGGATTCCGAGCTACCAATAATGAGGCCGAGTACGAGGCGTTGCTTGCCGGACTTCGCCTGGCAAAGGAGGTACGAGCTGAGCAGGTAAAGGTCTTCAGTGATTTTCAACTTATTGTTTGCCATGTCAGGGGAGAATATCAGACCAAGGGGAGGAGGATGTCGAAATACTTCCAAAAAGTCAAGGAGTTGCTGGGGGCTTTCAAGGGGTTTGAAGTGAACCAGATCCCCAGGGCACAGAACTTTAATGCTGACGCCCTGGCCCGCCTAGCGACCTCCCAAGATGCAGATCTCCTTGAATCTATCCCTGTGGAATTCCTGCCAACTCCCAGCATCGAGGACGAAGACGCAATGATGACCATACAAGTTCGGCCTAACTCCTGGATGAGTCCGTTATTGGTTTACTTGCAGGAAGGGAAGCTGCCAGAGAACAAGCTGGAAGCTCGCCGCGTTCGAGCTAGAGCAGCCCGATACTGCATCTACGACGACAGATTGTACAAAAAAGGGTTCTCGACCCCGCTACTGCGATGCATAGATGATGAGGACTGTGAGGCAGTGCTGAATGATATTCATGCAGGTCACTGTGGGAACCACGCAGGAGCATTATCCTTGGCCCAGAAGGCCCTCAGACAGGGGTTCTACTGGCCAACTATGAAGCAGGACGCCTTGGATCTGGTGAAGAAGTGTGATAAATGCCAGAGGTTTGCCAAGGTCCCGCGAGCTCCACCAGCCTACCTCCAACAGATGGTAAGTCCATGGCCATTCGCGATCTGGGGGATGGACCTCATCGGACCTTTGCCCACAGCTCGAGGAAGTTGCAGGCATGCTGTAGTTACTGTCGATTACTTCACCAAATGGGCTGAGGCTAAGGAGCTAGCAGAGATCTTCACCACGAAGATAGAGAAGTTTGTATGGGAAAACATCATCTGCAGGTTCGGAATCCCTCAGCAGCTCGTCACGGATAATGGGACTCAGTTCACCAGCGAGCAGTTCGTAGACTTCTGCAACGAGCTCGGAATTGTGAAGAGCTTCTCAGCTGTGGACCATCCTCAGGCCAACGGTCAAGTCGAGGCTGTGAACAAGATCATCAAGTAGACTTTGAAAACCAGGCTAGAGAGAAGAAAGGGGGCTTGGGCTGACGAGCTGCAGAAAGTCCTCTGGGCATACAGGACCACAGTCCGCAACTCGACAGGTGAGACCCCGTTTTCCATGGTCTATGGAACGGAGGCCATGATACCGGCCGAATTCGAAGTCACCAGCCAGCGAAGGGCCTCGTTCCGACCTGAAGACAATGACCAGCTGCTCACGGCCAGTTTAGACTTAGCCGAGGAAGCAAGGGAGACAGCTCGCCTGAGGGTAGCAGTGTACCAGCAGAGAGTTGCCAGGTATTACAACAAGAAAGTCCGAGCTCGAAGCTACAAAGCCGGGGACCTCGTTCTCAGGTTAGTCCTCCCCGGAGCTCGCAAGGCAAACGATGGGGTGCTCGGGCCCAACTGGGAAGGACCGTACCTCATCAAGCAGAATCTGAAGAATGGAGCCTATCATTTGGCCGGCATGGATGGATCAGAGTTATCCCGAGCTTGGAATGCTGAACACCTGCGGCCATACTACACCTAAGAACTGTCAGCCCGCTCTAACTTTGTACATGATTCTTTTTTGACGATTGTCTGTAAACATGCTTTCACTTGTTTTCTGTTGTATGTGTCATGTTTGATACAGAAAGCAAACTAGTTGAACCAGCAAATGTACATGTTAAAAAGAGCGAAGTTAATGAAATCTCTTTCTCAAGTAATCTGGTTGCAACCTATATGCCTATATATGTGTTATTATTCCTTGAAGATATCTGGGTAAAAATCCAAGGAAATCATTCACAACTAAAATGCTCGCATAGAGTCGCCGGCCAAGGCTACGAGCATATTCTGGCAATAAGTGTCCATAAAAGGTCTCAATCGAGGATGCTTCATCAATTGATGCTCGACTCGTCCATATTATCCTCACTAACAGAGGTTTACGTCGGCAAGCATCAAGATCGTTTCTTAATCATTGCCCCGCGACCTCGCGGGAGGGGGTAAGGCCATGCCTCTCAAATATAAAGTTGCCCGTGGAACCTCCCGAATCATTGCCCCGTGACCTCGCGGGAGGGGGTAAGGCTACGCCTCTCAAATATAAAGCTGCCCGCGGAACCTCGCGAATCATTGCCCCGCGACCTCGCGGGAGGGGGTAAGGCTACTCCTCTCAAATATAAGGATGTCCGCGACCTCACGAAAGGGTCTCACCCTTGAACTACGAGTGCTGCCCCAGGCTGGAACCCCAAAGTTCGGGAAAATGCTATCATCGAGCACGCTCAACGTCGTTGGAATATATTGGTTAAGGAAATTCCGAACCCCTCACCAACGGTAAGTTCCTGCCAATCCTCTAAAACTTGCCTAACTATGTTACAGACGGGACCAAATACTTTGCCCAATCGAGCTATTGGCCGAACTCAAATTCTTACGAGCTTATGCATTATTATAATTGCTGACTGCAGTTAGCAAGACTCGTAAGCTAGCATGACTGTCACGATTGTGATTTACTTAACAAGTTTTAATACTTACAATGGTGTGTGTATTGTCTGCTGATTGCTCATCATATAAGTAAAGTATGCATATCTACACTTACAAAGTATTGAAATTTTGCAGGAAATTCAATATTATAACATTGAGCTCGTTGCTCGAGTTCAAACAAATATATAAAATTACAAGAAGTCAAAGAAACAAATGAAATGAAAATGCCCTAGGCGCCAGCCGGTTCGTCTGAAGGAGCAGGATCAACCAAGGCTTCTACTGGGGGCTCTGCCTCAGGGACGGGCTCAGAAGCTGGTAAACCAAAAGGGGCCTCTACTGGAGGCTCAGGCATTGAGGAACCCCCTAAGGTTTGAGGTACCTCAGGGACCTGTTCTGGCAAAGGGATTAGGACAGCAGATGGATCAACTGGGGGAACAGAGGAAGTATCCGCATGCTGCACACCTTGAGCACCTGCAACGAGCTCCGCGAACTCCCGGATCATTTTGACCCCTTCTGACCCAAAGAAGGAGTAGTCCAAGTCCGGGTAGCGCTCCCACATGCTGAACAGGAATGCCCTCTCGACCTCTTCCTCGACCCTCTTCCGCTCCTGCGCCAACTTGGCCTCAATGCCCACCTCGGCCTGAGCCAGTTTCCCCTTGGTCTGAGCCAACTTCCCCTCTGTGTGAGCCAGTTTCCCTTCTACTTCAGCCCGCTTCTCCTCGGACCTCGCGAGCTTCCCTTTGGCTGCAGCCAAGTCCCACTGATGCTGACCCACTTTATCCTCAGCGACCTGCACCTTTACCTTTGCGGTACTTAGCTCGTCTTTCAGCTGCCTTAGTTCGTTATGGGCCTTGGTGACCTCGGAGGTAGCGGCCTCCCTGCGAGCAGTCTCTTGTGACAGGGCCGCGTCAGCATCTTTAAGCTTGGCAGAAAGCTCTCCATGTTCCTTTTGAAGGAGGTTGACTTCGTCCTGCAACAGTCTCCTCTCTTCCTCGAACTGTACCTAAGACACCCTAAAGGCCTCCTTCTCGCCGAGCTGACTTTCTGCCTCCCTCATCAGCTTCGCAGATGCCATACCGAGCTAAAAAGGGGCAGAAGAGATGGTAAAGGGTCTTTTGAAAAGAAGAAAATCAAAGTATAGAGGGGTGTGAACCTTACCAGCGCAGCATGACGAGCTACATAGCCTACGAGATGTCTGCCTGTAAGTTCAGCCCTCTGCAGCTTCGGGTTGCGCCTCCCCATTACTCCAGGCACGAGTTCCACGAAGCTGTTAAGATATTCCATCTCCTTTGCTGCATCAGGATTCAGCTCGGAGTCATCCCGCGATTCCCCTGCAAGCCCCGAAGATCGCGCAGGTGCCTCGAGACTTGGCTCCCTGGCGATTATAACTGCCCCGGGCTTACGAACCTCGACGACGCCCTTCTTCTTCTTCGGAGCTGGGGGTGCGGCTATGGCCTTCCCTTTTCTCTTTCTAATCAAGGCCTCAGACTCCAGCTCCATAGGTAAGCCCCCTCGACAGAGACCGCGGCCCTCTTGACTGGAGAAGGACTTTGCCCTTCAGATAGGGCAGCCCGCTTTTGAGGGGTCGCAGCTGACCTGATTGGGGAAGGAGCAGCTGTAGTAGGCTGAGAGGGCGCTCTTTGTGAGCGGTCTGAAGAAGTGTCATCCACGTCGACGACCTCAGTCGGCCCAGCAGGTGGAACCGACCTCAGAGGAGGAACGGACATCGTAAGCTTTCCCATGTTGTCTGAAGAAGAGCTGGTGGAGAAGCTCGTGCTCGGAGACCTTTGTTGTAAGGGCTGTGGTTCTGGCTCTGACTGTGCAGGAGCAGCAAGAGCGGAAGAGACCTCGGACGTTTGCCCCTTATTCCCAGATGCTGGACTGTGTTCAGAAGAGGGCTTGTGGCAGATGGCGCGAGACCCCGCTCTACCAGCTCGCTACCGGAAGGGAAAAAGTCATCGGTTGGTTCCTTGGCTGCTGCATAAGCATTCAGAATGGAGAGCTCGTCCTGTCTAAGCTTGTAACCAGGAGCTGCGACACCTACAAAGCAAAAGCGAGCTCGTTAAAAAAAAAAAAAAAAAAAAAAAAAACTACTTCTAATATTATTTAAGTGTTTGTGTGCCTACTAGGTGTCATCACGAAACTCCTATTGTTCAGCCCGGCGAGCGAAGGGCATGTGAACAGGGCCCAATTCGACTTGTATTCTCCCACGTTAGACTTAGTGCAGCTCTGGGGTAAATACTCCCTGTAAGTAAAGTGTTGGCAAGGCGTGGTGTAGTAGAGTCCGTCCTTCCCAGAGATCGCCTTAAAGCTAAAAACATTACGAAGGATGCGGGGTGAGGGGAACCCTAGCTTGTACTTAACGAACGCCGCAGCCAGGGTGGTTAAGTAGGCATACGAGTTTGGGGTCAATTGAAATGGGGCGAGCTTCAGGTCATTCAAGAGATTTTTGAGGTAGTCGGGAATAGGGAACCTAAAGCTGAGCTCTATATGTTCACGGCTGACCGCCACAAAGCCCTCAGGAGGATAAGCGGCTCGATCAGTGGCCGCGGGGACGTTAGCTCTGCACCCCAAGGGAAAGCTGAATTCTTGGGCCCAAGCCTCCAGCTTTGAAAGAGTAACAAGCGAGGGCGTGTGTTTAAATGGATGGGGGTCCGTCTCCTCAGCGACCTCGTCCCCTTCTGCGACCTCCTCGTTAGACGGACCAGCTCGCGAGGACGTAGCCTCGGCCTCACTAGTCCGACGTCCTACCCGCTTCCTGGAAGCAGGAGCCCTGCCTCGACCAGTGCGTGAGCGACCTGACATCTACAACACAGAAGGAATGACATCAGAACGCCTATAGCATACTGAGCCTCACAAGACGCAGAAAAAAGAATTCCTGGAGCTGTTGCCCTATTTGTCAGGTCGCACACTCGGCCCCCAAAGGGCCAGAGAAGGCCCAGGGGCACAGGCCCGTCAGGTACCCTATCACTCTAAATATATGTGTTGCTAACCCTATGTTTACAAGTACCCTACCAGGCAGTAAGGGGACACTGTCCTAAATAGCGACACATGATTAAGAGAAGGGACACCTAGATTAACAGCCAGGTCGCCCCCAGCGTACGCAGATACTCAAGCAACCAACACAACAAATCTTTAAAGGCCTAATAGGCTTACAGGGACCAACAGATGTGATACATAACAACATAACCCAGGAGCAAATCCTACAATAAACACAAAAAGCAAAGTAGAGGAAGAACTACCTTGTTTGAACTGCGTACGACTTGCTGAGAACGGTGGCTGATTCCTGAAGTGGTGGAGTCCGAAAAGTTTGTCCGAGGGCGGATAACAAACCAGAAGAAGCAAAGAGAAAGAAATGGTGGAAAGAAGGGTGCTGGAGTTGTATCAGGAAAGCAAAAAGAGAAATTTGAAGAGACCTTTGGGTTATATAAGCCAGGACGTCTGTCCCCAGCCATCCGATCCAGCACAAAGGAATAACCGCCAAAGATCCAACGGCTGGGCACCATTCTCGGTCATGTGCCATCATGCTTGTCAGTTACAAGACGTGCCCATTTAATGCATACAGTCCCGAGACACGTTTTTTTGGCTCCAACGCCTGTATGGACGCCACGTGTCGACGGTTACAGTGCGGAGATCGAAACGACACCAGAAGATTCGAAAATGGGCGCCAGTTATATATTTGAATCAGCTCCCAGTCCGCAGAACGCACAGAGAGCTGAAGGGCTTGATGTTATACCCATTTTCTGGATCGGCCCAAATGGCCCAACTCAGGCCTTATTTATTTAAACAGAAGCAATGGCCCAGGAGACCCAAGGCTGGAACCAGTGGCTGCCAGCCCAACTCATGAGGTCGCCCAGGTCGCAGGCCAGCAACAGTTCCCAGGATGCTCCCTGCTCGTACCTTCAGCTCGGGGAGCCCGTGAGGTCGCGAGGTCGCATGGACCCCCAGATCGCCCTACCTCTCCTCTCGGCCACGTCAGCTCTCCTCCAGTGTGTATCACCTGGCTGACCAAAAGGCTTATCCAGGGGATACCGTGTATAGCAAGTTGTCAGAATTACCAACTCTTATGATTTCCCGCCTGAAACTGCTTACACAATTACCCAGAAGCATTTAATGAAGTAAAGACTTCTTCAGGAATATTAAATGCAGATCTGTGCAAGAAGAAAATCATCATTACCTTTACAATTAATGCAGCATGACAATGTCAGGATTAGTTAAAACTAGCCGTTGCCAATAGCGTGTGTAACTTTCTTTGTATTTTTATATTGTCATCCTCCCCTCCTCTATAAAGGTGGGAGACATTTTTACTGTACCAACAAGCTTAACATACTAGAAAACTGTCACTCTGCCGGAATTGTCCCAGAGTGGCCGTGGACGTAGGTGCAGTCACCGAACCACGTAAAAATCCTCGTGTTCTTTCTCTCTCTCTCTCTTTCTCTTTAATTTCTTACAGATCACCTTATTAAATCCGACCAACCACCAAGACCGACATTCCTTCACCTGAATTAATCACCACCAACCTTGAACTTTATTAATTACCTATTTATTATCCTTTCATCATCACGACCAGAACCGTTAATTAATTACCAAGTTCGCCGTCTGGGCCCCAGAATCTCTGGTTGACCGTTTCCGAACATCAACATGATGAAATTCAATGTATTTGAAAGTAAAATTTGTGAATAAAAGAATCTATCACAAATCTCACCCTATTCCCGAAATCTTAATTGGATTTGATAAAAAATTCTAACAAAAAATATATGGAATTTACGAATTTTATGAATTTCACCAAAATTTATTATTTTAAAAAAATATATCAAACTTCAATATGAATAGACCATTCTATATATATATATATATATATATTTGGTCTCATTAGCTACATATTTGGGTTAGAAATTATATCGGAAAATATACTTTTACCTCTTCATATATTTATTCTATGTGATACAAAATTTAAATCAAATAGATAATTTTATTGGAAATACTCTTTTTACGAATACGAATGAAAACATTTCAATGAAAATACATTAATCATTTAAATTATAAGCTGATGTGTAATTCAAATTTAATCATGTTGCAACATTTTAGATAACATAATTTGATATTAAATTCAAATGTATAGATAAAATCCAACTGATTTTATTATTTTCTTTTTTTTTAGAATAAAAATCCAAGTCTTGAGAAAAAAAAAATCCAAGTGATTTTAAAATCCAACAAAGATAACAACACCAACAACGATAATAAAATTTAACCAACACAAAATCAGGCTCCCTAACTCCACATTGATCACGCCACTTTGCAGCGAATTGACAGGCATGCTAATGACAGAAGAAGAGGAAGTTGCACATGAAAATTAACCCATCAATGTAACGAAAGGTGGTGCTCCACGTGGATCTGTCCCCACACAACGCCTGAAAAACCAAACCGAACCGAGTTCGAGATCTCTATAGATAGATAAACTCTCTCTCTCACCCTCTCACAAATTTCAAACTTTCAAAAATTCATTTTTTTTCTTTCAAAACTCTGACTCGGCAGGGAGGGAATTGTCAATATTCAATTTGTTTTGTATTATTCTCGTCTCCCGAGCCACGACACCCCTCCCCGTGACCGCTCAACCACCACGGTTATTTTAGTGACTTCACCGCTCCAATTTTTATTTTTTAACTGTTTTTAACCTCCTAACGTGTGAATGGTTCATGAACCAGTTATAATCCAACCTCGGTCTTATTAGTAATTAAATTACAACAACAAACATTGCATTTGTTTGCAGGCCAAGGTCGGAGCAATGGAAAAAATTAAAAAATTGTAGGTGATGTTTGGATGCGATAGTTAACAGATTTGTTTGGTTAGACTTCTTTTAAAATAATTTTTAAAATTATATTTATAAAATTAAAAATAAAAATTATTATTTTTTCACTATTTTTAGAATAAATCATTCAATCAATTATTTTAGTCATTTGAAAAATAATATCAAATGGTTTTAAAAAATGAAAATCATTAAACACATTTACATTAAAAATTCGAATATTTTGAGGAAAAAAAGCTATAAGATTTGTTTGCATTTTTATCATATCATCTACAAAACATAATTTTTTAAAAATATTTTTGAAAAGTTACTACATTCATATTTAGCAAAGTGATTGATGTTCAAATTTCGTCTTTACTTATTAAATTATAAAGAATGAAATGCATTTTATCAATACATCCTCTTAAGACGCTATTTACTTAATATGAGATACATATATCAAAATTTACTATTTGAATATAAAACTTATCACTCTTTTTTTAATTTATTTATAACTTACTTAACAAAAATACATTTTGTACATGTGTAATGCATTGCATTATGAGTGCACAAAGAGAGTGCATTGGGACTTGGGAGAGTTTAATTAGCATTTCTCAATCTTAAAATATGGAAAGATTCGTCTAAAAGATGAAGATTGTATTTCAAATTATACTTAAAATGATTGATCCTATCATGTGCCAACACATAACTAAACCTATTAGCGCTAGATGTTTTTTAAAAAAGAGAAACCTTGCAAGAAATTAACTAAACCTATTAGTGCTAGATCTTCTTTGAAAAGGAAACCTTGCAAGAAGTTAACAATTGAGGCCTACATATATGTTTTATTGGTATTATTATTAAAAAAAAAAAACAAATAATACTTTCAATACAGAGAATATTTGTTTTTATTTCCTCGTTTATTTAATTAATTTATTTAATATTTTTTAAAATTCTCATAATCTTTTGCTTTCGCTGTAGTTTTTTTTTAGTAATTTAGAAGGAGGTTGTGTCAAAAGGGGCAGTAACACAACTAGGCACCACTTTGTTTTATTTTTATAATTTTGGAAAAAATCAAAACAAAACAAAAAATCCGAAGTTAAAAAAGCCTCGAAGCCTCAGTTTCCTCTTGTTCTTTCAACTGTCTCTCCGTGTTGAACTCGCGTTTTTCTTATCGTAGACAAACATAAAGCGAGAAAGAAACACAACACAGCACAACACATAGGGAGAGAGAGAGAGAGAGAATCTGATAAGCGATTATATTTCCTTATTCGATTTACACAATCTAAAGTTCCCTCCCGTTCAAAAGGCCTCTTTATTTTCCATTTTTTTTTTTTCGTTTCCTCTTCACACTGCTCTTTGATCTCCACTCCAGATCGCGTTTTAATCGGCTTTTCAAGAACCAAGAATCTCTTCTGGAATTGAAACTTAGTTTTTTCACGAATATCACAAGCTTGTTTGGGGAATCATTAGTGGAAAGAGAGAGATTGTATGCGGTTTGGTCGAATTTTTTTAATGATGTTGACCTCAACTGCTGTGTTGTGAACTACTATGGAAGTTGTTGTTACACGACAAGAAGAACAACATGACGCTTTACATTAGTCGCGAAGCTTCAAAGGTTCGTTTCCCTTTTTCTCTCTTAATACACACACACACACACACACACACACATATATATATAGATTTTTCTTGTTTTTGATTTTGTTTTGCTGATTTAATTGAAATGGTTCTGGTTTGTTATCGGTCTGTTTTGAAGCTATGGAAGAGAATTTGTGCAGAGGCAACTACAGAGATCAATCTCCTTTTCGATAATTGGAAGTATCTTCTTGCCGGCTTGGTTTTTCAGGTTCATGTCTTTTTTTTTATTATTATTATTATTTTTTATTCATGTAGTTGACGAATTGTTTTTTCAATTAACTGGACATGTTGATACTATGTTTTTGAATGAAATTTGGAGCACTGAAGGGAAGTTTTGGACAGGTTGTTGTTTTTTAATGGTTGAGTTATTTGTTCATTGAATGGATTTTGTTGTTTTGTTGTTGTTGCTGGTACTGTTTTTGATGAATGAAAAAAAGTGCAGGATCTGGTGGAAGGTAGCAATCACTGTTTTAAGAGGAAATTGTGTTTTTAAGCAGAAGATAACAATCCCACTTGGGTTACCTTCAAGCCATTCTTTTGAATGGAAATTTTATGTCTTTACTTGTAAATACTCTTTCTGGTTATTGCATCTCTAAAATTTGTGCTCTTTTTGCGGTTTTAGCTTTGATAATGTTTTCAAGCATGTTTCCATACATTGGTTTTCTTGCTATGTCATCTAATTATTACTTAAGTAGAATAGCTCAAGTGTGTTGTCAGAAGCCAAGGTCAGGTGTTTTTACTTTGATGTGCTTACTATGTTGCTTGTGATTGTCTCCAAGTTCACTTTCTGTTTTTTTAGTTTTGGATAATGGGTTGACATTTTATTTATGGTTATTTTTGTTTTTTTGTTTTTTTTTTTTTTTAATGGTGTTAGTTTGTTGATCTACATCTAATGTGACAATTATATTGTTGTTTTCTTTTGTTTTCGTACTTTGTCCACAGTACATACATGGTCTTGCGGCTCGAGGTGTTCATTATATACATCGGCCAGGGCCAACTCTACAGGATCTTGGGTTCCTTCTTCTTCCGGTTTGTAGCTTTTGTTGTTTCCTTCTGGATCATCCTTAGTATTTAAAAGGAATTGCTTTCTTATATTTCAACCTGGTATACATTCAGGAGCTTGGACAAGATAAAGCCTACATTAGTGAGACTCTGTTCACCTTCATCTTCTTATCATTTGCCGTGGTAAGGTTCGCTTATAATGTTGTATTAGTTGTTTCCATATAATCTTTGCTTATTGCCATCGCTTTTGTAAGCATTCCATTCACTTTTCCCTTCTCTGATGCTGTACTTTTTTTATATTTTTATTCTGTGCATGTAATTATTCATTACGGTCATTGGAATGTTGAGGAGGGTTTCCCCATTGTTTATAGCATTTCATGAGAATTTGAGTTATTAGAATGCTGATTGTGTCAATCCTGTACAAAACTAGGGCTTTAAAGGGCTGCTGGAAATAAAGTGAATTGCAATAGTGGTGTCAGTTTTCCTGACTGTTGTCTGGTGCATATTTTAACTAGTGAATCTTGGGGTTATCAAACTGCTAATCCAAAATTTCCCCTTATCATATGAACAGTTTTATGGGTGGGCAATGAACAGTGAGTGATTTGTTCTGTTCTGTAGTTTGATTGATAATTTATCGACTAATGGTGTAAAAACTTCCTCCAAATAAAACCAGTCATATTTGCTACCTGGCAGCTTGTTTGTTTAATATTATCTCCTCTCTTTGTTGCCTGTCACTAAGGGATTGATATCTAAGTGGATATATGACACCCTTAGGAACCTCTTTTACCCTATATTGCTTTATTACATGACTGAAATCTGGCATAACCAAAGTCATGTATATACCTTCTCAATTGATTCTGATTTTATGGATATCAGTTTATTTTGAATTTTGTTTCGTCAGTTTGCTGATTGTGTTATACTACTGACGTGTTGAAAAAATATTATAATTTTCATTTTCTTCTCCCATTCTATGGTGGAAGTTTATTCTATTGAGAGTTTGATGTGTAAAAGTGTTGGACAAAAGGATTTATTTATTTTATTTGCACGTGTTCTGTACTTGTTCTATATATTTTTTTGTGTAGTTGTTACTGAAAATAGACTAGAGGAATTATTTGCTATGAATTTTTTTCATCTATTTACTTCTATCTGATATGTGGTTTCTTCATTTGCAGTGGACATTCCATCCTTTCATCCTCAAGAGCAAAAGAATCTATACAGTCCTAGTATGGTGCAGGGTTCTAGCATTTTTAGTTGTAAGTGCTGATTAGTTAATGCTTTTGTGATTGCTGGTTTTAGAAACATTTAGTTTACGTGTTATTTGAGCATCATTTAATTTTCTCCCTCTTATTCAACTTATAACTTGATATAATTTTTTAAGTTCTCCCCCTGTTTTTGACAGTAGTCAAGTTTTTTTTTTTTTAAATAATTTTTTATTTAACTTAAAGTGGATTTATTATGTTCTACATATTGTTCAAAAAGGAGCAGATTTCACGATAATTTTATACTGTATATGGGGTGGTTGTATATGGGATCCTAAAATTGGTCTTTAATAATCAGTCTTACATTACATGTGTGTGCCACGTTAACAGTTAACTTATTTGTGGTCAATGTTCGGCCATAGTCTAATGAGTCAGTGCTTAAGTTTTGTTTATTGATGTTACAGAGCTTGCCTTCAAGTCAATGATGTATTATTAATCTAAATCTTAATTTTAGCCCTTTTTTTTTTTTTTTTACTATTGATGTTGACTTAATGTATTGAGTAATTGTTGTTTTCTGTGGATACTGCTCTGGGCATAGGCACCTCCTGTATGTTTCTCTGACATTGCTATCTATTTCTTTTTTTCATTGCCTTGTAGGCTTCTCAAATTCTCCGGATTGTCTCATTCTATTCTACCCAACTTCCAGGTCCAAATTATCATTGCCGAGAGGTAATGTCTTTAATATGTATAATTATTATAACGTACTTTATGTTGTGGTATATTCGGGTTGGATTTTTGAATTTTTTGTGTTTGAAATGGAATGTGTGGGACATTGGGAATTGTCTTTGAAATTTTAAATTTATTTGATTTGTTGTAGAAGAATTACAGTCAGCTGACCACCCTCACTTCTTTTGCAGGGCTCTAAACTTGCCAGGTTGCCACGTCCAGATAGTGTACTTGAAGTCCTCTTGATCAATTGTGTGTCCTGTTGTTTGACTTAAGTCTTATCTCATTCATTTGTTGTAAATAGCTTTTGTACTCATATGCCTTGTCAACTATGCAGTTCCGCGGGGCGTTAATTATGGCTGTGGTGATTTGATTTTCTCATCACACATGATCTTTACTCTAGTCTTTGTGCTTACTTATCAGAAATATGGAACACGGAGGTAAAATTTGGCCCGCATTTGCTTTACCAACTCCTGCTGTTGCCCCCTCCCCCGCAAAATTTGCTAAGTAAACTATTTATAGATTTTATCGAAAGCTTACCATTCTTAGTATTTGATGGCAACTATGGAGATGTTGAATATGTATACATATGGGCAAAAGAATTAGTTGGATGAGGTTAAATTTTAACTTTGGATTGTTTCTGGGAAGAGCTTTCCACTATGATAGGCAGGCTATTTTTTGCTAGAATTTGATCCAAACTTCTTAAATTTTAGTTAAAGAATGCTTTTTGACTTTATTGGATCTTACGATATTTGTATAGGCGACTGCTTTCTTATTTCTGATGCAATCTTTGCAGGTTTATAAAGCAGTTTGCTTGGTCACTTGCTGTGATTCAGAGCTTCTTGATCGTGGCATCGCGGAAACATTACACGGTTGATGTTGTTGTTGCTTGGTAGGAAGGATTCCTCCCATCCTTTTTTCTTTCAATCTATAGCTGTAATTACTTCAGTGAAGTTTTTCATTGTGGTTTAACTATATCATTCTCCTGCAGGTATACTGTTAATTTAGTGGTATTCTTTCTAGACAAGAAATTGCCAGGTTAGAAAAATCTTACTGTTCTATAATATTCGTTCATTTCCCTCTTTTTGGGTTTGTAGAAAAGGGGTCTTGGTTTGGATGGTTGAGCTTTAGCACTGACTTTTTTCTCACTGCAGAGCTACCCGACCGGACCAGTGGGAATTCACCTCTCTTGCTGCCATTGAG
The DNA here is from genome assembly GCA_019925255.1 of Litchi chinensis. NCBI lineage: Eukaryota > Viridiplantae > Streptophyta > Magnoliopsida > Sapindales > Sapindaceae > Litchi > Litchi chinensis. Next base: position 4,381,030 of record CM034475.1, on the reverse strand, counting down.
CAAAGAGAAAGAGAGTAGGACCAGAGAAGAGAACCATAAGCTCTTGAACGGGAACTCAATAGACTCTGCAGATTGGGTATGATAACTTAATAATCTTTCTGAAATATGACATTTTCAAACCTTTTCAGGATCATGTAAAACTCAAGACATTTACTGTGTCATTTTTTCCAGAGGCCAAGAGCGCAAGTCAATGGCAAGATTCTGGAAGATGTCAATGGCCATGCTGATACTGCAATGAATGGTGTGTAGACAATGGAATGAAGCTGCTACAAAAGGAACTACTACATTGACCAATAATTTTATTTTCGTCTCCAGGCATTAAAGTGTCTATAGTTTCTTGAGTCATCGGCTCCTTTTCTCCGAGACTGGTAAAAAATTTGATTTGTATTGTAGAGAAAAAAAAGTGGGAGTTTGGGCATGTTGTACATTTGCAGTCATGCTCCTCTGTCATGGTTAAAAAACGATGGTCCATCATCAGCATCAGCATGTATTTGGTATCATGGAATCATTAGAGTTCAATTGCTGCCATTATTCTTCTCCACGTGAACACTCTCCTCGCTCTGCTCTTAGTGTTTAATATGGTCATAGTCTGAATCAGTCAAATAAAGAGGTTGATGATCGATAGGCGCGGGAAGGGCACGTGATGGTTTCGTTTTCTGTGTGTTTTTGCATGTGCTGTTGATGCAGGATCTCCTTGTCCAACCCCCACATTTTTAGTGTATAAGCATCTTCCTTGTACATCAAGTTTTGCACGGCATGTCATGAGTAGGGAGTGTTTCAATATGAAATGGAAAGTGCACCTCAGATCACGTGCCTTTCCCTATTTATAATTTTGGAACAGATCACGCCCCCACCATTTTTGTACAACGTTACAAATCATCCACGCGAGTGAAGAGACATTCATTATTTCATCAAAATCGAATCCAAATCTTTTGGCAATTATTATACAGTACGTTGCGTCAGTCCACATGGCTTGATGGTCCAAATTGTTGGAAACTGGTTGTTCGTTGCTATTTAATTGGTTTGCTAAACTGTATTGGTCCCAATCGCCTCATTTTCTGTCTCAGTACATCACCATGAACCCATATCACGTTATTTTGTCGTATGAAAAGATGATAGTATCCGGATTTGGTGTTTCTCTCATGACTCATCTAATCTACGCAAAAACATCATATAACCAAATCTAAACGCCTTAAAATTTTTATGGTTTTGTTGAGTTAAAAAAAAAAAAGAAAAAAAGGTGTGGGCTGCAAACTTGTAAGCCCACATAACAGCTCATAATTCTTTATTTTCTTTCATGGCATGTGTGTGAAGACAGCAAACGAGAGGCCCCATAACAATTCTCTGTCCGAAGTTGGCCAGTCTGATGCTGATAATTGTACAAAGACCCCACCTGTTGAAAAGAAGGTGGTGGCGCAATTTAAGCTAATTAAAGCTGGTCAATAAAGAAAAGCATGTAGAGATAGAGATGGAGAAGAAAATTTAAATTGTGTGGGGCAATGGCATGTCTGATAAGTGCAAAGTCATGATAGATGGCATGTCTATATAACCACCACCCTTCCCCTATCCATGCTCCTGCTTTTCCCTGTAAAGAGGGTCCTCTTGATCTTGTTTGGGTGGTACCTCATTATTATTACCCAACTGTCAGATATGGACTTTCTGCTTTGGCTATTATATTGTCTCTCTATTTTTAATATAGTATGATCAGGCATGCCTTGTTAAGTTTCCGGTAATATGTTGATATATTTGGTTATAACATTTTGATTCATTTGATGATTAATTTGTTGTTTCATTCCACCATATTATTTTAAATACCAAACTTTAATGAAGATTATCAAAACCAACCCTTTTTAATCTGTGCATAAATGTTAATGAAGAGAATGAAATTATTAAATGCAAATGTGTTTATACATGTGAATGTTTGTTTGTTGCGCTGCAATGGGCTGATGTGTCTCTGTCTCTTCGAGTATTTTCACCAAACAACACACATCCCTCGACATGGCCCATGTGAGGCTATGGACCCCATCTATTTATCCTATCAGAACAAAGTTGTGTTCAAATTTCATCTTGGATTCTCGAAACAGAAAAGTTAAACGGCAACAAATTTGTCCGATACTTGAAAACCTGAACAACTTTGTTCTCCTTAGTCCTTTCACTTTCTAAAATTTTTTAACTCAATCATGTGATGGGTCAACTACTTTACTGTTTAATTTTTTTCATACGTATGACATGTTTTTCTATAAGTATCAAGTACCCTTTGCCATCAATCAAGGTTTCTACTTTCTATGTTAGACCTAATTTAATTGCATGCATTCCATAAAATAAAATTCTTGTATAAATTTACATACATCATCCTTTTTTTTTTTTATTTGAAATGGCAGTTGTAGAAAGGACAGTACAACTTTGGATTAATATTATTACACGAAATGAATATTCCCTGCTCTTTTATTTAAAAAGGGTTTTACATATGTATTATAAGATCTAACATTTCCTAATTAGAGTGGTCGTGACTCGTTTTTCTTCCGATGATCACAAATATTCCCTAGCTAATTATTCTATTCCTAGTAAGACAAGTACATGGACTCTCGAATCACATTAATGTGATTGTATATGACCTATAAATTGTGAAATATTTCATATTATTTTCATTTCAACTACCAAAACTCAAACTTTTTCATGCTTTTTGTCACGGCTGTGAACTCTAGGTTAGGTGTGAACTATTCAAGAAACCAAACAAACCCAATAAAGTCCCCAATGCATGTGCTTTATTTATAAACGAGTCCTAGTCAAACAAGTTACTATAAACGGGACGACGTAATTACATGACAATGACTTACTAAAACAAACTTAAAATCACAGTAACCAATTATTAATACAACGTTAAATAGCTAATAACCTAACTCGCACGATTCGATTTGATTCGATTTTTCACGTCATCATCGATTTGTGTTTGATTTTGACCCGGTGGCAGTATTGTGTACACGACCATTGCTTTGATTCCTTCTTTTTGCCGCCTAGGCACTTAGTTTTTCCAATACCAGATTTTATCCGCCAAAAATTAATTTGAAAAACAAAAAACATATATTAATTTTAAAGTAATCCTAAGTTTTTAAAATATTTTATTTAAATTAATATTTAAATAATATAATATATAAGTTATTAAATCTTATAAATTATGAGTATTTGAATATGAATTCGTTATATAAGTTTTTAAGATCTTATAAATTATAAGATAAATATATAATTAATAGGATTTTGATAATTCATATATTATTGATATGAATTTGATAATATATTAGGTCAGTATTAGATTACTTTTAATTTTAATTAAATAAATAAAATAAAATAAAAAGAATGATGACGTTGCAGAAAAGTTAAAAAAATCTAACAAAAAAGTTACTTTTCAAAACACAAACATGAAGCGTGGCATATACACATGGATAATGATATTGATATAAAAATTTAAATTATTTTATTAAAATTTTCAGTTACAGCAATTTAATGATCATGATCATCATCAGAGGAAGCTAAATAAAATCTTTGTATCTTCTTCTCTCAAAATTATAATCTTTTGGAAACTCTGGTTTTCATTGCTGCAATGTCCACCGTCTGATCATTGGATTCAACACCGTCTGATTAAAATCAAATGGGAGCCCGCTGCTCCAAGTTTTCTCTCTGCTGGTTCCACTCTCACCTCAAAGCCTCCGTCCTCGAATCCACAGATCTCGGTGTGTGTGCTTACTTGTGTAACTAACTCTCTCTGTGGTTTCAGTGTTTTGTCGTGTTCTTTTTGTGAATTCGAAGTTGTTGTTGTTGTAATTTTGAATGCAGACAACGCAGGCAAAAAGGAGCAGAGTCCGTGGCCGAGTTTTGGTGAGTTCAGTTTGGAGCAACTGAAAGCTGCAACCAACGGTTTCTCTTCCGACAACATCGTATCGGAGCACGGCGAAAAAGCGCCAAACGTTGTCTACAAAGGCAAACTCGATAACGATCGTTGGATCGCCATCAAACGGTTCAACAAGCTCGCCTGGCCTGACTCCAGACAATTCCTCGTACGTTTTGCTATGTTCTAGTTTTGTTTTACAAAATTGTTTTTTTTTTAATAATTTTATTAGTTTTTTAATAATTTAGGAGGAGGCGAAGGCGGTTGGGAACTTGAGGAGCGAGAGGTTGGCGAATCTGATTGGTTGTTGCTTCGAAGGCGATGAGAGGTTGCTGGTTGCAGAGTTTATGCCAAATGAGACACTTGCAAAACATCTCTTTCACTGTGAGTTTTAGTTTTTGTATTTGTATTTGATATCTTCCTTGTTTTGCCAAAACAAGCTAAGAAAATACTAGTCATAGTGATTTGATTTGATGGGTCTCAATGAGTGGCCTGATACAGGGGAGAATCAGCCGATGAAATGGGCGATGAGGTTGAGGGTGGCGCTTTATCTGGCACAAGCTTTGGATTATTGTGGCAGCAAAGGGAGGGCATTGTATCATGATCTTAATGCTTACAGGATCTTGTTTGATAAGGTAAAAAGTAGTTTTCATTTTTTAGCCGCAAAAATTTGTTTGTGTTTACAGGATCTTGTTCGATAAGGAAAACAAAAACTCTTTTTGCTGCGGAATTTTGTTTGTGTTGGTTGAATTAATTTAATGGTTTTGAGACTACTTTTGGACTTCCCGGTTGATAGGAGGGTAATCCGAGATTATCGTGCTTTGGCCTGATGAAAAATAGCAGGGACGGTAAAAGTTACAGCACTAATTTGGCCTTCACCCCACCCGAGTACTTGAGGACAGGTATCTATACTTAGTTTTCACAGGCATATAAGTGGGATTGATTTGTGTTTTGATGTGTTTTTCTAGGCATGATTATTACGTGCTAAGGAAGTCTGTAAATGTGATGCCGACTTGAATAGGATCATGGATTATTGTGAATGGTTACAGGGTTATTAGCAACATTTTACATTCTAGACTAATATAGCTTTTTTCTGTTGATCTGGTATAAAGCTTAGTTATTCTTTTTGAAGGGTGACAATATTGAATCAGGGTGGTTTTTCTTTTTGTTATAAAATGAACTAAAGCTAATTGTGTGTGTGTCTGTTTTTTGGCAGGTAGAGTGACACCAGAAAGTGTAGTGTACAGCTTTGGCACTCTGTTGCTAGATCTTCTGAGTGGCAAACATATTCCCCCAAGCCATGTAATTGTTTCTTCTGCAAGAAATTGCATTAATGCTATACTAAAAGCTAACAATTAGTACTAGCTTGAAGGAGTCCAATCTGCACTCATTATTTGGATCACTAAAGATTCTGATATGTTGTTCTTGCAGGCACTTGACTTGATTCGTGGCAAGAATTTCCTAATGTTGATGGACTCTGCTCTGGAAGGCCATTTCTCAAATGATGACGGAACTGAGTTAGTGCGGTTAGCTTCTCGTTGTCTGCAGTATGAAGCTCGGGAGAGGCCAAATGCGAAGTCCCTTGTTGCTTCTCTCATGTCGCTTCAAAAAGAAGCAGAGGTACATAACTTAGTTGATTGTAGTTATTTATTTCACCAATGGTCTGAAGTCTTGTCTTAAATAAAATCTCCCCTTAAACTCCAGCAGTTCTATGTTTGTAGAAGTCCATATCTTGACACAAACCACCCTTCTATGTTACTCATATCTTAGTTACCTTAACAATCTACATTAAAATAATTCTTTTGTCATTGCCCACCATGCCCCTTCAACAATTTTGATTTTGTTCTTGGAGTAATAATTGAATTATTGCAGTTGAGGTGTTACCACTTACATAAACTAAAAGGGGTTGTGAAGGCCATGTTATCATCTCATTACTTGGAAAATATCTGCAGGTTCCATCATATGTTTTAATGGGCATTGCACATGAAAGTGCACCCTCAACCCAGCCATTATCATTAACACCTTTTGGTGAAGCTTGCTTGAGATTGGATCTCACTGCCATACATGAAATATTGGAGAAGATTGGATACAAAGATGATGAGGGCATTGCCAATGAGGTTTGCTAGTTTGTCTCCTGGACTTAGTCTTCTACTTTATTGGTTTGACAATTGTAATTCTTCATTGCTTTCTTTTAACAAAACGGTGAGTTATGATATATGTAATCACTGAGACTGAATTAGTTTTTCTGGTATTGCAGCTGTCTTTTCAAATGTGGACCAGTCAAATGCAGGACACTCTGAATTCTAAGAAGCACGGAGATACTGCTTTTCGAGCTAAGGATTTTACAACCGCCATCGATTGCTACACACAAGTGAGTCTTCCATTTGGAAATTATTTAGTGCTAGCAATTTGGTTGTATGGTTATTGCTGTAGTAAACCATCTTCTCGCATTCTCTTTCTCATATCTATGCACCTCAACAATCAATATCTTACCAACCAGGTTCGGTTTTTGAGTCATGTATATGGAATTTAACCATTCATGTTGCTATGCACTAGAGTCATAATTTTTTCTTCTCATGTCTTCTACAGTTCATCGATGGAGGGACCATGGTCTCGCCCACCGTGTATGCTAGGCGCTGCTTATCATACTTGATGAGCGGCATGCCTCAAGAAGCTCTTGGTGATGCTATGCAAGCCCAGGTGGTGTCTCCTGAATGGCCGACTGCTCTGTATCTTCAAGCAGCCTGCCTCTTCAGCCTTGGGATGGAGAATGATGCACAAGAAACGCTCAAAGATGGCACAAACTTGGAAGCCAAAAGGAACAAAAATTGAAAATATTATGTATAGGTTTCTCTTTTGTTTCAATTTTAACTTTTCTACTCCTTAGTTGTGTTTAGGCTCTCTTGTATTTATTTGGTCATTCCATTTTCTCCTCTCTTTCCATTTTGGGCTTTTGTAATGTTGCGGAGCACTCTGATAATTGCTTCATTTTGACAATTCATATTTCTGCAGTCTCATCTGGTTTAAGAGTGTCTGCTAGCTCTTAAGATCTGAGAGTTAGCAGAGATAATTGCACTTGTGTGTTCCTGCAGCTTCAAGCAATATATGGAAAAGAATGTATTAAGTGTATTTGAACTTTGAGTGGAAATCAATGCAAGTAAATACACAGATGAAATTACCTGTTTGTGAGCAGAGTTTCATAACGAGAAATGATTAAATGTAAAGTTCAAAATGGGAACTATTATGCTTTGTTATTCAAGCTTAAAATTGATCTTTAATACAATTTTTGATAATAATTTCTCTTGCATGTAACCAGAACGAATTCTCCCAGTCTAACTTGGATGCTATGTGAAATTTGCATAAAACATGTCACAACTCAAATGAACTCTTTTTTCTCTCTCTCTCTCTCTCTCTCTCTCTCTAATATAACTTGTGGTGTAGGCATACAAATATAAACCACTATAAGACTGAATGAGAGGTTTTTATCACTTAAACCTCAGTTATGCGGTGGTCATACGTAACAAAGATCTTAAAAGACAAAATGAGAGAGAAGTGACAATCATAAATCAGTGGGGCAACGAAAATTACACATATCTTATAAATTTCAGGTACATTTCCAGAAGAGAGAGTGAGGAAAAAAAAATAGAACTTCTAATCCTCCAATACAGAAGCAAGCTTGATAATCTGAAGGAGTGTTCATATATAGATGTAACAAACTCTCTACAGGTATAAGGCAGAAGATGAAGAAGTCGTATAGATACCTATAAAAACGCTGCTGCAATGCACTAAACTATCCCCGTACTCATTGCCATTGGAACGAACTCTGTGGGCTCTATTATGGGAATCCGTTTTTTGTCTTTCGTTATTTTTCGTGTGTTTTTCCTGTTCGATTTCTCTCGTAGTAGCTCTTTGATAGAATCCTACGATGATGGCACGTTAAAGTGAAAGAGCCATGATATAACAAATGCAAATACCATGCAAGCCAGCAGGAAATTCAGGAAGCGGTGTCCTTGCCATAAGCTACGAGTCTCTCCAATTGAACCTGAGACTGCTGTCGTCGCTGTGGCATTGCTAGTCTCATTTGGCTGCTCAGTTGACTCAATCTCAGTTGCTCCAGCGACATTGCGTGCAACAGATTGACAAATCTCACATATCCTGAGAAGAAAACATTAAGCAGACAGAATAAATACAAAAGGTAAAAAAATAGAAACAAAAACATTAACGAGAATAGTTTCCACATAATAGAGGGTAGAGAGTACTAAAGGAGTAGCTGAGCAGGCATGAGGTGAATAATCTTAACAGTGGAAATAAATACTTCGAAGCCTAGCTACGGTTGCTTTCTTTATGAATTGTGACTGAAATTAATTTACACATAATGGTTGGTCTGATATCCATCAATGCTACCCAGGAATATTATAAAAACTGACATTGCTAATAAAGGAATAATAATGAATGTGCAGATACAAAGAAAAAAAAAACGCTCAAAGTACCAGAATTCAACTAATGCGTCAAGCATACCACGTACCGGCTTTTTCAGCTTAGATAACCTGGGTTGCAAAATTCTACTTAATATCCAGGACCATTATTTTATTTATTGTATTATAATATAATATCTAGCTAGATTAATGGAACCTTCCAATTAAGTGGAAATATAATACGATGAAGCAAGAATTTGAAACTAAATTGGATTAGTACACTAAAAATCTGCCAATAAAGGACTGCAAGTGAGTCGGATATGGATTGAGATCATTGAATTATAGCTATGACTTGATTATAACAATATGCAGGACCAAAGCAGATAACTAATGGCGTTTTGCATTGTGATGCTCCACTATGGTTGCTATTGAAAAAAATCAATCACAGTTCAGCAACTGATGCCGATACATATAACACATTGAAAAATTAATCTAAAATCAACCGAAAGTTTCAAGAATCGCAGCCAGTATCGAAAGCCATTAGCCCACCAAATTCAAAATCTAAAGATAGCTAAAACTTTAAATTAAGCATATATAAAAAGTCAAATTATCACTAAAGATGGTCGGTAAATAGCACATTTCAGAATCTGCATCCATCAAAACCAAAAAAGAAAAAATCGCATTAGCCAGGTAAACAGCACAATTTAGAATCTGCATCCGCTTAAACCTAAAAAAGAAAAAAATGCATTAGCTAGCACAACTACAACAATCGTTGATTGCCCATCAAAACCAACAAGCTGATGTCACATCTCCACTTTCATAAAGACAAGACAAACAGCAACAAATAGAGAGAATCCTAAACACAGTAAAAGAACAATGGCAAGGAATTGTCGGTCCTAATAGTTAAACATATCATAAGGACACACTCCATGCTTTATTGCCCTCTTTCTTTACTTTTTCCATCACCCCCTCCTTCCTTTTCTTTTTAGCTTTCCTCAAACTTAAGTAATCTTCCCACTAACTTACTTCCCCATTAATTAAACTCTAATTCAACCCCAAAACAAACACAAAATCTCAATCAAAGACATGAGAGAGGTTCTAATTATAAACAACCAAACCATATCATAAGTACTACTAATTACAAATTACAATTACATAATAATAATAATAATTAAAAAAAAAAAAAAAAAACACACACACCACACACACACACGCACAAAAGAGATACCTTCCATTGTCGATAAATCACCAAATTATAACTTTAAATTCAACTCGTTATCCAAATAATATAATAAAAAACAATAAAAAAAACTTCTTTATATATATATGTATGTATATTTTTTTTTTTTTTGAAATAAACTTTATTATATATTTTTTAAATAAAATAAAATAAAAAACTTACTTGTTGCCTCTAATCTTGAACCAAGCCTCTGCACAGTTTCTATGAGCAGCAGCCAAATCATCCTTACAAGAACAACCCAATTGAATTGGAGCTCCAGATTCATGACTATTACTTTCAAGCCCGAGATGACAAATCCTGCAATCTTTCTCTGTTTCTCCTTTTTGACCCGCGTGGACTTTTACTTCAATCTCTGGAATTTCGCTCTCATTGATCTCCACCGACCGATCACTCGACTCAGACGACGACACCGACGACGCCCTCCTCGAACATCCGCCTCCACCGCCGCCGAGTTCTGGATCATCCGTCACGCAAGCGAAGCTATACTCATCGTAAGACCCACCTGTCGTCGAATAAAACTGGGAGTAACATGACCCAGCACCGTCCTCGGGGTCGGAGAAGCATTCGCTGATTTCGTCTTCGTCTTCTTCTTCTTCTTCACTGCCGGACCGCCGTCTCCGGCGGCGGCGGCCTTGTTCTACATCGATGTTGTTGGACATTTCTTGTAATGACATTAACTGTTTCTTATTCTTCTTCTTCTTTTCTTCTTTGTTTGTGAAAAAGTTTCGAGCTTTGAAATTCAAAGAATGATTTTTGCATTAAATGTGATTTTATACAACTGGGGGGTGTTGGATTAGGTGATTACTTCAACTCCATCAATGACCTCTCTCTCTCTCTCTGCGCTCACAAACACTTTCAAACACTCGAGACTCAACAACAAAAATGACAATCTTTAATAAAAAAAAAAGACAAAAACAATTAAAAATGAAAACTTTTTGTTGGATTATAATTTATAATTTTAGTAGAACTATAAGAATGCATAGAGAGAGAGACAGGTCTAAACAAGTAAACAATGGTCTATAACTCCCAAAAAAAGAAAAAAAAAAAAGTAAACAATGGCCTATGAGAGAGACAAACAAGAAGAGAAAACAAGCAGCGGGTTGCAGAGAAAAGCAGTTCAATTTGATAAAATCATAAAAAACAAAAAAATAAAAAAACGCAGAGAGAGAGAGAGAGATATTATAAAAGAGTTTCATGTTGCTGTTGCAGTTGGGATCTCTGTCCACTGAAAGATTGTCTACGTTTAATGAAGCGATCTTTGATGAGGCTGGTGTTGATGTGGTGATGGGAAAAGCACGGTAGAGATTGTGAGACACATGTACTCGTTGAAAGTTTAGCTCAGTTATAGAAGAAATTTCTAACATTGGATAATTACATGTCGGATGATCCATTCTGTTTTGTCGTTTTCCTTTTCTTTATTTATGCCCTCGCTTTTTTGTTTAAAAAAAATTTAATGCGTACAAAATACGGTAGAAAAATGGATTATTATTATTTTAACGTAATTATTTTAAAATTATACATGTTTGTGTTTGCAGATGCTTTGTTAAAGTTTTTTTAATGTGAGTCGTGTTTTGGTTCTCTGATACCAAAAACAGAGACTGATCTTCTCAGACTTCGCAATTTCGCAAAGGCTGAGGTGAGTACGCATTTTATTTCTCCCATATCATTTTTATCATTTCTTTTATCTCTCTCTCTCTCTCTCTCTCTCTCTCTCTCTTTCATACATATATAAAAAAAAATCGAATCGAATTTATTATTTTTTTATCACATAACTTTAAAAAAAAAAAAATTGACATCAAGCATATTGGAAGCTTATTGGACCTTATCAAATTTTACATGAACGATAGGTTAGCCCCACACTGTCTAGTAGAATTAAAAGAGGATTTGCTGCATTGGTAATCAATCCACATGAGTCAATAATCTGGTGGCACAGGTGCCTACGAAAATATATTGATATTAAACTCTAAAATTCTAGTCTTAGATTAATAAAAGATACTTATAGATGAATTGTCGTGACAGTGTATTTCTTGCTAATTGTTGTTTTTAACGTAATTTGATAGGGCATGTTAACTTCTGTTACTTAATTGTTGTATTTAACGCAACTTAGTTTGATTTCATGATTGCATGTTGAGATTTTAGATAGTGTGATTCCACGTAAGATTTTTAGTCCCAAGTGGGTGGAATTTACTTAGGTGAATTTTAATTGTTTTTTAATTGGCAATCATTATAAAACTCTTGCACGAGAAAGCCATCATATATTAGATATTTATATGATATATTCATCTAAAAGGTTCATTGACATACATCAATTTGAAAAGGATGCTACGAGGAGTGCCTCAAACGATGCAAAACATAAACGTGTTTAATATTTTATCTTCACTTATACTTTTAATTACGTAATTCATAATATAATTTTCTAATTAACACCAAAATCAGCCTCACTTAATCAAGTATTGTAATATTTGAGCAAATCTTTCAATATATATATATATGTATCCTCCAAATCACATATATAATTTTTTATTTATATAGATTCGAATAAATTTCTTAATGAAATATTTATGATATGATCTTAAAATGAGTTTATAGAAAAAGAAGCAAAGGGATTGAAAAATGTTTGCTGTAACTTGGATACTTTATTGAGGGTTGCTGTTAATTAATGACTGTATAGCTCCCTTCCAAGAGAGTCACACAACCATGATCTTAATGGAACTAAGGTAATTCTGCCACTAACTTATTCTTAAAATAATGCTCCCACTAACTTGCTTCAAACCAACAAATTGACTAGGTCTAACTTGATAAACCAAAGCCAATCACATGAGAAGATACTTTTGCCTGACCAGATCCTTGTGCATGGTTATCACTGCAAGTATCACTTCATTCCATCCGTTAAAACCTTTTTCTCCTAAATGATTCCATAAGACATAATTGATAATGATAGATTCAATTTCCAAATTAAAATCGCAGCAGGCAAACTGAAAATGAAGATTTCTGCGCATGGTCGCATGTGATAACGTCTCTTATGGATCAGACATTGTCATGAAAATAAGTTGACTGAGAGTGGACCACATCAGGGCTCGTGAAGCGTATGTATCGCTGCTGCCTTTGCGTGACCAACACAAAAGCCATTCTTAGTTTATTCATTTCCTATAATTTATATTTATTTTTTCACAAAAAGAGAAAGAGAGAAAAAAAAAAAAAATATATATATATATATATATGACCAAGAAAAAGAAAAAGAAAAAGAAAAAAATATCCAAAACAAGAATAATGCTAATAAATCAGCCCCATCGGACACGGACAATAGGATACATTTGATAGTGAAATGACTCGGGACTGTCCAATAATTTGTGTTCACAAGATCTGTGTCTTTTTTTCCTCCCAGTCTTTGCTTGACGGATTCATGGAATTTCAGTTTTTCAATGTCCAAGTCTTTGTGAAAAATACATGGTACTTCCATCAATTAGGTCACTGGCTACAAATTGTGGTTTGAATATGTGTTAAAGTATAAAACCAACAACCCCATCATCTATGTAAATATAGAAACCACTTTTAAGGAGCAAGTAATTTTTATTTATTTATTTTGCATACATGGAGGCTGGCTGGTGGGTCTGGTAGATGGAGTTGGTACAGTTGAACCCTTGTTTTTGTATCTCTGTTATATGAGTGAATCTCGTTGGTTTCTCATTTTTTTTAATGGAATAAAGAATTTTAAACATTAGACTACAGTTTCTAACAAATTTTAAAACTACTTGTATCATATGGAAAGTTAATGATATGCAGCTTTGTGAAATCCTCCATCTTGTTCTTTTGTTATAAGAAGGGCGTTTGGCGAGTAGTTAAAACTTATATAGAGAGATGGAGTTGGGTGCTTTTTATGGTTTTGTTTAGAGACAAAGAGGAAACAAATTAGTTGAGTCATCTGGGGTCCAGTAGCTGTGTTTGTTTACCAAATGAAAACTTGAGGACTCAGACACAGAACGACACAAGTAGACAACACAAAATTCTTCTTATCAATCGCTAGCCTCCTAATCAGAATATGAAAAGCACTTACGTAACTTTCCCTAGCAATATCTGATTATCTTCACTTGCACAGCTTGTAGTGTTTGAAGAAAGAAGAATCAAAACACTCATTTTCTTGCACATGTAAATGGAGTGAGGGGTTTGTATCACTGAAAAGAACACACGTCCCCATCAAAATAACCATAGCACTTAAGAGCTATGACCCCATACGACAATGGCTTCCACTTTATATCAAACTCAATCTCCGCATCAGGATGTATATATGAAGATATTTCTATATTATGCATTAGGTTCGACTAGCAATAATAACGGACAAAATAAATAACTAACCAAACTTTAAAACGCATACCTCAGCTCTACAGGATCTATTCAATTGAACAAGGAGAACCACAGCATACATTCCTATAAAGGTTAGTTTCCAAAACTTCATATCACACTCACAAAAAGGAGAGAGATGTCTTGATCATCAGCCAATAACCAAAATATCCCACATTCCCACTTACAATCTAGTCCTTATCCACCATACTGATCCGGAACAAAACATGATCTTGCATTGTGCTCTCGCTTTTCCTTTACATTGTAGCAAAAAGTAATCAGTCAAGCACTAGCTGTATTAAACATGGCTACAATATCTTCTCTGATAAGTCCTAGTCTTACTTTCAAGGACAGAATTCCCAAATTCTAAAAAATATTCATTACTTCTGGTAACCTGAAGATTTCATGCACAAATTCAATTAGTGGAACCTACTTTACATACAAGCACGGTCATGTAGCACCGAGTGCTAGTGCCACTCTAGATAAATACAAGCATATACGCTGCTTATTTAGCTATTGAATTACTCTGCACCACAGAGTCAGAGACCTCATGATTTACTGGATCAGAGGAGGGTTCTATGAAAATTGTTAATAACACACAGCAGGTGATAATCAATCAATGATATATGTCCTCATGTTCAGGTTAATATTTCTCAGTTCAAACTCCAAATTTGCACAAGCTCATCATCAGAAAGTGGGGCATTCTTTGAAAGTCAACCTAAACGTAATAATACTGGATGTAAGAATGAAAACTCTAAAAATAATGAAACATAATAACAATCATGTAGAAAACAGGCCATCATGAAATGCAAAGGTTGATGTGGGTGATTGGAATGACAGAATGCAAAGTTAGAACTAGACACATTCATGAATTGCTTAGAGCATATATACGATATACCTCTGATCCCAGATTTCGAAATTTAATCACCAATAAGATGATAAATCCACCACCACATGAACTGATAGGACCATAAAAACACAATCTTCAACACCTGTACCAGATGACATTTAATCCTCATACACAGCCGAAAAAGGCCATCTTTTTTCATGTCGCTCAGTCTAAAAACAGAATAAAATGCACCCAAGTCAATTTAATATGGAAAAACCTCCACTACACATTGTCGTCATTCTTCTCTTATGATTTTCCAATGGCAACACAGAGTCTCTGATATGGAAGTTTAGAAACTTATGAATCATTTTGCTGATTATTATTCTGGTAATGCTGATTGAAAAGTGTTGTGTACTTACCAATCTACATTGATAACACATTAATGCCTTTTAGCTTATTCTTTCCCTCTTCAAATCGGAAATGGTCATTTATTCTATTCTCTTGAGTATGCCCCATATGCACTTGAGATCCATTAGACATTATTTTTCCAGCTGCACTTCCTGTTTGCATTTGAAGCCTGTTAGATACTAGCTTACCAGTTTTGTTACCCATCTGCATTGGAGGAGTATTAGTCATTACCCTACCAGCTGCATCGCCCATCACCCTGACACTGGTATTCTCCAACCCGCTTTTGAGCCAAGCCAGGTTACTAATGTCTGTGGCTGTGGCAGCCAATTCATAACTAGGAAAGGTTGGCGACTCTGAAAATTCCACAAATTCTGGCCCCAACAATGAGTTTTCATAATTTCCACCACTTTCGGTCTCACAACAGCCATATCCACACCGGTGAGGCACCATTAGCTCACGATAAACTCCTTCAAGATATTTGCAGATCCCAGGATCCGGCATTGATGCTTGGACTAAGGGTCCTTGCATTGGAATTGGCCTTGGATGAGGTGAAGCTATCTCTGGGCCATGCACAGTGTTATAAACACTAAAAGCACTGACACGTGCCGTTGGACGGAAAAGAGTAGGTGGTTCTCTTGCTTCTTGACTAGATGGACCTTCTGTTAAGGACTTGTCTCCACACTGATTATCCAAAACTTCCAAAGAAGTTACATCTCTTCCCTCCAAGGATTTAAAGGAACTGACATCACCACAAGATAGTGTTTCTTCAGATGATGCTTTGGTCTTTTCTATGCTGGTATCCTCCATCATATGTCCAGACTCCATCTTCTTCATCCCATCAAATTCCGTTGCACCACGACGCCTTAGGGTGGAATTCCAGTGGTTCTTAATAGCATTATCTGTTCTTCCTGGTAAAAGCCTAGCAATTACTGCCCATTTGTTTCCATGGACTGCATGAGCTGCGACTATGATTTGATCTTCCTCGTCTGAAATGAATTGTTTCTGTTAGCTGTCAGGCTACTTGGTCAAAAAGCACTAATATCAATTCATATTCAATAAATGACATGACATGTAGTGCTTCACAGCAACACATCTAATATCCTGTTACATGTACACAATCTGTGCCATATAACTACTTTCTCTTTTTTTAAGTATTTATGACAACTCTTGATATCAGGTCACATATCTGCTAGAACCTACAGATATCTCAACTGAGCTTGCAGTCTGAAAATCTAATATCAGAATAGAAGAGGACTACCCACTATTTTAGTGGGAAGATTGCCACTAAACAAAGTGGCACGGGTGAGCAGTTTCGAACCTGGGCACACTTAAGAGAAGTGTGCCCGTGTGGGTGCCTCCATTGAGGCATCCCACGTTTGCTCATCTATGCCATATAACTTAGGACCATGTCCGTCTACACAAGGCAGCAGATACTATCTTACCTAGTCTCTTTGGCCATCAGATATCAACAAGAAGCCTTATCACTTCTACACATAAATGTACCAACGTGCCCTAAAAACCATACCTATGACTGCATACTACACTATCCAACTGCTTTTGTATACCAGCCAGTATTAACAGTTGCGGCCAATCAGGAGAACCAACAAATGATTAGACTTATGTATGGATCCTAACAAGGTTCCTCATACATATGATAACACTCTATAAACATGATATGACACAAGTGTCTCAATTTTGATCAGTAAGTCTTAACGTTTCTGTTACGACACACAGTATATATCCACCCATGTCCGACATCAAGTACTTTAAACATACAAAAACACAAGATAATTCCACCATTACATTCCGAAACCTGTCACGTAGTTATAACTATTTACACATATGCATAGATATAATATAACCGAATTGATAACATAGAGAATTCAAAAACTAGTGTAGCTATGAAAACATAGATTTCAAGCCATTAGCAATTTAATACAGTCAGCTCTAATTAAATTTCCTATCAGCTAATCAAGTTGATCTGCATTATCTATCGTTGCATAATTTAAAAGTTTAAAAGAATTGTAAAAACAGAAAATCAAACAAAACCTTCAAATTAGTCCAACAATATAAACTAAAAAGTGTAGTAAATTGATGACTACCACTGAGTTCAAATTTCAACATTTCAAAAGATCAAACTTGAAAAGCGAAACCACATTCACAGAATTATATATAAAACCAACCTCAAGAGATTATATTAAAAAAAAAAAATGTTTTCGATCAAACAGTGGCAATTGTTATTTATCATTATCTAATATATACCAGTAAATGGCTTGCGTTTAACGGCTGGGTCGAGCTGATTACACCATCTGAGCCGGCAAGACTTGCCGGAGCGACCCGATATTCCTCGGGCGATCAAGCTCCAATTCCTCGCCCCGAACTTGCTCACCAGTTGGCTAAGTATGGTGTCCTCTTCAGGAGACCAAGGTCCCTTCACTCTGTCTCTGCCGCCGCCGCCGCTTCTGCTTCTGCTTCCTTCTTCGACGACCAAAACGGAATCGTCGCCGCTTCCGCCGCCGTCTGCGGCAGCCTCTCCAGCGTCCACGGTATCTGCTCCGTCGAGTTCGACCACTGTTGCTTCCGGCTTTCGAGTCTCCGTTTCAGTTTCCATTTGCCTTTTTTTTTTTTTTTTAACGTTTTGTTTTGTTATAAAAGAGAAGAAGAGGTAAAAAAAAAAACCGACTTAACTGCAAGTGAATGAACTGTGAAGATTGCAAAATATATTATAGGGCAAGTCACAATTGTTTCGGTTTGGTCGGGGATTCTCTTACGGCTTTATCTTGTTTTTTTTATATTGACTAATATACCCTTATTTAAGTATTGTTCACCATAATAATAATAATAATAATAGGATTTGATTACTTTACTGATTTGATAAGATTACTTATCAATAACCATCCTTAAATTGATTATGTTATTGAATAATATTTAAAAGTTATTATTGATGAATAACCTTACCAAATTAGCGAAGTAACCAATATAAGAAATCAAATTTTTTGTATTTTGTTGAATTTTTTTGTTCAATTTCAAAATTATTTCGATTCGTTTTATTTTTAAAATTTTGTAAAAGTTAAATAGATAAGCACAAACTAGATTGCTTATTTTCATACTTTGAAAGGTGAAAATCAATGAAGATTTGGAAGTAGAACAATAAGGTTAGCTTTGTAATTTGACTTTAGATTCAATCAAAAGGGTATATTTTATTATATTGTGGTCAATTGTCATGATGAAGAGTTGAGTGGCGGGAAAATTATGAGCTGAGTGGGCTGATAAAATATCTTTGTTGATTTCACTGAGTCCGGCCCAAGTTTGTTCCATGGTCTTTTCTGATGGAAGCCCTGTGTTGACTAGATTTTGACAAAGCCCTAACATTTTGATGTCAAGGCCCATGGGTCCACGGGAAGGATAACCACCCTTTTGTTTGTTGAGTCTAATAGATGGTTAGCCACCTTACACTTATGAAATTTATGGTAAACTTTATGGGATAGTTATTTATATCACATGTGAACCAGTTAAATATTATTAGATTCGCACCAAGTGGAGTAATGCATCGGCACCCTCCCTCTTGGTCACTACTCCTCTTGAGCATTCTATTGCAAGTTCGAGCTATAAATCCCACATGAATTTGTGGGCAATATTTCCATTTTATAGAGGTTATCTCTCCCGCTTTGGGGATGTTAGTTTTGAATTACATCTTAGAGTTCTAAATCAGGAGGGCTCAACGGTAGTAATTGTATTTTTACCATCAAATCATATTGGATTATTATATTTAATGAATACTTTTATCATCAAATCACGTTAAATGATAGTGATTAAAATGCTCTTTTAATGTGAGTTAATAAATTGTGTAAGCTTATAAAGTCGAAAATATATGTTTCTCAATGGTGAACAGTACTATATTTTAATATTGTGTTGGGAGATTGTGTAATTTAATACGAGTTTTGTGAAGTTTAAACGAATTTGGATTACCGGCTTAACATACTAATCTACCATTTATGGAAAGTTGTGCTTTGTTGTATTCAAGAGAATTGGCGAAGAAGCAAAAAGGTCTTTATAAGTTAGTAAGTAGTTGTCAGTCACCAACAAAATCAAAGAAACGTACTTGATCGAATCCCTATTTTAATTTTATAAAAGTGGTTCGGATCTGCAAAGATTAGTTAACAAGTTGTAGAAGAATGTTATTGTCATCTAATATAATCCCCATTAATGTATATTTTGATGCAGTCAATGTCATTTAGAAAAAAAAAAGAATCAATTTGGTAGAGGAACTTCATTTTCTATGTTCCCAAAAGAAATTAAATTATTTAAGCTTATTGGGAAAGATCTATTTGACTTACAATATTGTATGGATATAATAATTACCCAGTGTTAAAATGACATCTAGATCCAGTGAAAATAAGACACATGTAAATGTATTAACCACATTCGATCGAAAAAAACTCCACACTAGCCATTAGTGTTTGACTTATCAAACAAAAGTTAAGAGCATATTTAATACAAGTATGAATTGTGAAAAAATGGAGTGTCATATAGGATAAATTAATAGAGGATTAAAATTAACATCTCCAATGCAAACTTCCCTAATCGTTATCAAGTTTATATGGTAAAAATAAATAAATAAATAAAAAATAGAGATTGTAAATCTTAATGTTTATTTTTAGAAAGTCTCTTGGATAATCATGTCAGCAATAAATGATTGAGATTTCCATCAAATAATATTTTATGGTAATTTACTTTAATGATATATTATTATTTAACTAGTTATCATTATAATGAATATAATAGCATTGAGGAGCTCTTTTAGACTTGAATGTCTATCAATTCATGTTTATGTCACGTAAGATGTATATTTTCTTGACATTAATGATATATTCTTTTGTTTTGTTTTGTTTTTTTTAAAAAAAAAAAAACAATTCACATTTACATTAGAGATGATTTAAGAGAAGCAGAAAATGAAATCGAATGAGGAAAATAGTAACTTATGAAGCATCCTCATCTAGTTATGAAATGACAAATGTAAAACCTGTAGTCAACATCTATCATCCTAAAAATAATATACATGACAAATGACAAGCACGTTGGTAGGCATTAGGACACCTAAAAAAGTAAATCTTGTTTTCTTATAAAGATAGTTAAGTGGTTCATTTGTGGACAAGTTTTAGGATGATTTTGGTAAAGACAAATACTTTAAAAATTATAGACTGACTTAAATAGTAGAGGGTACTCTGAGATAACTTCCAAGTCACATTGATATAGATATTGTTTGTCTCACAGGATAAATAAGCAAAAGTAAAGGTAAAGGTCCATCCAACGGAGCTTGAATGACTTTTGAATGTATATTTCATACTGAATATATATAAATATATTTTCTTTTTTTAAAAAAAAAAAAGAAATAAAAACATATATATTCTACAAAATACAAATGATTGCATCAGTACTTTTTAACAATAATCTTTTACGTAAATTCTTCGAAATAAGATAAAATATTAAACAAAACAAATAAGAATATTAAGTTGTCTCTTATCACTTATTTGATGCATAATTTAAAATTTTTAAAATATGAATTAAATTAAACATGCTTCTAGTATTTTTTGAATGAGTTGCATGATAGTGAGGATAAAATTCAGTCGACTACTAACTAATGTAACGCGGTTGATCATTCTTGGAATTAACATTTTACCTGGTCTTGTTAAGATTACAAATTAGATAGAAAAATCATTTATTTATTTATTTTTCGATAAAAAGATAGAAAATTTGTTAACCGGTCCAAAAAGGAAACAAAATGGACTGAATCAAAGTGTAGCTGTTTAGATTTTTTGAGTGCACGATACGACAACGTCTTGTTTTGACAAAATTAATTAATATATAAAAAACCAAATCATCATTCACAAATGGTCAATTACATAAGGGAGAAAGCGACAAAAGTAAAGAACACCCGTAAGCGTATTCCCTCTTTTGTAAAACAAAGTCATTTGTGGTGACTGGTTGTCATTATCTCGTCTTATGATTAGAAAGATTATAAAAATTTTCCTAACTTTTAATGAATACTAAATCAAATCCTTTGATCTAAATAATAAGTTTAACTGTAACATCCCGATATTTACTTTCGTATTAGTAATATTATTGAATCTAGAATATAATTGCATTAAATAGGATTAAAATTTAGTTTAATTATAATTAATATAATTAGTGAATTAATATAGTAAATTGTTAGAAAATTTAATAGTTTTTCTTGAATAATTTATTTTTGAAAGTAATTTTTAGAAAAGGATTTAATTGGGAAAGATTTGATGATAAAAATTTATTATTGGTGAGTTGTTAGTATTGTTCAATAGGAGAGGGGCGTGTGTCAGAATTTTTGGGTCAAAGTGAAATTTTAAAAAGTTTAGACGTCAAAGTGTAATTTTGAAAAATATATTAGTATGAAAAAGCAGAAAAATCTGAAAAAAAATTTCAGATCTTCTTCTTCCTCTCGCGACCAGACTGCTGCAACTTTGCTCTCAAATTTTTTTTTTTCCTTTTCAAGCCTTAATAACACTAATTTCTTCCATTTAAGTCCCCTAACTATCTATCATCCCATTTCTTACAAAAATCCCCTAAAATTCAAGTTATATTTTGAATTTACAATGTTTTAATGAGGTAAGTGTTGTTTTTGTTATTTTCTTCTTCCTCTCGCGACCAGACTGCTGCAACTTTGCTCTCAAATTTTTTTTTTTTCCTTTCCAAGCCTTAATAACACTAATTTCTTCCATTTAAGTCCCCTAACTATCTATCATCCCATTTCTTACAAAAACCCCCTAAAATTCAAGTTATATTTTTGGATTTATAGTGTTTTAATGAGGTAAGTGTTGTTTTTGTTATTTTTTTGTGTTCCAATAGATTTTTAAGCACATAAATGCATCCATAGGCATAGGTAATTAGTGGGTTTTGTATTTAATTAAGTGATTTTGATTTTCATGGCCTTAAAGTATAAATTTTAAACCCTAGGTGATGAATTAGGGCATGGATAGATTAGTAAGGATAAGGAGAAACTTTGAGCTTCTATTTAAAATGTTAGGAGCTTGGGTATAAGCTTTAAAAGGTTGGTATACATTTATTTTCGAAATTTATTTTTTTTAGTAGCGAAAATTTATTATTTTGTTTCGTATCTTTGCGATAATATGATTTTTATGTGATGAGTTGTTATTTATAATATATATGTGTTGGTAGGATAATAATGAAAGAGATTTTATGGGTTAAAACCAAGTAAAATAAAGTTTTCGGATAAAATCCCCTTTATGTCCGAATTTGAAATTAAATAAGGGTCAGGGGTATTTTTATCATTTTTAAGCTTATATACGTGTTTAACGAATGATATTAAAGTAATTTGTGACATGACTTTTGAAGACGAAATCAATTTTCGATAATTTTACCCCTTAGTCGAAATTGAAGACACAGAGAAATCAAGAGGTATTTTTGTTGTTTCGTTTATATTTACATGCTATTTATATTATGTTGCGATGAGTTGTGTGATTAATGATGGGTTTGAAGAGAAAAAAATTCGAAAACCATCTTTTGGAACCAAGTGGAAATGTGAAACGAATGTAATTATGTAATAATGTTTAATTGAAATTGATAATTTTCGTTATTAATAAAATTATAGAGAGTCTGAGTAAACTTGTACATTGGTAGGTGTGGATTGGTGTTTGGCATGCCAATAAGATATTATTAGCAGTACTGCGTCGTTACGTTTATATATGATATGATTAACGGACTTTGAGAGGCACCGAGTGTCTGGTCCAGAATGTGAAACGAATGTGAAATTGAGCTCCAACGGGTAGGCACCGAGTGTCCGATGCCGAAGATAGATATGAAATCCGTACCGATCCATGGTATCGTGACAGCATTTACGAAAGGCTCTTATGATATAATAATTGATAATGAACTTGGAATGGAATATATATATATATATATGTGTGTGTGTGTGTGTGTGTGTGTGTGTGGAGAAAGCATTTAATGAAGCTTTTGAAAAGTTGCTGGAAATTATGTTAGATTGATTGTTAAATTTTTATGAAATGATATATATATATTTTTATATGTTATGTTTGTGGGATTTTGTGATTGATATTATTTTGTGTATACCAACTGAGCTATTTTGCTTAGCGCGTTGGATTTTCCACGCGCAGGTAGTTGATGTGAGCTGAGAGTGAGAGTCCTACAAGAAGATCCTTCCATTGCGCTTCCAGAGTCACATCAAATTCCAATCCTTTTGGTAGTCATATTTGACATATGCATATTTTGTTAAAAGAAAGTTTATGAACTTACATTTTGTCTATTTAAATGCATATGTATGTAAAACCTTGTAAATTATAATATATATAAATTTTGAATTATGGTTCTAAATGTTTTTTAAAAAAGATGAGCAAATTTGTTGATGTAATGTTTTAAAGTATTTGTGTTTATTTTGTTTTGAAAATATAATTAGAAAATGTTTACTTTGGGTTGAGATTGTGTGTTGAAGTGATTTTGAGATGGACGGGGTGTCCGAGTATAGAAGTTGAGAAAGTGGAAAATATATTGAAGTGTTTCTTTGATTATACAGGTTTTAAGAATTTTGGATTTCTCAATAAAACAGAGGAAACTCTGCTAGATTTTTAATAAATTATATTAAAATAGTAAATGGATTTTCGTAAATAAGTAACGAAAATATCGTAACGTCTTCCGCCTCAATTATTGGTATCCGGTACACCGAGGATCGAGGGGAGGGTGTTACATTAACTATCATACTCGTTGGATAAAATTATCCATCAATAATAACCCTTAGATATTATCATACAACTAATTTAAAGGTTGTTATCGATAAATTACCTTCTCCAAATTGTAAGATAGTTAAATCTATAAATAATAAACAAAATATATTTATCATTAGTTGATCATTAATTGAGTTCGATTAAAATTATTATAATGAAATTATTTTTAATTTTGTTATATAGAAATCGATCTAAATGATCTTATTCCATTATATTTTACCAAAAGTTAACTAAAGATTAACTAATTGTAGGGGTGGTTTTTTGTTTATTATTTGAACTAGAAGATTTGAAATGAAATTTTATTAAAGTTGGGAGTCATTTACAATCTCACTCTGATAACTTGATGTAATGTGAGTTTTAAATCGCTTACTAAAAATTATTATATTAGTTTAAAAGAGAGGTAAGCCTATTTTCATTAATAACTATATTTTTGAACAAATTAATTTGCGGTCTAAAGTTCAAACACTTTACTTCTTACAAGTAAAAGTAAAATAAATAAATAATTGTTAATTTATATAATTGATGGAAATACAAAGTCAACATACACCGTTTTTAGGAGAATAAATAATATTTCTCTGTAATTTTACATTTTTTTAACATACTCATGTAGTTCATGTGTATTTAATTTGCTTCTTATTGCTATTGATTACATAATATAAAACGACATGTGAACTACAGTACAAATAGTTTGGCAATCTAGTTAGTTCAAAAAATATTTTTTTAAAAATAAATAAATAGTTTGGTGATCCATATCTCGACAAGCACCACGGTGTCAGCAGTTAACCAATTCGCAGTGACTCTATAGGTTTTTGGATGCATATGAAATGTATGATCATTTGTCAACATTATTTACGTGAACACGTCTAAACCTATCTGCAGTAAAGAGCCAATTGATGACTGATAAGTTTCCCGTATATTTAGTTCACGTTTTTCAAGTTCTAAACAAAAAGCTCTTCGTCCTAGACACAGTTGGAAGCATCTTCAATAAAACCCGGTTACTTTTATCAAAATTACAATGCCCACGACCTGTCTCTCTCACGCATGCTTGTTTTGATCATAGTCTACCACTTTCAATTGCCCGCTCAACAACTACCTAGAATCCAACTCAACTTTTCCAACCGTCAAAGCATCTTATGAAAACCCTATAATGGAATCGTACTTGCATTAAGAATGATTGCGATGACATTTAATATTACCAATATTATAAAAATGGAAAGAAAATATTAAACGTATAAACCAATTGTAAATTCAAAGATCATACCAGAACATGTTTTGTTTCCTTATTGAAAAAGTAGAGATTATCTGTATAATTAAAATTACTATAATGGATATTATCTTCGCGAACTTAAACTTTCTAAATCAATGATTTTTAATGTAATATTGATTGTCAAAATGTATTTAACTAAAGATGTATTGTATTAGATTTCAAAAATAATTCCGTCATTATTTTTTACTAGTATAATTTATAAATACAAATATTACAGTTAAGACCTTCGAACTCTTGATGTAAATTTTAATGTACGGTCTGAAGTAAACTCCCAAAGGTTAAGAGGAAAGACTTACACATAAGTAAGAATTACGTCAAACTGCACTCATATAAAGATAGAAATACAGTTCGAACATTAACACTCAGAGAAGAGATAGGGGGTGACGTCAACTGTACCACCCATCAGGTGCAATAATCCCATCATTTTGTTCATTGCATTTTTAGAACTGCAAGGTCAATGTATTAAACTGGGGAATTAATTAAAGAAATAAAAGCTATGACCGATGAATTAGTCATAGGAAGCAATCTTGGAAGCAAAGGGAAGTGACCAACTCTCATCTATCTAGAAAACAATTTTAATTAAAATTTAGTCAGAAGCTACCTAACGCATAACGAACAAGACAACTCCAAAACGTTTTCCCTAAACCTAATAAAATCACTTCCTTAACATAGACAAACAAAATTATATATTATAATATGAGATGGGTGAATGATGGGTTACAAGTAATGACTTGGAGCGGGCTGGACAAAAATAACAGACTCGAAGATGACTTTTGCACTTCACAAATTCTTATCATAATAGTATGATAAATTTGTCACCCCAAGAAGAGTCTTGCAAATAGAATATATTATTTTAATTATTTCTTTTGTTTTTATAGGTCACTATCACAATTGAATTTATTCTAATTGGATAAGTAACTTTCACCACCAATACACAGCTTGGACGAGAACGATTGTATTCGTATATTACATGTATAGCAGGCTAACATAAGGTCGTGTTTTAAGACTTCGAGATAAAAATATACAAGACTATTTCTTGAAGTTGAATTTTCTTTCGAATGGTAAGGGCAACATTTTTCTAAGTCGTACCGTAGTAATTTCCTGACTACTCTGGGAGATTTTATGATCATCAAACTAATAAAAAATCACCTTAATTTGACTTACTAATTCCCAAAAACATTAACTGTATATGTTAAATCTCTTTTCGAATTTTCGAAGCCAAAAGTCACTAATAACAATTTATATCTGGATTTTTTTAATATAAATAAAAACCAAAATTGGGGTTTGAAATGAATAATTAATATATAATATTTATTACTTTTTTCAAGCAATCAATTTTCATCACACCGAATAGAAATTGACGTGGCTCGATAATAGCAATTTTATAATCATATAAATAAAATTATTAGTCCAAATCATCTTTTTCATTCTCAAATTTTGAATTTGTAATAATGTTAAAAGATTTATATACCTATATTGAATTAAAATGAATTTATATATGGTTACATATAACTACAACATTTCTCCCTTTTTTTAAGAGAGAGAGAGAGAGAGAGAGAAAGTAGAAATGAGGTTCATCATTTGACAATGCCCATAAGTTCCCATCCACGAAAATTTTGACATAACAAGAATCCGCGTTTTTTTTTAAAAAATATTTATATTTATTCTAAGTAAAGAACCAGTGAATACATGTTTTTTTATCTTAAATCTTAACATGTACCGGGTCAGTTTTCATCGTTGAAAAGTTTAACATGACAAGAATCAGTCAATATTACTTACTTTTCAGCTCAAGTCACACACACCTACTGATTAATTGATTTTGCATAAAATGTTGAAGAATCAACCATTTGTTTTATGAAATAACAAACAAAATATTTTCTGACGATGCCCATAAGTTCCCACCCACGAAAATTTTGACATAACAATAACCAGTTTTTTTTTTTATTATTATTTTTTTTATTATTCTAAGTAAAGAACCAGAAAATACATGATTTTCATCTTAAGTCTTAATAAGTGCCGGGTCAGTTTTCGTTGTTGAATAGTGTAACATGACAAGAATCAGTCGATATTACTTGCTTTTCAGCTCTAGTCACACACACCCACTGATTAATTGAATTTGTATAAAATGTTGAAGAATCAACCATTTGTTTTATGAAATAACAAACAAAATATTTTTTGCAATTGAAGAATTCAATTTAATTTTGAATAGCAACATGTAGACCTCTAAAGTGAAAAGACTAGCGGTGCCACCCGTGAGTGGCATTCCTTATACGCTTCAGCGAGGACTTAATTTGATACGCAAAATCTCTCGTGAATTTGATAATTGATATTCCCCCAGCCAGATACTGCTTGTATCACATCCACGTAACTGTTGTACATTATTTTATTTCTCCTTGACAATCTCCATATGATTGAGCTTTATAATATATGAATTAAAAATTTCTCTGATATCCTGTTTTTTTTTTTTTTTAAAAAAAGAATTAACTTCTATATTTAGTTTTTCCTTTTTTAAAAAAGAAAATTATTAGATTCTCATGAGATGTTATATATATATATATATATATATATATATCTAATGTAATAGCTCAAATTTAAAACACTATAAGGTTAAATAAGTGTTTGCTAGTATCAAGTTACATTGTTAATCTAAATAAACGTTATTTATTATTAAATCATATTGGATAGTAATAAATTGAATTTTATAATATTAGAAACTCCTTTGTTCATTCAATATCTAAATTACAATAATCATTTGCAAAACAAATTTTAAGAAATAAAATTATAAAAAAATTAAAATATAAAATTTTGTTGTTACCTAACACAATAATAGAGCGCAATCAAGTGACTGACAGTGTAGTGGTAGTATCTGCTCGCCCACCATGATTAATTGTGATCATTGGTTCGACACCTCCTTCTTACAAAAACAATGAGTTGATTTTCTTTGACTAAGGTGTTGCTCTCCCACTTATATGCAGGTCAATCTCCTTTGTATGAACATCGTTTTTCGGGATGCTCCATCAATATTAAATTTCGTTTAGTCCTGATTGTTTTTAAGTTAGTCCCAGTAATATAATATAGTATAATAATAATAATAATAGAGTGCATGCTACTTGCATATTATAGAAAGAATTACCAATTCAATAATTAAATAAAGATTTTTTTTTAATGTTTCAATGAGTGCATGAGATTAATGAAAGAATGTGACCATTAGTTTTGCTTTAGCTCTGTGCATAGCCAATCATTATCATTATTTGGGATATGAATATGTACAGAAAAGATTTCTCCTATAAAGTATGATAGTAATTAAGGATTTGATTTGTTCCGTATCTTATTGTCTTCCGAGACTTTGTTTGCCTGTATGTCATTCAAAAGCAACGTATGAGTATTAAAATGGCTGCCAGTTGCGATCGTTGACATTTTTTTTTTATCATGGATTGAACAATTCTCATGACTAAGTAAGTGATAATCATCTGATTAATGGTGTCTTAGCAATTAATTAATAAACTACTAATCTTTCTACGATATTCTTGATAAATTAGTTCATTTGGCCTGTAAATCGATGGTGTATTGTCACATGGCATTCAGAGACATATCGTTGTAATCAATGTGCCCACATTTATAAAGAAATAAAGAGCCGGTTTTAATTATTCCAACTTAAAAAATAAAAAATAAAGAGCTTGTTAGTTGTAATTGCAATATTTGGATTTCTTAGGATAACAGCAAGAATTTTATCAATGTAATGAATAGAGACGGTGAAACAATAACTCGATCGTTGATTTTTCAAGGGAAATTATAAGTTAGATAAGACATTAGTTTCAAAAACAGTGGGAGAAAACACCAAATTCAAAAGCAGTACTGGGCTTGCTTGGAAGACCAGATGATATGATATGACTAGTATTTTATTTGTCTAAAACTTAATTTGATGGCCAAACTTAAGCTACTAGATAACGAAGCTTCTACCAACGCATTAAATACAGATATTAATACTTATCAATATTCATTAAAACTACGTTGTCACGCAAACTAGGTCAAATACTTCAAGGGCTGTTCATATTGATAATTTTCTATGTAGATATAGCAGTTGAGATTTCATAGAAACAAAGACCTTTTTCAAATAAAAAATAATGAGAAGCACGTTCGTTGAAAGCTGCAAGCTCTTCCAAAATCTTATATAAATAGAGAGCTCGCATTCCGTTGCCTCTCAATCCAATCACAAGCCATTCTCTCTCCTATATAATTTCATTGCCTTCTAGCTAGCTTATACCAACCTTTACCTTCAACATTATGGCACGTCCTGTGCTTTTGTTACTATGTGCTTTTGTGCTTCTAGCTTTTTCTTCATTGGCTTCTGCTGCAATCGTGGAACACTCATTCGACGTAATCATCTGCTCGTTACCATTTTGAAACATTATTTTTACCCTTTTCATATTTCGATTTCATGTACTTGAATTTCTAATATTGACAATCGTGGTAGGGTACGTTACGCAACACTAACACGTTATTGGCTATTAGTGCATGCGCAGAGAAATTCAAATTTTTACTGCGTGTGGTAGCCAAAAATTGCGTATTCGTTCTAGCTACTTTGTGTTGTGTGCTTTTCACTTAACTTTTTGACAACTAGTTTGACGCATGACTTTGTTTAATTTCACTTCAAATTTATGCATAAGATTTATATACTAACAAACTGTTCTTATGTGAATAATTGTTACAGGTGCGAAACTTGACTGTGCGGCGGCTCTGCCAGGAACACGTGATAACTGCAGTAAATGGAAGCCTACCCGGCCCGACCATAAGCGTTCGAGAGGGTGACACCCTTGTTGTTCATGTCTACAACAAATCTCCTTATAACCTCACCATACACTGGTAATTAGTTGAATTTAAATCCTTATGTGTCTACATATCAATTGGTTTACTTTAAATTTCGAAATTAGTTTGACTTTGACATTAACACATTAATTTCACTTTTTCCTTGCAATTTTTGTTTTTTTTTTTTTTTAAATGACAGAAAATGTTTCAGTTTTTCAATCATCACCGACATGCTACGATTTTCTTTTTAATTAATTGTTAGATCAATGAGTAAAAGAAATTGTTCAAACTATAATAATTAATTAATTATTATAGTTTTAACAAAGAATAAATCAATTTCCAACAAGAAATTGTCTAAACAACTACAACCGCGTTAATTGTACTTTTTCCTTTGTATAATATAGACAACATTTATATCATCGTCATCTTTGTGTCGAAGTTTCTTCTAGATTTTGAATTATCAGTTGCTGATAGTTTTATACATTGAATAAATGTTTATCCCAGGCATGGAGTATTTCAGCTGCTGAGTGCATGGGCAGATGGACCGGACATGGTAACTCAATGTCCGATCAGACCCGGAAATAAGTACACCTACAGATTCAAAATCACCAAACAAGAGGGAACCTTATGGTGGCATGCTCATGTTTCATGGCTCCGTGCCACTGTCTACGGTGCTCTTATCATTCGCCCCAGAGCCGGTAGCTCTTATCCCTTCCCTAAACCTGATAAGGAAGTCCCCATCCTACTTGGTACACACTATATCCATTTCCAAACACACCAATTCTTCACAATAATTATATGAAAAATCAGTATTTTAATAAAAAAAATTGTTGATAAATAAAACGTAACATGTTAAATTTGTTTTTCTCTACAGGAGAGTGGTGGAATGCTAATGTCATCGATGTCGAGAACGAGGCCCTCGCCAGTGGTGGAGGTCCTAATATCTCCGATGCTTACACTATCAATGGAAAGCCGGGAGACCTCTATCCATGCTCACAAGATCGTAAGTAATCATACGATCATATCAAGTATTATTGAATCGGATCACAATAATCCAACTCATTAAATTTTTAATTATTAGGAACAGTGTCTAAAAATTAAAATTGGATTTGTACACTATTGGGCCTAACAATGTTTCAATTATTAGAAACATACAAGCTTGAGGTGGAGAAAGGCAAGACATATCTTCTACGTATAATCAACGCTGCACTCAATAACCAGCTCTTCTACAAGGTTGCCAATCACAAGCTCACAGTTGTCGGTGTAGACGCAGAGTACACAAAACCCTACGTCACCGACGTTGTTGTCATCGCTCCCGGCCAGACAGCGGATGTTTTGCTCACAGCTGACCAGCCGGTGGGGTCCTACTACATGGCGGCTCATCCATACATCAGTCAAAACCCTCCTCCCACACAGGTCGATAACACCACCACCAGAGGAATGATCGTCTACGATGGTGCCACGTCAGCAGGTCCGATAATGCCCGTCCTACCACCTTTCAACGATACCCCCACAGCTCACAAGTTTTTCAGCAACTTAACCGGGCTGGTCGATGGCCCCAACTGGGTCCCGGTCCCACGCCACGTGGACAAACGCATGTTCGTCACCATCGGATTGGGGCTCGACCGTTGCAGGAGCCGGAACAACGCCACGTGTCAGGGCCTGAACGGGAACCGATTCTCTGCGAGCATGAACAACGCGTCGTTCGTGTTTCCGACCCGCCTGTCCATGCTGCAAGCCTTCTTTTTCAACGTGAACGGAGTCTACACGCGCAATTTCCCCGTCAAGCCGCCGGTCAAGTTCGACTTCACCAACACCAGCCTCAGCGCCGACACCAACTCGTCCCTCAACTTCGCTCCGAAGTCGACGAGTGTGACGAAGCTGAAGTTCAATTCGACGGTGGAGATGGTTCTTCAGAACACGGCTTTGCTCGCTATCGAGAACCACCCTATGCACCTCCATGGATTCAACTTTCACGTGCTGGCTCAAGGGTTTGGAAACTTTGACTACAAAAGAGACAGCAAGAAGTTCAATCTCGTCAACCCACAAAGACGCAACACCATAGCCGTGCCAGTCGGAGGTTGGGCTGTTATCAGATTCCAAGCAAACAATCCAGGTTTGTTATAATTTTCTTTCTACTACGGTATTATTGTTATTATTATTATCTGGTCAAAGACTCGAAGTTTACTTTTACACTCATTTTTTTAATAATTTATATCTTAAAAGCAAAAATTCACATCCTTGTTACGTGTAACATGTGAAATTTGACATTCGAAGTGCAAGATATTGTTGAAAGCTTTAAAGAGGAAAAAAATAATAATAATAGAAAACGAATTGAAGAAAAAGTTTGATTGAAACTTACTGCTTTTTGTTTGCATGAACATGACAGGTATTTGGTTGATGCACTGCCACCTGGACGTGCACTTGCCATGGGGTCTGGCCACAGCTTTTGAAGTTGAAAATGGACCAACTCCTTCGTCTACGTTGCCCCCACCACCACATGACCTACCCCAGTGTTAGAAGAACACATTGTTTCACAAATCGCTAATTTGTTTTCCCAAAACAATATTATCAATTGTTTATTGTTATTTGTTTGTATAAGTTTGGCTTCGATATTGATTAGTCCCAATATTTGTTTCAATTCTGAAAAAGTTGTAATGTAATAATTGAGCCAGCAACCCATTCTTGTTAACTCAATGTATTGATTTAAGTTCAATTTTTTTGGTGTAATAAATTAAATTAGTTATGTTTCTTTAATTTCTTATCTTCCATTTTTTTTTTAATTTTTTTAAAAATGTTTTTTAAAGTTTATTAAATTTCTTGATCGGGATTACTTATTTATTTATAATATGACTACTTTACAAGTGTGTAAACCCCATCATTAACCCACTTTCAATTAAAATTAATCGCTTCCATAATTATATTCTTCGTCTTTAGTCACTGATCATCAGTTTACATCATCATCACAGTGGTTAGGCACGTGCCCCTCCTGACCCTAAGATAGCCCACCCTTGACGTCAGCTCACAGCTTCTTGTGCTGGCGGTGTAATTTATAATTTGTAGTCGTTGCTCAACCTTAGAAAGGAATTAGATGAAAAATTATTGGATAAACGACTAGTGGCTTGTCTCTATCAAATTATTTTTTTGGCAAAAGATGGGGTCATGTTTGAAGTAAACACAAAAGTATTTTTAATAAGATTTATTTTAAGGAACTGCAAAGATTAAGAAATTAAAGCATCATTTTTAATTGCAATAAAAATATAATGGATTGGATCATGATTATGTTATGGATAAAGATTAAAAAGAAAAATTGAAGGGAGTACTGTAGATTGCTGGTATGATGCAGCTTGAAACTATAATTAGCTACATTATTTGATAGCTAGGTTTTTAAATTTAGTAAATATTTTTTGCAACTTTACTTATTATTTACTGTGTCCAGATATCCAAATTAAATAGAAATTTGATGTTTCAATTGGTCAAATGCAACAGTCAAATTCAATATAGCGATTTGATTGATATATTCCTTCAGGTGACAATCATGTGGTATTTATATGTGCAAATATATTTTGATGATATTGTTGAATATT
Organism: Litchi chinensis; assembly: GCA_019925255.1. NCBI lineage: Eukaryota > Viridiplantae > Streptophyta > Magnoliopsida > Sapindales > Sapindaceae > Litchi > Litchi chinensis. Next base: position 4,347,468 of record CM034475.1, on the reverse strand, counting down.
ACACTGCATGTCGTTTCATCTTCGCAATTATGTTTTGTTTTTACTTAAACAAAGCCAGAGGGGCCGGGCTTTTATCCCGAAGTGAATTTCTATTTGGGTATTAATTTTCAAAAGGTTAAAAGTGATACATTATGTATCATGCGACTTTTGTAATCTGAAATTTAATAATTTTCCCGTAATCTACCAAATAACCATTACATCTGAAAATTATATAGGAGTTTAAATGATGAAATAATAAATAGATAATTTACTATTAATTTCCCCAAAAATCTAGAACTTCTCAACTAGGCAGTTCCATCTTTTGTTTCTTTGGGCCAATAAATGCTCGTGACCTGGATGTATATATTTTCAGGTAGACCACAGATAGCTGAAGAGTAACTGCTATCTCGACCTTAATTACTTTCATCGCATCAAAACATTGAAGAACACATAGAGAGCATAAAAATGAAAAGTAAAAAGAGAAAAACGATTAATTGTGAGAATACTTAAAAAAAATTATATTTAATTAAATCAAAATGATCTATCAGTCATCGTTTTGAAAATTTGGGATCTATATATCTTTTAATTCTTTCTTGCTTTATTTCAAAAATAAAAAATAAAAAATTATTTCCTGCTCGGGCTAGTAGCCTGCAAAGGACACTTTGGGGCGAATATTTCAAGGGTCCAACTTAAGATAAGAGGCCCCATTGACTTGTCCATTTTGTTACAAGTGAAAAAGAGAATCTAAGGCCTTGTCTATTTTGTTACAAGTGAAAAAGGAGAATCAAATTCTTAATAGTACATTTAAATACCGAAAAAGTTTATTTAAAAAAAAAATACCGAAAATGTTTAAAATACATCTAAGCTGGCGTGTGCTTTCCGTACGAGCTAGACATGATACATACATACGTCCTGTATGACATGTCAAATGACTTGTATTATCGGTCCTACGTATAATACATATCATTTAAATATACTCAGATTATATATTTTACTTTCTTAGAGAAATATCTTTGTCAATTACATCCTACAATGAAATATACGATTTCAAGTGCTATACGAACGAAATTCTGTGCATCCTGTATATGCCATCTCAAATGACTTGTGCCATCGGTTCTGCTCATGCAATTATACTTAAGTACTTAACAGTTGCTTAATACATTGTAATCATTAAATCATACACTTTTTTTTTTGGTTCCTTATATTTACTTTCTTGGAAAACATCTTTATCTATTATATCATACCATCCTAATCTTACATACACCCCAAACATTTCTTCTTGGACAAGCTAGTATGTGGGCCTTGGGCTTAGTAATCTCTATTCCACAACTATGCAAAGCTAAAGCGCCAATATTCTTTAATAGTTCTCTTCACGTAATTCAATGCAAATAAAACTTATATCATTATATTATAATATGTTTTTTTTTTTTTAAGTAGAATATGTGTATTGTTTTATTTATGGAGAAATAAAGTATTAGTGAGAAATGGTCCTCGTATTGGTAAAACTTGGCTACAAAAGCAGCGCTTGATTTATGTGAACACGGTCAATAAAAACTCAACCCAAACAAAGGAACCCAAATTCGCTCTCCTCTCTGCCCTTTTTTTTTCCCTGTTCCATTATTAATTGCACACCAATGCTTCTGAAAAGTAACAATTCTCGAAAAACCAAAAGCAAATGCTTATGCACCATCAAAGTCTTCCTCCAACTCTTCTAAATGAGGAGAAGGAGCCGGACCCTCGGAACTTGGTGATTGAGCAGGGGCGGAGTCAGGTGTGGCTGCTTTTGGGTGCTGGACCCTCAGCAGGGGCAGATTCTGATGATTTAGATGGGGCGGTGTTGGGGGTGTGGGCGTCCCCGTCGCTCAATAGCTGAACCATTGCACGGCGAGGGTTGGAGTGTTGCGCATCGCAGAGGTTAGGTAAAAATGCACCTGCATGGCCATGTCCAAGTACCACGTTAAAGAACATGACACACGTGTGAATTTTGGTTTAGGAAATGTATATATATAAAATTCTTAAATCGACGGAGAAGTTAAGAATTTCACAAGCAAAAATATTGGTTTTCGAATTTCGGGATTCCTTATGAATTTTGAACTACTTTTTTGTTTTGCTTTTTTGTCTTTTACATATTGAAGCGGATACCACTCAAAAAACCTAAGCAACAAACAAAGAATAAAAATATTCCAATTATGCAGATCTCCAGATTTTCACATTACTTAATTAGATGTTTATTTGACAAATTAAAAAATCTAATTAAATTTAAAAAAAATGATTGAATCTGATCATTATCATGCTGAATTTTGGCAGGAAAAACATGTGATCATTTTGATTATCACCTAACTAGACCACATTACAAGGACTTAACCAGCTGCCATGATCAATACAACACATTTTTCTAATTAATGTAAAATCTATCGCCTTTTTCAATTATGTTCTAGAATTTCTTCAATTCCAAGATATGCATGAATAAGTTGGGAAAAAATTAAAAAAAGATACCTTCGCCGGCAGCCAAATTGAAGTAAAGGTCGACAATGTTGGGGCATTTCTGGTAACAAGCAGGGGAGCAAAGCTTGGCGGCGAACTCGGGCTCAAGGAGAGCATCAGAGGAAATACCAACAACGTTCCTGTCAACACCACAAGCACGCACGCACTCATCGGTCTCGATGTAATCTGCCATTCTCTCAACCACCACCTCAGATGTCTTGCACTGGTACCCCACCTTTCCATCTTTCTTGGTTTCGGTCTCCAATACACACCTCTTGCCAGCAGAGCTAATTGAGAATGCACACACGTCCTTTGGCAAATCCTCGCATACAATCTCAGCTGCCAAAAACAACAATAATAAATTAGCCAGAAAATTTATCAAATCAAAATCATTTTCTAGTCCAGACGTCTCAAATAAAAAATTAAATTTTAGATGAATATTAAGATACAGTTATCCAAACGATAGAATTCTCAATTCTTGTACATACCTAGAGCTGCATGGAGAAAGAGAGAGGAGACAAAAAGAACCAAAGGCGATTTGAATGAAGGAGCCATGGCAGCGAACTTGAATTCTGTTTTTTCCTAGAGGGTTTTTTTCGTTGTTGTTGGGTTAGATTATTATCCAACTTGACAAAACACAAGTAAAAAGGGTCCCGTGAATTGAATGGTGAGAGCAGATCTGTCTATATATAGAGAGAGAGGAGAGACCTGAAGTCTGAAGAGGCATTTGTGGTCACTATATTTATAGGGGACCGGCGCGAGGTTCTCTTTTGCTAGCGTGTATGTTAATTCATACCAAAAAATTACGCGTTGTCCAAATATTTTTGCGATCGACATGTTTAGCAGCTAAGCGATAAAACAGTCTTTTTTTTCTTGTTAATTTGTCATGGAGCTCGTATGTTGGTTATTTGATTTTTCTTTTTTTAATTTTATTTTAATATTAAAACTATTCTCTCTTTTATTTATTTTATATTTGTCGATGTACGGATTTGGTCGACTGAAGTTCCGAAGTTCAAAACTCAATACCTACAATTAAACAGCTACAAAGGGTTTTTATATGGTTCTAGCAAAAGATACGCCTACATCCACGACTGCTCCTATGATAATTTTTATAAAGTAATAGTATACTATTAAATATTGTGTGTTTACAATGAATTTCAACCTCTATTTATAGTATGAGGCGTTACAATTTGAGTACAAATAAAACAAGAAAGAATATTATATTAATACAATTCCAAAACTGACGTCTATCAATTAAGAAATATACTCCGTCAAATCAGAATTTGATTTTATCTTTAATTCTGGCAGCTGATTTCTTTTCAATTTAAGTTATTATCTTTCTGGAAAGATTCACTTAATGTGCGTTTCAAGCTACGAGCTAAGCCTCGCTAGAACGACCTCGAGCTGAGCATGAGACGAGCTGAGTCATGACTGACCTGCGACCTGCGTACTGCAGTAGCGAGCTGATCACTTCAGTGAGCTAAACATTGACGAACTAGGCTTCTGCATATTGGAGCAGTCCCTTGGATCAATCTGTTGGGCTTTTATGTTTCGAGTCTATCAATTGGATTAGTTTGTTTGGCTTTTACTAGTCTATTTATGTAGTCCGACATATACCCATAATAATATTATTGATCAATTTACTTTTAATCATTGTTCCGTATCGTGCTTTCTGGTTGACACTAACAAGCAAAGATGTGTTTGACATCAACGTTTTTAAGTTTTCGACAATCTACAAGATTTCTCATTCAGTCACTTTTAGTTTTTGATTAATTAACTATCCAGCCTCTTGCTCTAATTATATGCTTAAAATAGTTTTATTGGTTTTTGTCATTAGCCACTGGATTCTTAAGATATAAAGATTGATGGAATAAATTAACACATTCCCTCGTATACAATATAAATATGTGATAAATATTAGATACATATTAAACTTGTCGTACCATTATTTAACAAGTTTAATAGAGTATAGAAATACTACCTTTTATTAACATACCACAAATAAGAATATTAGATATGAAAAGGGATAGAGGTTTCAATCAAGATGTTGATACTATATCAATAACCGTTAAACCAAAAAAAAATTAAGTTGTGTTTAATTATAACGTGAAAGACTAAAATTGGTGGAATTTAGGCTGGGTTCTAATTAGTAAATCATGATGGATGAGCTTGAGCTAATCATTATTTTACTTAAATTTTGTTTTCGAATACTTAATCGAGTGTTGAAAGGTCAAGTCTCTCCAATAAATTAATTTCTAGTCAGCTAGACGGAATTTAGGAGCCAAGGCAAAGACAAAAAATTGATAGGTCGACTATTGGTTACAAAATTCGTAAGTCTACATGATTGTCCTTGCGCAGTTAACGTTGTGTTGTTAGTTGTTAGATTCCATCGAGGAAAACATCAACTTGATCGACGTGTCAGTTGAAGAAATTTCCTGGCATTTAATATACTCCATGGTTGTGGAGCTTCTCCTACGCAATATGACCATGACCAAGTTCCTGGTCAATTTTACCCGAAAATATTATATATAATAGACTGTTAAAAATTATGACCTATAGAAGGTCAAAAAAGAAATTATATTTTACCACACCTGAAGCTGCTCAATTGGTTAAATTACTTTGACTGAATTTAAAATCGCCGATATATACTTGATTTTTTTTTTTAGAAAAATACATTTTAATTAACTTTCACCGAAAAAAATATAGTCCCTTAAAATTTTATAAAATTTATCAAAAACTTCTACTATGGAGGAGGTTTTTGCATGTCTACATTATTTTCCAAACTAATTAAACAGAATTAGGTCAACAAGTGACAAGTTTTATGCTATAATTCACATAGTAATAACCAACCATATGAACTTTCACTTGTCTTCACTGAAAACTTAGAACTTGGAAGACATGTTATAAGGGTTGGACCAGTAAATTAACAAACATGTTTAATTTTAGTGAAATAGTATAATGAACAATTCATGTTTTTTCAGGCATCGGTGGTGCCTGGATTTCTCGCTAATGTCAACGGCTATCGTCAATGCATGAAGGGCACGTTTTATAATAGGGAGAACTTCATCTGGATTCCTATGTTTTTGAAAAAAAATTTTCATTTTAAATACAAATCCGTTTATAGCCTTTATAGTCCCTTACTTTTTAAAAATCATCAAATTAGTTTTTCTGTCATAATTTTTAATAGAAACATAGAGACAAAATGAAGTTATTTCCTAATAAATATGATGATAAAATGATTAATTTGATGAGTTTTTAAAAAGTAAATGACCATAAAGACTATAAACGCATTCGTATTTAAAAATGAGAAATTTTTAAAAAACATAAAGACCCAGATGTAGTTCTCCCTTTATAATATTTAGCCCAACTGACAAGCCACATGTCGCACAAAGAGCCATAATAAAATGTTATGCATGTGTCTCAGTACTCTTACTAAAACATGTCTTGCGAAGCCATGTGGGAAGTCTCTATTGATGGTGCCGGTAGATTCAACAGTTACGCAATATTTGTTAGCATGTATTAAATTGTATTAATTTAAAATGTATTAAAATAGTACAATACAACTTTTAGTGTCCACTTGTATCAATACTAGCACGTTTAATACAAAGAGATACTCTAATACATCACATCCTCAATTATGGATATACTTTTCAAACGAGTGGAATTAGAGTATATTAAAATTAAAATTAATTAAGTTAAAAAAATTTTGAAAAAATGTAGCTGAGACATCCTTAGAGGAGACAGCTGACTTCTTCCTTCTAATTGAGAGAGGATCAAGACCTATTAAAATAAACCACTACAAACTCTCACACTACAGGGGTCTCCCAACAATTTGAGGTTTATTGATTAGCAAATGTTGAATTCAAACCTCTACCACAAAGATGATGAGGAAATGCTCAACTACTTTAATAAGAATGAATATACAACAGATTGTAGGTTCATATTGTATTGACTCAACGTAATTGAATCTATTCTATGCATGACATATAGTCATACATGAACATATTATTTTATCTATTTAAAAATTATATATTAATACTGCTTTTGGATCATGATTTAGTGACAAATTCTTTGCACTCGTGTGATTGAACTATGAGTTTAAATTATATTCTCTCCCCTAAAACCCCACATTTTTATTTCAAAAAAAAAAAAAAGCAAGAAAAATGAAATGACACAAAAAGACGAAGCAATTCAGTAATATGTTTCTCATTCCCACATCGATCAAAATATCAAAACTTCAAATTGAGCCTCCATCTATATCCGAAATTGATAGAATTTAATATTTACACTTAGAATGGCGATGAATCACTTTTAAGGGAAAAAAAATATTATGAAAAATCTCCTAAAAAGTAAAATAATGGTAAATAGATCCATATTTTTTTTATTAGGTGAACCTCCCGTTACTGGTTAGAAAAACAGGTTAGTGCTAAAGTTGAAAAGAATAATGATAATTGGATTAATAATTTTTTTTTTTTTACTAAAATTAAATAAAAAATTAATTTTTAGTTTTTTAAAAATTAAAATCCATTTTTAATTTCTTCATCCCTCTTTTGTTTCCTCTCTCTCTCACTACTTGCTCTCCATTTTCTCTGTCGTATGCTCCACGTTCATGAATGGTGTCCAAGTGCCTCCCTCCTCTGGCAGTCCTCCTTCACTCATTGTCGTTGTCTCTTCCTCGTCTCCTCGCCGAAGATATTTATCCTTTCTCTCTCTCCTCTCCCTCTCTTCCTCCTCTCACTGCCTCTAATCAAACTCTCTGCACATTTCGGCTTCCATGGCCTTCCTTTTTCTCTCCGTCCTATGCTCTTCATAGTTGTTGGGCTAGGTGGGATCATACTCTTCAATTATTGAGGAAGTGACAAAGAGCAACTTGAATCGACGCCACGTTAATGGCAGCAGAAGAGGAGATGGTGGTGAAGATTTTGGAAGAGGAGTTGAGGGGTGGTTTTGGGTTTGAGGATGGTGGGTTTTGAGTTTTTGTATAGATTTTAGGAAACATATTGGTTTGAGTTTTTAAGTAGTTTTTGTATAGGTATTGTGAAACAGATTGGTTTGAGAATTGATTGTTATTTGGTTTTTTGGGTTCTTGATATTCTTCATTTAGATTTTTTTGGTTGAAGATGGGTTGACGAAAATACTATGTTCTTGATAATGTTGTTCGATTTTCTGGGTTAATTTTTATTTTTCCTTGATGAGTGATGTTAATTTTATGGGTTAATTGTTTTTTTTTTAGCCTAGACCTTCAGTTTTCAAGTTGAAAATCTGGTTTCCAAACTCAAATCTTCAAATTTTTTTTTTTATTAATTTTTTTCTCTTTTTCAGATTTGTTTAATTCTTATTTTTGGAGCTGTTTTTTTTTTTTTTGAATTCTTTGATCCCATTGTTTTTATTTTTAAAAAAAAATTAAAAATTAATTTTTAAAAATATATATGGAAAATCATTTCTTTTCTGGGTTTGGATGATTTTATTTATTTTTTTAATTTTGTGTTTTTTTAATTTAATATTATTACTTAATAATGATTTAAAGTGTATTTCAGTCATTACATAAGTTTAAAAGATATGATAGGCATTTCACAGAATCTTGATAAGGGTATTTTGATCATTTCATGGTTTTAGATAAAAAAAATTAACTTTTTTTAATGAAAAATTAATGGCATGGGCAGTTCAAAGTTCACATAATTAAACAAAAAAAAAAAAAGGACCCGTTTACCATTATTTTATATTTTAGGGATTTTCTTCATAATATCTCAAAAAAATGTAGTGGATCACTCTTCGACCAGGTTGTATCAACTTGAGTGGACCGGGCCTGCTACATGCCTCATTGTGGGCCGCAGCCATGTAAGTTGGAGTGCGCCGCCCCACTTGTAGTTTGTAAACGCTCGCTTCTGGTCCAGTTGAACACATCTTCAACGAAGCGTGGTCACAAAATGGTTTCTCAAGGCAAGATAAGTGGGACCTCATCAACAGAAAACGCTTCCAACCTCACAATCTCACACCTTTTAACTGCTTTTGAAACAACAAAATATCACCACTCTAAACACCCAAGCAGAGGCGGAAGCCAGTCAAGAAGCAAAGGCTCTACAGCCATGGTTGCAACAACAGCAACAGCATCATCAGCTCGGCTTCTGTTTTCAAGCTCACGTTCTCTCTCCCGCCTCTCTCCTTACCAGCTATGCGTATTTGACGCAAAAGCACTTCTTTCATGTTCCAACAACGTCGTGAAGAGAAGACATGTTAATGGTGGGGGCGGTGCCCGGTGCATGGCAGTTGAGACGGCGGCAGAGGCCTTAGCAACGAAGAAGAAAAGTGGATATCAGATACAAGCGCTAACAAGCTGGCTGTTGAAGCAGGAACTAGCTGGTGTCATTGATGCAGAGCTCACTATTGTCCTCTCCAGCATTTCAATGGCTTGTAAGCAGATAGCTTCTTTGGTCCAAAGAGCTGGCATTTCTAACTTGACTGGTGTTCAAGGAGCTGTCAATGTTCAAGGAGAGGACCAGAAGAAGCTTGATGTTGTCTCAAATGAGGTTGGTAGTAACCACTCTATTAGAATACATGTTGTTTGTCTTGGTTCTAATGAACTCTATATTGGAAACATATGGATGATAAAAATGGATTGTTTTGCACTTACAGGTGTTCTCTAACTGTTTGAGATCAAGTGGGAGAACAGGGATTATAGCATCAGAGGAAGAGGATGTGCCAGTGGCAGTGGAAGAGAGTTACTCTGGAAATTATATTGTGGTGTTTGATCCACTTGATGGATCATCCAACATTGATGCTGCAGTGTCCACTGGATCCATCTTTGGTATTTACAGCCCAAATGATGAGTGCCTTGCCGATATCGGTGATGACCCCAATGTAAGTTATAAATTTGAATGTTTCATGATATAATAGTAAGCATAAGTGAGCTGGATTGTAGATAAGTTCTGATTAGGTTGATGTTTGATATATTGCAGCTTGAAGAAACAGAACAAAGGTGTGTTGTGAATGTATGTCAGCCAGGAAGCAATTTACTTGCTGCTGGTTATTGCATGTACTCTAGCTCTGTAATCTTTGTGCTTACTTTAGGAAAAGGTGTATTTGTATTTACCTTGGATCCCATGTATGGAGAATTTGTTTTGACTCAAGAGAACATCCAAATCCCGAAAGCAGGGAAAATTTACGCGTTTAATGAAGGGAATTACCAGCTTTGGGACGACAAGTTGAAGAAGTACATTGATGACCTTAAAGATCCAGGTCCCAGCGGGAAACCCTATTCTGCTAGATACATTGGCAGCTTGGTGGGTGACTTCCATCGGACTCTTCTCTACGGAGGCATTTACGGGTACCCTAGAGACAAGAAGAGCAAGAATGGGAAGCTGAGGCTCTTGTATGAGTGTGCACCGATGAGCTTCATAGTGGAACAAGCTGGAGGGAAAGGATCAGATGGCCATCAAAGAGTACTTGACATCCAACCCAGTGAGGTAAAAACATTAGTGTCTAAATCTAATTGAGCTTCTTGCAATGTTCTTGGTCATATCCAGTTATTAAGATATTGTCTGTTGTTTCTGTCCACAGATTCATCAACGTATTCCACTCTACATAGGAAGCCTGGAGGAAGTGGAGAAATTGGAGAAGTATTTAGCTTAATTTAATGCAAAAGCTGAGTATTTTTGTGTATGAAGGTATATGTTTCATGGAAGTTTATCAAGAAATACACTGAATTGGAATTAAGAAAGAAGATGTTATTTCTTTGTACTTGTGTATAAAATTCTTTTGTTGATAGATAAAATACTGCCTTGCATACATGGGGAATTTAGCTAAAGATTCAAACTCGAAAGTGAAACATCTTTATAAATTGTATTGATCCTCATACTTGAGCATCTTGACCATTCTGTCAAGAAAAATGTTTATTCTTAATTACCATATAAGGCACTCCATAGATCTTCTGAAATCGGATGCCCCATAAAAAACAAAGAATCTCCACTTCACTATCAAATTGCTTTGTAAGCTCCATTAGAATTGTACAATCATTAGAAGAATACACCACAGATAACAAAGGGAGAATGACTAGCAAGTAGCAAGCCAAGATTTTGAACTAAACATTGAGGTAATACAAATGTTATTGTTAATTAGAAACTTACAGGTAACCCTAGGAAGTATATTACTAGTAAAGGTCAGGGGATGAACCCATATCAGAATTGAAATTGTCAATAACAATGAACATGGTTAAACATCTATGCACTAAGTACTGTACTGGTACCATGTCAGACTAGGAGTCATCTAGATCTTCAAAATCAATCAGTTTCCAGCTTAGCAATTTTCCTGGTCCAAAGAATTCTTTCGACTTTTAGCTGCAATTTCACAAGAAAATACACAAACAATTAATAGAGAACCCGAGGCTATCAGCAATAAGTTTAGTTTTAGTGAAAGCAAGAGTAAAAGAAAAATATGAAGAAAGGAACAACAAATTTACCAGGACTTAAAATGGTTATGCATTTTGTTATAGACTTCACTGTAGTCAGGTTATCAGAGCCTACAAAATTAAAGTTCACAAGATAAAATGCATATTACAGAGAGTAAGTAAAATTAAGTTGTAAAATCAATTTAATCATGTTAAGTATAATACAACTACCTTGAACATGCATATCTTTTCCTGATAGCACTTCTGTTACTGTTGATGAATACTCTGACAGAACTTGATCAACCCCCAGATTAGCATCTCCAGATTCATGAGATGACCTGCATGTCATGTATACAAGGTGTAAATTAGTGTTTATATTAGTAATTAAATAGCAAGTACTTGGTTATGAAATGCACAGCATTATGTAAGTGACAAGTACCCTGAAACATTATCCATGGATTCGCCCAAAGGTGGCTGGCAAGAATAGTCAAGTCCTTCACAATCGAGATCAAAATCAACTAATAGCTCGGAGAAGGAAAAATTTGCTCCAAAGGCATCTAAGTTAGGCAAATCCATGTCAAAAATATCAGCTTCTTTTTCAGACTCAGATGTTGAAGTCTCGTTAACAATAGGTTTATCTGAGTTCATTGCCACATCAGAACAATCAAAATCTAGCCTTCCCTTCACATGATCCCTCTTACATGGTCTCTTCAAGTTTGCCTTGACTGGTGATGAAGAGGAAATGCAACAGTTCCTCTCCACTGTGTAAAATGCTGCTTGTTTGTATGGGCTCACTGTAACTCTCTCTGATGAAATTATAGTGCAGTTAGTAGGAGTGACATCTTGAGGGGTGTTGTTGGTACTGGAATTAGCACCAAAAGAAATTCCTAATGCAGATTTATCAACTTGAGAAGAAACTGGTTGTGGCGGAGTATTGGGACCAGATGAATTGGTTGGAGCAGGCAGTGAAGGCTGATTGAACAGACTCTTAGCAACACTGGATCCTTGAACTTGTGATCCATTAGGTACACTGTTGAGAGGTGACATTCCAACCACGGAAGGCTGAGCGGTATCTTGACTAGAGACTGCATTCTTGGACTCTGTGGTGGCTGTATCATACTCACAAGAAATAGGAACATTACTAACACATTGAATATCAAAGATAAGAAATGTGTAAATGACATAAACTGAGTGCATAAATTAGATGAAATTTTATTACCTTTGTTTGGCAATCTCTTGGCAGATACCTTACTACGAGATTTCTTGGCATCTGGAAGGGCTTCCAACACAACCTTTGAACCTGCTCTTTTTCTTGTTAATGGGCAATTTGTAACTGGTGGGCAAATGGTGTTGGACGATGGCATGGACATTGGAATAACAATGGGTGCATTTTGACCAAGAAAACCTGATGAGGAGCACCAAAAACATGATCAAACATACAAAACACCTACAAGAGAGATTTTCTTTCATAAATTGTATTTCATTTATGGATAATATGAAGTGGGAAGATTACACAATCCAAACATTACTCTCAAAGAATTACCTAGGGAAAAGGTGACTTTTCATTTAGATTTATGTCGCCTATAACAAAATAAACCCAACAAGCTTCATTGACATAATTGTTCCTGAACTCGCGGTATTCTTTTGCCCATCTTTGTTCAACTAAGAATCAACACTCCAACAATGCATTTTTTGATCTTTGTAATTCAATCTTGCACCAAGATCTAAACCTCAGAGACATACAAACAAAATACCCTTATATGTCTAAAGCTAAATTAAATCTCACGGATTTGATCCTTTTAATCCAATTAAAACCACTAGATCTACACAAAAGAAACAAAAATTCTAAAAGCAAAGCATGACAAGTAGACATGGGAGCAGCAATACCTGAAGGAGATGCAGCAGATGGAACAGACTGAGGAACAACCACCGTAGCTGGCCTTGTCGATGGCACCTGAATGGCGGGCATGGTTGCACCTGCATTGTACGCGTTCATGACATCTTGCATACCATGTAAAAGCGCTTGTACCCTCAATCTTTCTTGGTCCAAACCCGCCCTCTCCTGCTCCAACATCACTTTCTGCTCCTTCAAAGATATATACTCATTCAAAATTGCCGCCAAACTCAACAAACTCTTCGGAGCCTGTTAAAAAAAAAAAAATGATCATACCCTTTAAATCAAAAACACAAAAGAACCAAACCCAAGTCCAAAAATTCTTAAAATTTGATAAATGGTGTACCTCTTGAACTGGGGATTTGGAGATGAGAGAGGCGGCTTCTGTCCTGAAAGCAGAGCGAGTTTCGGAGAAGTTGTTATCCGAGAGATAGCGGTCGACAATGAAGGCGACTTGTATCGGGGTGACCTTTCCCTTTGCAAAGTTAGTATCGGATCTCTTGGATCTGCTTTGCTTCCCCATTCTTTTTTCACAGATGGAGAGACAGAGAGAAAGTGAAATGGGGAATTGGAGAAATGAGAATGCGAGTGAGGGGTTTTTGGAAGGTTGATAAGTGAGTGAGAGCGCGGGAGGTTTTTGAAAGTTTTTTGGAGTAAAGGAAGAGCCAAGTGATCAAAGAGTTGAGTTTTAGCGGTTTATTGGGTTTTTGGAGGTTTTGACTTCGCGGGAAGTCATTAAATGTTATTTTAAACCGGCAAATCCGACCAATTTTTGGCGGGACCGCGGGTTTTATTGGATGGTTATGTTGTGTTACATGGTTTATATTCATTTATTTTCTAGATTTACAGCCTTTGTTGAAATATATTAGCAAATTAAATTTTGAATAGTAGATATTCACATTTGGTTAATTTTACTTAACTTGGATATTATTAATAATAAAATTGAATCTACCCTGAAAAAAAATAATTATTATAAAATTGAAAGGTTTGATTATTTATATGAAGTTGATATATTTGAATTAGAGATTTGATTTATCATTGAGTGTAACTAATAACTATATTAAATTCAAGTAATTATTAATGGTGAGTTAACGTGGAAAATGATAATGAAATGTAATCAATGGTGATGTGCCCTTTGAGATCCCATGGATTAATTGATCATGTGATTGTATTAAATTTTAAATGCTCTTAATCTTTATGTTAGTTCTTAATGATATGCTATTTTAAAAGTTTTGTAGCACAATAAATATAGATGGTAGAATTTATATCTTATTAATATGAAATGAGATATGTCTCGCTCTTTAATCTCATTGTATAGGTGTAAATGAACAACATAAATTCACAGTAAGTCATATCTTTTATCATGAGAGAAATTTTTTTTAATGTGAATAATACTTACAATTTAAAAAATAAAACATTGAAGACTAACATCGACATTATTTATTTCTTATTTATTAAACCACCACCAATTGTCAAGAAAATTAATTTGATGTGAGGAGGCTATTTAATTATTTTTTTACTTTAAATAGAGAAGAAGGAACAACTCGAATTAATAATTTTTAAGATATAAGTACAAGGGGTATTGTTGACGTTCGAAAACGATCAACCTAGAGATTATGAGACCCAGACTGCGAGCAAGATAATTAAAAAAAGATAACGGCGGTGGGTGTGTGATAAATGAGTGTTAAATGAAGTTTAAGGTTGGTGAAACTTAATTAAGGTGAGGGAGTGTTGATCGTGACAGTTAGGTGTATGTGATCAGGTGATCAATGAAGACAAGGGAGAGAAAGAAGGATACAAAACACAAGGTTTTTTATGTGGTTCGGCGACTGTGCCTACGTCCACGGCCACTCTAAGGTAATTCCGGCAGAGTGACGGTACTCTAGTATATTCAGTCTCTTTGTACGGTAAAAATCTCCTCTATTTATAGAGAGAGAGAGATGATAAAAGAAATACAAAAGAATGTAATACACGTTTCAGACAACGGTTATTTACAACTAACCTTGACATAGCCATGCTGCATTGATTGTAGAGGCGATGATTATTCTCTCCCTACACACGTCCGCATTTAATGCACCGGGAGAGGTATTCCCTTCATTAATTGTATAGCTGCCGCATTGAATGCTTATAGGTAATTATGTAGACAGTTTCCGACGGGAAATCATGGGAGTTGGTAACTTTGATGACTTGCTGCACACGATACCCCTGAATAAGCTCCTCTGGTCAATCAGGTCGTGCAGGCTGTAGAGGCACAGATGTGGCCAGGAGAGGTGGTCAGGTGGTCTGGAGATTTCTGCGGGCTCGCGACCTAAGCAGTCTCGCGAGCTAAACGAGCTGGTAATGTTAGTCAGGAGGTACGCTTGGGCAATCTGGAAGCTATTGTGAGCTCGAGACCTGACTGGCTTCGCGAGCTGGTCGGGCTTACAGCCGCGACCTGATGCTTGGGTCTTCTGGGCCTCCGCTCCTGTTCAGGTTCATTGGACTTACACTAACCCATTTAGTCAAGACGAGAGAATGAGTATAACAGATATACCATTGGATTAAAATAATTTTTAAGATATAAGTGCAAGGGACATACCTTTGGATAAAAATAATTCTACTGCAACTAGATTATTTCAGCTCTTAACTTTTCATACCTATGATCTATTTATTAATAATATCAATACTAATCTAATATTAATAATAACATTCCTTACAACACAAACTTTTCAAAAATAGTCAATTGGCTGCTGGCGCAATGATAGCGCCAACAACCATCCATGCCTGCCTTTGTAAGGGGGCATGGGTTCGACACCCTTAGGTTGTATAATATTAATATTATCTAATATAATAGTTGATCTCCCACCAATTGTGTGAGTATCTCTCTCATCCCAGTGTGAGTCGTTCCTCCCACCTTCGTGTGGGTAGTTCTCTCCCAATTGGGAGTAGTCTCTCGGGCCGTACCACTAGTGTTATATTTCGGTTGGTCCCGGATGTCCCCTGAACCTGTCTCAGTTACAGTTCATGTAGTTTTAAAAATAAAAAATAAAAAATAAACAAACAAATCAATAAAATAAAATAACCCTACACGGATGGGTTGCTAAAGGCCCCGAGACAAAAGGCCAAGCCCATTTGACATTACCACGATTATCCAAAAAACGAATTGCATAACACCCCCTCGACACATGTCTAAAAACAAATAGACACATACTTACCTTTTTGTTATAGTAATCTAGCATGCCGTGAGTCAAATTCCCATTAACTTGGATAGTTTTTTTTTTTTTAAAGCCATTAACTTGGATAGTTGACACAAATTTTTGATCAAATAATTTAAATACTCTCACATTATGTATTTGACTATTTTGTTAATGAATAAGACATTTAAAAATACAAATGATTGGATCTCCATCATTGGGTGGGATCCATCCAGCGACGGTGATCCAACCAACATATTTAAAAGATAAAAAAGAAAACTATGGTGGAAATCCATCATCAAATATTAAAAAAAAAGGAACTTAAAAACCTTAAAGGAAAAAAAATAGATTTCGTCTCGTTGAAAAAGAAAAATATGGTGATCCAACCAACATATTTAAAAGATAAAAAAGAAAAATATGGTGGAAATCCATCATCAAATATTTAAAAAAAAAACTTAAAAATCTTAAAGGAAAAAAAAAAAAGATTTCGTCTCGTTGAAGATCTTCATCTTCATCT
The DNA here is from genome assembly GCA_019925255.1 of Litchi chinensis. NCBI lineage: Eukaryota > Viridiplantae > Streptophyta > Magnoliopsida > Sapindales > Sapindaceae > Litchi > Litchi chinensis. The sequence continues at coordinate 4,331,038 of CM034475.1, read as the reverse complement.
TCATCTGGTTTAAGATGATTTTTCATTTTCAATCATATGAAAACAAATAACAAATTTTTTTTAAAAAAAATCATCTAGTTGAAGATCAACCAAATGAAGATGAATATCATATTTGACCATGATTGAAGAAGAAGATCTTCATCTTCAATCTCTAAACAAGTTTTGAATTAACCTAAGTCACCTAGGTTTGTTCAAAGATGAACGAACCCAGGTAGACTTGGGTTGTTTGAAGCTTTGGAGTTGAAACGGGGAGAGAAAGAGAGGTGTTAAGAGAGATGGAGAGCATATTGGGTGATGGCATCTAGGTTCAAACGACTTGGATCTTTATGAATCTAAAAATTATATTTGTAGAGAAAATAGAGTCTTTGGATTTGAGTTCAAGGTCCGAGAGTGGTTTGATATGCATGATGAGAGTCGTTTAATGTGAAAATGGTTAACCTCTTTTTTTTTTTTAATTATTTTTGTCTATTTTTCTATTTTTGCAACAATTTTTTTAAGCCGGTAAAGATCTTGAATTCAAATCTTTAATTTTCAATCTCATTTTTTTTCCAAAATTGTTTTTAATTTTTAATTATAATTAATTCCCATAATCCATCGAATGATGGACAGTGGAGATCTATTTTTTATTTTTTATTATTTTTTACATTTGATTTTTTTAATTTCAATTTTAAATTAATTTAATTTTTCATTATTTTCAATTATCCTTTACAATCTATAATTTTAAGTTTTAAATGAAAGTTAAAATAAATTAAAAGACAAAGTTACCCTTGAATCATAAAAGTTGGACAATGTTTAACAGAAATTCACTAACGGTTAAAATGGTAAATGTGTATCCTTTGTTTTCAGATAAACCTCCGGAGTGTCGTGCAATTCGTTCGTACACAGAACCATAAACGCGCCAAAGGCCACTTTATTGTTTCGGTGACCAAAATCCAAAGAGTAGTCCTCCAAACTCACCGCAAAAAACCAAGAAGATGAAGCAAGGGCTTCTTCTATGTAGTCCTTGCCGCCACCACCACCACTCTCCTCTCTTATCTCTCTCCATATCCTTTGATATCCCCGCAACCAAACACGCCCCATCAAGACTAATCTTTGCCACTCTAGACTCTAGCACCGCCGCCATCACCCAGCAAGAGCTATCCGCCAGAGAGCGGAGGCAGCTGAGGAACCAGAGGAGGGAGGAGAAGTCCGGTCACAGCTGGAGAGAAGAAGTCGAGGAGCGCCTTTTGAAGAAACCCAAGAAGCGCTACACTTCCTGGACCGAAGAGCTCAATCTCGATAACTTGGCTCACATTGGTCCCCAGTGGTGGGTCGTCCGTGTCACTCGCGTCAGGTATGATGAGATCGCGCAACGCCTCGCCAATTCCCTCGTTAAAAACTTCCCAGATATCGAATTCAAAGTAAAGTTTCTGCCTTTTTGTTTATTGAATTCAATCAAATATAATTTTTTTGTGGGTCAATAACAATCAACTATTTTATGTTGGGTATGTATATGCAAATATAATGTGTTGTACAATCTTAATGAATTGATGAATTGGGTTTTGGTTACTTCGCTTTAAAATGTGAGATAATAATGGCTTTATGCTATTTAGCTCTTTAGTGTTTCACGTTGCAAGTGGTTAGTTAGTATTGGAGTGTTCAAGTTCACGTACGGTTCAATTAGAATCTATGAGAATGTATTCTTGAATTAGATGTTCGACATTTGTGGTTAATGGAGGTTTCGTTTAGGATGTTGTTTTCTAACTTATTTTATGTTGTCATTTTATGGAAGTTGGAATGTAGATGGTAGATGGTAAATGATTAGTGACTAAGCGACCTTACACGTGTTTACCATTAATTGTGGTTTATTTTTTCAGGTGTATGCTCCAGCTGTTCAGGTGAAGAGGAAACTGAAAAATGGTTCCTTGTCAATTAAGCCAAGGGCAATTTTCCCCGGTTGTATTTTTTTAAGGTGTGTTTTGAACAAACAGATACATGACACCATAAGAGAATGCGAAGGAGTTGGAGGTTTTGTTGGTTCCAGGGTTGGAAATACGTGAGTATTTATATTTGCTGTTGTAGTATTTGTTAACTGATCTCGCTTGTTACATATGAATTAATAGAAATGGCACTTTATGGCTGAGATATTGGTTGGGGTGTCTAAGGTTATTGTTTGTCAACTTTTCTTTGCTTAAATTAGTCATGGTAAAAATTATAAGACATGGCTATGTTGGTCTCACAAAATAAATTTATCCCTTGAGAATCTTTAGAAAGCCATGTCGCCTGTACAGTTATCTGCATTTAACATACATAAGCCTGATTTGAGTTCCTTCTGTTGTGGCATAAACATGTACTGTTTCAGGCCTGAATTACGAGAATTAAATGGGACTTTGATTACTTTTGTTGTGATATTATTTGTTATCTTATTATTAGAAGTTGTAACATCTTGCATCATGTTTTTCTGGTCTCTTGCCTTTGCTGTCTTCCTAACAGTGTGTCTCTTGTTTGTTAATGTAGATTCTTTAACCATATACAGTTCACTTGATATTTCAGATACTCTAACCGGGGGTGTTCTCTTCACATTTGCAGAAAAAGACAAATAAACAAACCTAAGCCTGTATCCCTTGATGATATGGAAACAATATTCCGAGAGGCAAAAGAAGAACAAGAAAAAGTTGATCAAGCTTTTGAGGAAGAGCAACGAGGAGGAGGAGTCCTTGAATTGGAGAACCTTAATATAGACATGGATGGCAAGCTGAAAAGGCAACCCCGAAAAGCTTCAGCTAAGGGCGGTAAGCGACTTTCCCCGGGATCTACTGTTCGCATTATATCAGGGACTTTTGCAGAATTTGAAGGCACCCTAAAGAAATTGAATCGCAAAACTGGAAAGGTACGCTGTTTCTGACATGTTAATAATTTGTCTTATGGAGGATAATTTGAGGAATTGTGCATGCATGCTAGTTTAAATGGACCTGAAGAACTGCTTTATATTTTGAGATTCAGAGGTCCTTGTTACAATATCGGTGTGTTTGCGTGCATTTATAATAACATAAATTTTACACGTTTTCTTTCAGGCAACTGTTGCATTTACACTATTTGGTAAAGAGAGCTTAGTAGAGCTAGATCTCAATGAAATTGCTGCAGAGACAAAATGATGTAGATAAGTTCTCTCTTGAATCATTATAAACAGTGCATTTATCAATAGTAATTTATCCTAGTGCCGTTATAGTTTTTTTTTTTTTTTTCTTCTTTTTACTTCTGTGTCTAGAACATTGGACCATTGAAGTCTATTAGGTTTCCTGTGTTCATTTTCTTCAAGGTTCTTAGTTAGTTCTCACGTTGAAGTTGCTTAATACACCTTGTAACCTTGGTTGATTGAATTAATAAACGTACAGAATATGGGAAATCTTTGTGAAGGTCAATGCCAATCAAATCATAACAGTTGTGTTGGTTTCACATTCACGTGTGGTCCAATTTGTCAAGTGTTTGATACATATCCGTGAGATTGCTCATCCCTACATTCATTTGAAATGCTTGGTAGTTTTTGAAGAAATTATTGATCATCATTTTACATATAAGATTCACAAGTGTCCTACAATGGAACACCATAGCAACAACATTTTTTGAAGGACTTTCATGGTGTGCTTAAATGGATAAAACTGGAACTTCACAAACTTAACTAGTTAACAATAAAAGAACAATAGATAGAAGTGAACTGATGTGGAAGATGCACTTAAATGGATATAATTAAAACTCCTGAATCTTGACGAGGTCAGAAAGAATAATGAAAAAGTATAGCAAAACGGGTGGGTTATGGAAACTTAAATGGAGGAGAAATAAGAAACGTTATTTGGTGGGTTTTTTAAAATTTAAGAGTAAACAGAGAGGGTTGGATTCTCTATTATTTATTCACGACCAAAGGGTTTGGGTATGAAGTTATGATTTGTGTTATGTTTCCATGTGTCTTGTCAGTCAGTAGTCCTTGTTAGTCGCAATGTCTTATAATACTATTATCTCATTGCTGATTTACCTTCGAATTTTTTCTCCCCGAGCCATTAAAATGGTAATTTGAACTCATATGTGTGTCATGTATCTTCTGGGTGACATAAAAATCTTTTATTCATTTCTTAGAACGTTGATAAATTATTTAAATTGCCTGACCATGTAAGCTAAACGTTGGGGTCATTTAATGTTGACTATCACAAAAGAGAAGAAAGTCAAAGACAAAAGTGTCAGATGATGTAGAATTTAATATTACTAGTTAAGTGAATAATCTACCAAATCCTTTCTTTATCTACTAAATCACACCTTAGTGACATGCACATTGGTGGAGAGGTTATATAGAGAGAGAATTGATATGCATTCTCCTTACTTTTTCCTCGTCACTTTGTTTATTCCTTTCCCGTTACCCGAAAAGTGCAGTCTATGTTGATATAATCTTGATACATAACTGATAATTCCCATGACCTTAAAAGACGGGGAATATTTATGAATGGAATCCAATAGCTAGAAGACCGATGAAGATGAATTTGAAATCTTATATTTCGACAGTTTCCTTGCAATTTCTTTAAATACTTTGCTAAGCAAGTTTGCTTGTTTGTTGACTGTTTAGAATATAGGCTAGGGACTTGTTTCTAGATTCTTTAATGACCAGCAACTTAAGCTTTTAGACTTTGTAATGACAAGCCACTGAAGTAATTAGTAACATTTTTTCTTTTTTTTTGGGGCTTGGGGAATGAGGGATTCGAACTTGGAACCTTAGCTTTGTTGATAGGCTTGATGTTGGTGACCACAAGCAATTAGGAAATTAGAAACCCATAAAATTGTTTTTACAGGAGCCTCCAATTAGAATTCCATTATAATTCCACAGCAAAGTGTAGATGGTCCACCCTTAAAAGCAATTTTATTATTATTTTTTCTCTAATTAAGGACACATTGCATGTCCAAGAATATTGGTGGTCCTTGTTTGCCTTAAGTGAGAATTTTATAAGCTATGAGCAATTTAATCTGCCAGCTCACTAGACAGAAAAGGCCTATTACCTTTGCACTATTGCTGCAAATTAGTGACAGCAACCTTTCATTTTCTTTTCTGATCAGTAGCTATCTCTCCTTCATGATTTTTCTCCTGGTTGCTTCTACACGGCTATCTTTTACTTTGAACACTATTTACGCTATATAAGGTTTCTTGCCTCGCATAATATACTCTTATTTGATTAAGCTTTATGTTTGTGTTTTGTCATTGAACGTTGATCAGATTGACAACAGTACAATTTGTTATGACAACTACAATGTGCCCACCAAATAGAGTTCATGAACTCAAGATATCTTACCTGACCCGATACTGATTAAGTGAAGTATCATAGTCAACTTACAAGTGTTTTACACGAAAAGAAAAAAAATCAGTTTGTGCAGTTTTTTTATACAGAAAAATAAAACTTTTCAAAAGAAATACTTTTAAATGTTGTACTTTAAAGACAGGTAAAGAAGGAAAAGGAATTCAAGTTGGGGTCACAAGACTCACACAAACACCACTCTCAAGGTGAGTGGTCCATTGTTTCAATATTCTTGAGTGTACAAGTGTCAGTCTATGTTGGCTTGGTTCTAAAATCTTGTACAGTCACTGTTGAGTTTTAATTTGTATTTTTATGGCCGCAGGCGGCACATTTTTCCTTCCAAATAACCCATAAGCTTGACATAAATTGAAACCCAATAATAGCACTCTTGAATTTTGACATGAACCGTGAACTTGTCCCTCTATAAATGTGACTACCAATTTATTTTTTTATTTTTTTAACACTGATATTTTACGAGTTGGAGGATTATCAAGACTTGTCAAGATTGATCACGGATAGTATGCCTCGAATAATTATTTCTATAATTAAGAGATGATAATTTCTAATAAGAGGAGATTCACACTAATACCTTCTGTTTTAGTAAATAGAAATGAGATTTAAATTTTTTATCTTTTAGGATTAAGAAAAGTATTTAACCACTCTTATTAAAGGGTGTTGTGTGTAATCTTCAATTCTTATTTATTGACACGTGATATACATATTTTATTTTAAGATATATCATATTTAGTGAGTTACATATCAATTTCTATGATAATATTGGGATATAAATTTATAAAAATATTGATAAAAACATTAAAATTATTGTATTATCAAAATATCAAAAATCGATATTTAATTAAAAAAGAAAATCCAAAATACATTTGGTGGAATATCTTTATCATGAGTATTATCATCATGCGCAAAATCAAATGGCTATATCACTCGCCACCAAAATCACACCCGCCGAATTTATTCAGGGACCCACCACAATCAAGAATTATGGAACTAGACAGTAATTGATCGTATTGATAACAATCCTGATTGACATATAACGATCCTTAAATGCAAGATCATACGGTAGGTGAGCCCTGATCACATTTAAGATCATCAAGCCAAACCCATCAGCATGGTTTTATGTTAACATCACCAACAGCCTGCCCAAATCATTAAATGCTGGATATTGAGAACCTGCAAATGAGTTGTACTAAACTGTAGACAGACGGGCGGACAATGGCTTGTCGAAGGTTCGTTAAAACGGACGACTACTGTTGGACTGTGATTTAATTAACGACACCAGTCTGTTACTTTACCCACAAGACAAAAGCACGCGCACATTAGTTTTTTCCTCAAAAGCGCTTGCTGGAGTGTGCTTTTTGCCCAAGCCACAAGCGCTACACGACAGCGTCTTTTTTTGTTTTTAATAATTTTTTTGTTTAATTTAATCTGTCGGTCGGTTTTTGAGTCACCGAGGTGGCTTTATCAACGCCCACTGCGCAAGTTAGATACTGGTCCCTAGATAAAGCGAATCATATTGTTTTTTTAAATAAAAATAAAAAATTTGAAAAAAGGTCAAAAAAGAAAAGCGAAGAAGGCAATTGGAATCGCGTGGAGTGAGACAAAATGTGCACTCGCGGCATGGTTTGTACATCTGGTGCTTGTGGAGTTGTTTTATGTCATAAGCTAACAGCGCGTGTACACCTGTGCGTATTGTGGCGACATTTTTTTTTCTTTTTCTGGTTCAGTTTTTCTTTTTTGAGGTAAAACGCCACTTTGATGAGGGGGAGCTTTTGACAACTGTAACTGTAGAGTTATTTAATTTTGCAGTTTACCACTTGTATTTTTCATATTTGCATTATGACCATCTGATTTTATCTCCTTATTGCATATTTCCAATCATATAGTGTCACCATTAATCTTTGAACAATTCAAGGTCAGCGCTACGCTATCAGTATTGGTATTTCCTTTTTGAAGTATAAGTTTTGGATTTAATTACATGAATAAAATCTAGAAATGATTTCACTATTTTTTTAGAGAAAATTATTTCAATACTTATTATCTCATAAATATCATTATATAAGTAAATTAATTAAACTTTCTATGTGGTGTCCTTTTAAATTTCAAGTACACTAATGTTCTTCAAACCATCAAAATCATGCATTGGAAAAGCTATTAAATTGCGTCCCGTTGCAATTTTAGTGTTCAACTAGGTGGTTTATGAGACATATGTGGGGATAAGTGTAAATTGGAAAAGTACATGGCGCGCAAGATAATATAAGTGAAACACAAGTACACAAGTGCAAAGTATCCTTTAAAATATTCCCATGGTCAGCAACCATTGAGAGTGAAAGTGAATCAGAGAGGTTTGTAAAAACGAGTAAACGTATTTAATTTTCACAACGTCCAAAGCTAATCCCTCCTCACTTATTCTTTACTTTCGTCCACTGCTTTCCACAATATTTCTCTGCAACCCTAGAAATTATATTCACTACTTGTAAATGGGGTCACCTCACTAACCCTAAAAAATTCCCACACAAGCTCCAGATTCAGCTCAACCCCACTTCAGCAATGGCCACATTCTTCATGCCCATCTGCTTCTCTACTCTAACTTTACTCATTTTCCACTTCAAACTCCTCTATGCAGACCCAAGTTCGATTTTTTCCTTCAAAAGTTTTGATAAAGATCCAATCTTTGAGTCCAGCATTGCTTTGTATGGGGATGCAAAAGTTGCCAATAGTGGGTCCGCTGTTCAGCTGACTGGTGTAGCTGGTTCGAGTGATGGGAGAGTCATGTACAAGAGACCTATCAAGCTTGTTGAAGGTAATCCTAGGAAGTTAGCTTCTTTTTCGACAAACTTCTCGTTTTCAATGTCTAAGGAGAGTGGTGATGGTTTGGCTTTTGTTATGGTTCCAAGTGGGTTTCGGTTTGGTGAGTTTGGGAATAATAGCTCATTTGGGTTGTCTTTGGGATCGGAGAAGAGCAAGTTTAGAGTTGTTGTTGTTGAATTTGACACTTTAAGAGATGCAAAGTATGGTGATTTGAATGGAAATCATGTGGGGATCGATGTGGGGAGTCTTGTTTCAGTTAAAGTTAGCAATGTTTCGTCTCATAATATGGTACTTAATAGTGGTAAGAAATTGAATTCTTGGATCGATTATGAGGCTGGTTCCAAGAGACTAGAGGTTAGATTGAGTCATTCTGGTGATATAAAGCCGGTTGATCCATTGCTTTCGTACCCAATTGACTTGTCAAAAATATGGAATGAGGAGGAAGTGTTTGTAGGCTTGAGCTCTTCAAATGGGAATTCTACACAGATGTGTTATGTGTATTCATGGAGCCTTAAGCTAAGGCACGTGCCACAATGGATGCATTCACAGCCTCTGGATCCTAAGGCATTTGCCAAGAACATGAAAACACCTCTGGTAGTTCCCAAGCGGAGTGATTGCCTGTTGAGAGTGCTTGCCGCACTGGTTTTTGGCGCTGCTTGTGGAGCATTGGGAGCATCCATTGTGTTGTACTTGTGGACAATCTTTGCCAATAGGCGTCCAGTGGTGCCAGAGGAGTGTGCTGTGCACCCTGTGGATTTCGAGTACAAGAAGTTCAAAGTAGTTGTAGACAAAGCTTTCGAAGATGATGGCAAGAAGTAGATGATGATTAGGTGGGATCTCTCTTGTTTTGTGTTGTATATTCATGTTCTTTTTTGTACTAGTAGTTGCGGGTTTTGTTGTGTGTTTTGTAACTGATGATCAATTCAATTGTGAAAATGTTGTTTTATGTTTCATATCATCTGATGATGGTATTATTGAAATTCTAACCTTGAATTGAGAGTGTGTAACGTTTTATAATATGTCAACAACTGCATTTCATGGGAAATATGCGTCTCAATTCCTGTAAAAATTCTGATCTTAAGAGTTGGCAACTAAGCTGTGTACTCTTAGGTTGCATGTTGTTGATGACCAAAATCAAGCTGTGTAATCTTAGGTTGCATGCAGAAGGCTAATTCATAGAAGAGGAAGTTCACCGTGAAATGGAACAAAATCTGTTTGATAGTAAATGGAATGGGATTCCTATCCGTGGATCCTTTTAGGTGATGTTTGGTAAAAATAGAATGAAAATGAAAATTAGGATTATCAGATGACGTTTGATTCTGGTTTATCATACAAATCTATGTGATCTCTTTCATCTATGGAGCAAAAATCTATATCTTGCCCTGCCTGATTTCATCTATCTTGCTAGTAACTTACTAGACGGGCTATTTCATAATCTTGAAATTATATATATATATAACCCCCGTTGAAGGGTTTCCATATTCTGTGAAACCAATGTTATAATTCCTGATCTTGTGCTATAGAGGTTTTATACGAGAACTAGCTAATTAGAAAAATGTATGGTTTATTTTCTGCAAAATCTTATGATTCAACAATAGAACTTGGTTATTATATAGAATATCTCTTCTTTCCATGATCTCTCTGCAATTTCAAACTAGAATTGTTAACAGCGGAACCAATTGACATTCATATATTGATTGGTCTACCAGATTGTGATCCCTGTAATTGCCAGAGACTGGCAACAGAGAATTACATCATTATAACCCAAATATCACTACTACACCTAAAACAACACAAATCACCCCCCCTCTCCTACATTTCATGCATATCCTCCTCTTCTTCCTCCTCATATTCATCCTCATCAGCTGTGGCATCCTGGTACTGCTGATATTCAGACACCAAATCATTCATGTTGCTTTCTGCCTCTGTGAACTCCATCTCATCCATACCTTCTCCGGTGTACCAGTGCAAGAAAGCCTTCCTCCTGAACATAGCTGTGAACTGTTCACTCACACGACGGAACATCTCCTGAATGGAAGTTGAGTTCCCAATAAACGTGGATGCCATTTTCAAGCCAGTTGGAGGAATATCACAGACGGTTGATTTCACGTTATTGGGAATCCACTCCACGAAGTAGGAGGAGTTCTTGTTCTGCACATTGATCATCTGCTCATCAACCTCTTTAGTACTCATTTTGCCCCTGAACATTGCTGAGGCTGTCAAGTAACGTCCATGGCGAGGATCAGCAGCGCACATCATGTTCTTAGCATCCCACATTTGCTGTGTGAGCTCAGGGACCGTCAAGGCTCTGTACTGCTGTGAACCACGAGACGTCAAGGGCGCAAAACCCACCATGAAAAAGTGAAGCCGAGGGAAAGGAATCAGATTCACCGCCAGCTTCCTCAAATCAGAATTCAACTGACCAGGGAACCTCAAACAACAAGTGACACCAGACATTGTTGCAGAGATCAAGTGGTTCAAATCCCCAACTGCTCACAACAAACCACCAACAATTAGAAACGAAATCAAAACATCGAACAAACTAAAACGGAGATCCCATATAAGCTAGAAGGCTCTTACAGCTAGGGGTGGTGAGCTTGAGAGTACGGAAACAGATATCATAAAGTGCTTCATTGTCAAGAACCATGCACTCATCGGCGTTTTCCACGAGCTGGTGGACAGAGAGAGTCGCATTATAAGGCTCAACAACCGTATCAGACACCTTAGGAGATGGAAAAACAGAGAAAGTGAGCATCATCCGATCCGGGTACTCTTCTCTTATCTTCGAAATCAAAAGGGTACCCATTCCAGACCCAGTTCCACCTCCTAGTGAATGACACACCTGAAATCCTGCAAAAACAAATCATAACTTTGAGCTTTCTATAAACAAAACTCATATCACAAGCTAAAGAGAGGACAAACAAGCAAACCAACCCTGCAAGCAATCACAATTCTCAGCTTCTTTGCGGACAACATCAAGAACAGAGTCAATCAACTCTGCGCCCTCGGTGTAGTGTCCTTTAGCCCAGTTGTTGCCGGCGCCGGACTGCCCGAAAACGAAGTTGTCAGGTCTAAAGATCTGTCCGTACGGGCCGGATCTGACGCTGTCCATGGTACCGGGCTCGAGATCCATGAGGACAGCTCTGGGGACGTATCTCCCAGTGCTGGCTTCGTTGTAGTAGACATTGATTCTCTCAAGCTGGAGATCAGTGTCACCTTGGTAGTGGCCGGTGGTGTCGATGCCGTGCTCGTCGCAGACCACCTCCCAGAACTTGGCGCCGATTTGGTTGCCGCATTGGCCTCCTTGAATGTGAAGGATTTCACGCATTTTGGGATCTAGGGTCTTTTTTTTTTTCCCGAAAGTTTTAGAGAGAGAGAGAGAAGAAAGGCAAGATTTTTAGGGTTTGAGGGATGAGAGAGAGAGGAGTGGGGACGGCGGGATCTTTATAGAAAAGTTGGTTCCAACGGTTCGATTTTGGTGTGTGGGTTTTTTTGAATGGTGGAGCGGGATTAAGTCCTTTTTTTTTTTTTTTTTATTTAAATTTTTTGAACGAGTGAACGTGAGCTGTGGGATTTTGGAACGGTAATGCAAAAGCAACGGTTGGATTGAGCTGTTGTTTGCGTTTAGTTCTGATGGCTGATTTTGAATTTCAAATCTTGAAAGAGAGAGACGGTCCAGCTGGATTGAGTCAACAATGACAGCTGAGGTACGGCTTTGGAGGTCTGATTTCTGTGGAAAGGTGCTTGGGGTTGTTTTGGATTTCGGTTTTTTGAGTTGAGTTCATCCGCTGACCTTTTTTTTTTTTTAAGATTTTTTTTTTCAAATTACAGAGATAAGTCTAGAAAATAATTAAAATTACGTTGATAAAATACTGATGATATGACTTCGGATAAGTGATATAAGCAAACATGTTAACATAAACATATTATTTCAAAAAGGACATACATAATATAGTACACATATATATTTTTGAAAACAAAATATAGGATTAAATTATTATAAACTAAAGGTCAAAAAAAAAAAATAAAGGAACCAGCCGATTAACGATTGGGTCTGTGGATCATATCTATGGGCCATATAAAGAAAGGTCCACGATCACTCATACGGATTAATAATGTCAGTATTAGCCGCCAACATTGGACTACAAAATATGGCTTGCCAAACAGGTCCTTAAAAGAATTAGGGTTTCTTCTTGCAGCTCTTATATAGTCTGTCAAAAGTGTCAAACCAGATCCTTCAATTTCCATGATCCAGCAAGTCGATGTCTGGCTAGCTCTAACTTTTCTCGCACATTTTCGTACGTATGAGTTTTAATTCTATTCGTATAGTTACTACAAATATTGTCTTCTCTGTGTTTTATTTTTCGCTTTTTCTGGTTTGATTATTTTTTATGCACGAGCATCAGTGACGAGTCCATAAAATTGTTATCCTTGCACTTTGATTGTCAGTGAAGAAACTTATGGGGAAAATTGTCTCTGAGATGCTCTCTCTTTTAAGTAAACTGATTTAAAGTTGATTCTTATAGGTTTTTGTGTGTTTTCTGGGATCCATGATGTTGTTTAATAATATACTGCGTTATCTATCTGCAACTTCCTAGTAGGAATTGAAGATGACTATAAGATACTGAGATCCAAATTAGTGCAAGTGTGATTTTGATGTGGTTACTCGGTTTTCTGGATTGGATTTTGTGGACATGTTAGGATTTCTAGTTTGTGGTGGTCAATGATGACAAAACGAAGGCTTGTTTCTCAAAACATTCGCAGTGGCCGCCTAAGAGCTTTCGCCTTCGCCAGGCTTGAGAGCTAGTGCTGCTTTCATCCTTCCTTGGATGTCTGAGACCTTAATTCGCTTTAATTGGATTATACATGCTTTTCATCATTGTTGTTGAAATTTTTTAGTTCTGTTGTTAGATGAAAAAGTGAACATGCTAATATGTTGTTAGGTTGTGGTTGTGTGATGTGTAATTCTTGTCAATGGTAAGTGTAATTGATGCTTAATCTTGATTTGTCTAGTGATGAAAGTTGAGCAAATTACAAATTAGCTATCCAGTTGAAAACTATTTTCAGATGGGGTAAATTTTATTGGTTTAATGCAATTTGGTTTTGATCAGGTAGCTAATTTGCAACTTGCTCGATGAAAGTTATTGGCTTTGAGACTTGTTGATTTGGATCGATCGATGTTTGTTACTTGAAGCCTATGTGTTATATATATAGATGCTTAGATGGAGGCTTTTTAGTGTTTGTCCAAGTGTTGGATTATGAATAAAAATATGTGAAATTGCAAATAAAAGGGACGATATTTCAAGTATGAAATTTGTTTGAAACCCCAAACTAATATCGTTCCTGCATTCCTAAATTACCTAACTGCACTTGAAAGTATATTACTCCTATGCGTTTTTCTTTTATTGAACGAATAAACAACATTTTTTCTTCTTTTCAATATCTCATCATAAGACACTACTTGTTTTTATGAACATAGTGATTGTGATTTTGGTTGTGTTTTGCATTATTTTACATCATATTGTTGAAATCTCCAACTTCTCGTGAAATTGTGAGATGTTTGTCATTCGTGAAATGTTGGAAATTTTAGACAAATTCATGAGATGAGGGAGATATTAGGCAATTTTGGTTTAAATTCATGCAAAAATTGTGATGTATGTTTGGACGATGAAAAATAAGTATGGATGCCCAATACCAAGCTTATTACTTACAGAATGATTCTACTGCCTCCAAATAAAAATGTATTTTCAAAAAGAGAATTAGGTCATGATTTTTTTTCTAGGCTGCCTCCTTGTTTTGTTCTCTCTTTTGTTTCATTCAAAAAGTATGCTTTAATTCTTTTTCTTTTGGGTCACATTTCATCTAAATAAAAGTTTCATATAATTTAGTCCGTCTATGTTCATGCTGCACCTCTGATCCAATGGAAAATGTCATTGGCTTTTAAGCAACTAGAAAAAAAATGTAAAATACTTGAATTAACTCTTATTTTCGAAATAAAAAATTGTAAAATACTTCCAAGTAAACATTATTTTCAATATAAAATATAATTTTCTTGTTTCAAATTAAAATAAAATTAATAAAAGAATTAATGGAATTAATAAAACTAAAGGTTTGTGTCACGGTCTCAATCCATAAAGTTCAAGAGAGTTCAATTCATATTTAATGTAGGAAAAATGATGTGTTATGGATATATGTAAGGGTGAGCGCAAAAACATGGAACCGATCCGAACATCCTGATCCGGTCCAATCCGTGGGTGTTCGGATTGGATCACATGTTCAAAAGTAAGGTGTTCGGATCCTCACTTGTGAAAACACCATGTTTCACGGATCGGATCGGATCAGGGTATCTAAAACCGATCCGATCCATGAACCCGTGAACAATGATACATACGTAATTTTATATGCCTCTATATAAAGTCCACGTAATTTGATGTTGGTAGCCGGTAAAGGAGATGTTGCACGTGTTTGATGTTGAGTAATTTGTATGAATGTTTACAAATTTTTGGAGATATGTATTATAATTCACGAAGGCACACCAACAAGATATCTCTATTTATTTTCTTATCATAAATTGAAATTGAAAGTAGGTGTTCTGATCCAGTCTGATTCGCAAACTAGGTGTTCGGATCGGATCGGTTTCTTCTCCTTGATGGATCATGTTCAGATCCAAAAATGGCGATCCGCGAAGTTACCATGTTCGGATCGGATCCGGTCGGAAGCGATCCGAACATGGTGTTGCCCACCCCTATATATGAACTTGAACCTTGCCTTTGCTTATCAACCAATGGCCACAAAATATGATAATTTTCCTACTTAAACACTGGTCCACCTCCCCTGCTTGGTTGTATGCTAAGAGAATCATATCAGTTAGATTCTGATAGTTATTTGATTTAGTGTTTGGACGTTAACAAAAAAACTAAAATTAAAAAATATATAATAAAATGTGCCCATGTCTACTTAATGACTAGGCTTTACACCGGAAACTATAACTTATGTGTGCAAGCCAAATAATCAATACAAATCACAATCAATATGAGCATATCATATTGTCTGTGGGTCCATTGTCCTTGTTCTGTTATGTTTAGCTTGTGAACCATCATTTGGTGCTAACTGCATGAGTGTAATCCCATGATCCAAGGGCATATACACCAGAATGGTGTTGCTGGGCGCGGGAATCATTTACATGGATATGATTTGCCGCTGTCTGTGTATATTTATTTCTACCATTACTTTTTCTGAAGCATATAAGATTGCAAGCTGTGGAAGTCCAATGGGGTGTAACTCTTGCTTTGGGCTCTCTGGAGAAGTGTGCCAACATATATGCACAAGTTCCTTTTGTTTTATTTATAGCTGCTGTGGGATTTGAAGTGTAGGGAAAAAGAAATCTATTTGTGATACAGGGCAGTTTTCTTGTGTACTTGCTAATTTTCAGTTTCAGTAACCAAATGGATTGCGTTGCAGATTGTTATTATAAAAATGCCCTTCACAAGAGTTTTTGTATACAATTCTTCTTGTATGGATTGCAGTGCTTTGTTATTACAATGCCCAAGCTGAAGATGATAGATTTATTGTTCATTTGTTCTACTGACCAGCAAAACCTAATGTTAATCTGACTCACAAACTGCACTATTACCACCTCTCTTTACTTCTCTATAAGTTGAGTGATAGGTTCGAGTAGTAGTAGCGTGCAAGTCTCATTAATGTATAGATAATTTTTTTAGTTTTGTGTGGATAGCGTCCTACCATCTACTGATCTAGATTGTATCTTAAAATCTTAATTTTGGAAGTTCTGGTAATTGTAATTATAGTAGTAATGTAAAAAAAAAAAAAAAAAAAATCTAATGCTTATCTGATAGAAGTCCGGACAACTTTGTAATTGAGTGAATGAAGACAAAATGGTTGCCAAATGCCAATGGGTTCCTGTGTTTAGCTGTTATCAAGGCGAAAATGATAAGGTGCTTACAAGAATACCAAGCTTTTAGATTCATCAAATTAATCTTTAGCAATGGATTCGTATATTTTAACATTGAATTTTTCTTGTGTAAGTAATGAGAAAAATATTAAATAAAGTTAATCTACTTTGAAATAACAAGTTAATTAGCCTTGAAGGAAGTCAGTGGTCAGGGACTCAGGCTAGGCCACACATCAATCTGCGGTGTAAATTTGATGAATTATACCGTCGGCGTGGTTAAATAAAAGCCACAAATCGAAACTCCAAGTGAGTGCCACAAACTCGATAAAGCTCCGTAACAGTCTAACCTCATCCCCAAGAAACAACATCGCTTGATACTTATAAAATCCGGATTTTTGTACAAGCAAATTTCGTCTTCTCTTTCACGTTATACTCACATAAAAGCAAGCTCTTAGTCACCATTATTAGAACAAGGCAGCATCCGATTTTCCTCAATCTTACTTGATCCATCAACATGGGCATGGTTTTTGGGAAAATCAGTGTGGAAACACCAAAATATGAAGTGGTTCAGTCGTCCCCAGATTATGAAATCCGCAAATATGCACCCTCAGTTGCAGCTGAAGTCACATATGATCCATCTGAATTCAAAGGCAACAAGGATGGAGGCTTTTCAGTGTTGGCGAACTATATAGGCGCCTTAGGCAATCCCCAGAACACTAAACCTGAAAAGATTGCCATGACAGCTCCTGTGATCACCAAGTCCTCCTCTGAGAGTGAAAAGATTGCCATGACAGCTCCTGTGGTGACAAAGGGTGGTGGAGAAAAGAAGACGGTGACAATGCAGTTTCTGTTGCCTGACAAGTATGGGAAGGCGGAGGAGGCCCCGAAGCCAGTGGATGAGAGGGTGGTGATAAGAGAGGAAGGGGAGAGGAAATATGGGGTGGTGAAATTTAGCGGGGTGGCTAGTGAGGAGGTGGTGGAAGGGAAGGTTGATAAGCTCAAGAAGAGCTTGGAGAGAGATGGGTATAGAGTTGTTGGGGAGTTCTTGCTGGCTAGGTATAACCCACCTTGGACTTTGCCTGCTTTTAGGACTAATGAGGTCATGATTCCTATTGAGTGATCGTGTGTTGTTTGCTTGCCTGTCTGGGTTTGTAGTATATATCGGGTTCTTTTTGCAGTTTATACAATTATCTGTGTAAACATTGGTGAAGTTTACTTTCAGTTGTAATTCTAGTGAACCTTTTCAGAGTCTTGTGTCTGATTTGTTGCATACTTGCTATATTTCCACTTGACAGGCTAATTTTACATGTTAAATCAGTACAAACCCAGTTAACAAAGTAATCAGAACAAGAAAAAATGATCAAAGGTAAGTAAACATGTTGAAGAATACATATTCTATGTCAAAAATCTGCTATGGAATATTAACTACTGATGAGATTCACTGGACATATATCAAAGTTTGTTTTGAGGCCTCCAGTTCATACATCGACAAGGTTATGCAAAAATACCAGAATGTACATTGATTGTTGTTTGTTACAAGACCTTCAACGTCACCCAGAAACCAGCTTTACAACGATGACGACGATATTCAGAAGTATGAGTGGCAGTCTCATGAACTGGCAAGCATGAATGAGGCCAATGACTTGTCCTTTAAGTGAGTTTCTCCTACCAGCTTGGAGTTCTGCCAAGGTCCATCCTCTTGGAGCAAGAAATCTGTCTTCGTTCAATATAGCCAATGCATTAGCTAATAGCAGAAAGCCTTCAAGAAAGGTCCATAAACCCATTTTCTGCACAAAAATAAAGCAAAAAATCATCTCAGTTTCTGGATTAAAAAAACACGTCAAGTTCAAACCCAATACAAGAGTTTCAAGTTCAACCTTTTCAACAGCATATCAAATGACACCGATATACCAAAATTGCTCTCTCTACAAAATCAAACTTCAAACTTCCACACAAATCAGCACGAAGATGGTAAAACAAAGCATAAAAAACACATATCTTCTATCGTGTATCTCTTTTCTACCATTTTTCTTGCAATAAATAACACATCTGCAGCTATGATAGTTGAGATAAAAACAGACTAAACAAAGCAGGATTTGGACAAGGATCAACAACAACCCCTCTTCTAATATGATGAGAATTCATCTAATAAAACCTAGAACAAACTCCTACAAATCTTCACAAACAACAAAATTTAAGGTTCTGGGATTTAGACAATAACTAAAAACAAATTCACAGGTGGGTGTAAATACAAAATTGAAGTGTATACAATAACAATTTTCAACCACTACAAAATCAATACATAACCCTTTCAAACTACTAAGAACTACTTGATAAATGAAAAAAACCATCCTAGCAAATCATACCAGCGATAATAAAAATCACTCATAAAAAGAATTGCTTCAGAGACCAACTTGTTTCCTGTTCAAGAGATCGGAACGCCAAGTGAAAAACCCTTGCTTTGTTTTCAAGGACAAAAGCACACAACAGCCTATCTGACTGTATTATAAAAACCAGAGACAACCTATTCACGAAGCAAAACCATTGTCGATTACACTTTGATCGGACGGTAAAGAAACGATCTTTTTGATAAAACAGTTAACAAGCGACCTGGTGACCGTTGGATCTTACACCTAAGTGAAACGCATTGATCCGATTCGTTTACCCGAAAAACACAACTGGATAGAATTCAATTTATTAAAAAAAAAAATGAAAAACCACGGATAAACCCCCCCATTGAAGTGAAAACAAAAACAGAGCAATGGCGACGTTTGTTCTTCACCACTCTTGTTCTCTTCTTCTGAACCCTAACAAAACAATCGACCATTATTTTAAACCTCGAAAAAACCCCAAAGTTTTGATACAAATTTCGAGGCCCCATTGTTCAATTGGCGAAAACGGCAACAATGGAGTTCTCGAATCTCCAAAACCGACTCGTCGAGGCAGAAAAAAGAAAGCCACATCGGAGACGAAGAGGACTCGGCGGCCGGAGAAAACCCAGGTGGAGAACGGCTCCGTGGAGACAAGAGAGACTTTAGAAGCCGAGTTCGGAGACTTCGAGGATGACATGTACTATCCGTACGATGATCCACCTCTGGTGTGTTGTTTTGGCGCCGTACAGAAGGAGTTCGTGCCTACGGTGAGGGTGCACGACAACCCGATGCACCCGGATATCTACTCCACGTGGAAGATGCTTCAGTGGGATCCGCCGGAGTTCATGAGAGCTCCAGGTGGGCCGGCGTCCAACGTGGCGATATCGCACGTGCGACTGGGTGGGAGGGCTGCTTTCATGGGGAAGATCGGCGGGGACGAGTACGGGGACGAGCTGTTGTTGATGATGAACAAAGAGAAGGTGCAGACTCGGGCTGTGAAGATTGATGAGAACATGAAGACTGCGAAAGCCTATGTAAAGTTCAAGTTCGAGAATGGGAAGATGAGAGCGGAGATAGTGAAACCTGCAGCTGAAGACTCGCTTCTTGGCTCTGAATTGAATTTGTCTGTGCTCAAAGAGGTAGAATTTGGAGAGAGTTTGAGTTTTTATTGATAAAGATATGATTTTTATTGTTGTTGAATTGGGAATTTGAATGTGGAAGTTTTGTTGTTTTATAATGTATGCTTCTTCAGGCTAGAATTCTGCATTTCAATTCTGAGGTTTTACTGTCACCAATGATGGAGTCAACACTTATTAAAGCCATCGGTTGGTCGAAAAAGTTTGGTGGTATGACCTTTTTCGATTTGAATTTGCCATTGTCTTTGTGGAGATCGCGAGATGAGACCAGGCAAGTGATTAAGAAAGCATGGAATGAAGCGGATATTATTGAGCTTTCAAGGCAAGAGCTTGAGTTTCTTTTAGATGAGCAGTATTATGAAAGGAGAAGGAATTATGTGCCGCAATACTATGCTGAGAATTACGAGCAGACAAAGCAGAACAGGAGGGATTATTATCATTACACGCGAGAGGAGATTGCTCCGTTGTGGCATGATGGACTTAAGTTTATGTTTGTGACTGATGGGACGCTGAGGATTCATTACTATTCACCTTCATTTGATGGTGCGGTGGTTGGAACAGAAGATGTGCTCATAACGCCCTTCACTTGTGATAGGACGGGTTCTGGGGACGCTGTGGTTGCTGGTATTATGAGAAAGCTTACCACTTGCCCTGAGATGTTTGAAAATCAGGATGTGTTGGAGAGGCAGCTCCGCTTTGCAGTTGCAGCTGGGATTATATCACAGTGGACGATTGGTGCTGTGAGAGGTTTCCCTACTGAAAGTGCAACGCAGAATCTGAAAGAACAGGTATATGTACCTTCAATGTGGTAGTTGACAGCCAAGATTCGAATGGTTGATGCCAACAATGAGCTCCTTATAAGCAGATTATGAACTTATAATGTGATGAAGAAAAGCATATTCGTGGCTGCATCATATGTACATCGGTCAATTCTTGCTGCATTCGCATCCATTTCATCGTGAGGTACTCCTTGATAAGTAAGCCTTTGATAATATTCTGAGTTTTCTAGACCGAGTGATGAATTGTACTCCTTGATAAGTAAGCCTTTGATAATATTCTGAGTTTTCTAGACCGAGTGATGAATTGTACACTATTGTTTTAGTCAACAGAAATATATTTTCTCCAATGTTACATTTTTCCAATTGATGTCAGAAATTTTGTCCATGATTTCCACTCGCTTTAAGTATAATGTCAATGTTAATGAAATCAATTTATATACTGCTGGTTAAATAATAAAATCCACGAAAAGTGGAATCCCTTGCAGTCATTTGTAGAACTTAAAATTATATCAACAATTAAATGCATATTTCCCCTTTGTTTCATAGTTAAAATTAATCTTCCTCAGGATTTTAAGTTGCAGGTAAAAGTAGTAAAACATTGCATTTGCACTGCCAAGTCCCCTTTGAGTTTTCAAGTTCTATTTCCATTGTTTCGCCAATGTTTCTCCAATATCACTTCCTGAGTAGCATAATGTCCGTGGGCTTAGTTTTAGGACAGCTTACCTATGTGACAGTAAGACAACTGTTGTGCACAAGTTGCTATGTAAGCCTTGGGAAAACTATGCAAACGATGCGAAGAGTTATGTAGGCAAGAAGAAGAGTATTATTGCTAGGAACGAAGGAATTGTATTTCTCTGATTGATTACAAATGAAGGATTACAGGGGTATATATAGACAATGGCCTCATTAATGCACAACTACCATATATTCAATTATTGTAGCTACTAACAATTATTTAGAACCTAAGTCTAAATATTTACACGATGAAGGATTCTGGAAAGCTTCTAGAAGTATTCTAGGTCCTTTAGGAAGTCTTCAAAAAATGGACCCTGAGTAAATCAAATCCGATCAGCTATTTGGGTTAGAATGAACCTCCTTGACTTAGTGATTTTCAGAGGTAGTGACATCAAAAATAAAGGCGTGTCGAGGGTGTCGCAACCTTAAGTGGAGATGTCAAGGACCACTAATATTATCAAGCTAAGGAGATTTATTCTAGCCTAAGTAAATTTCTGAAGACTTCTTAAGTAACCATCTAGAAGACTTTATAGAAGCCTTTCAAAATACTCTATCATGTAAATATCTAAAATTAGATGCTTGTTAATAGATGATAATTCACATTAATTGAGTAGTTGGTAGCTGTATATTTATGAGGTGAATGTCTATGTATACCTTTTGTAGTTATTTGTACACTTTTAAATATACTAGCAAGTCTCTCTTATAACCCTTCAGCAACTTGGACTCTCTTATAACCCTTTAGCAACTTGGAGACAGAAGTTGCCTAAGTGCTTTACGAATTAGATGCACTAAAATTAAGCCCTTTACAATAAGCTTTGAAGCTACATTCTTTGGACGTGATGAAGTAATGTTAAGCAAATAATCATCCAAATACAAGGATCTTGACATTCACGCAAGGAGAGAATGTATTGTGGTATTTTGTGGATTCATATTAAATTAAGATGCCCTATATGTCCATGTCTGGCTCTTTCTCATTGTATTAGAAACTGCATATTTTTCTTAATAGAGGGCAGTTAAAGGTTTGGACACTGACATTTCTTTCAAATTGAAGTATAATAAATCAATGAAAGGGATACTACAAACTAATGAGTAAAAGAATGAGAAGATACTCCTTTCGACAACTGATGAACGATAGGAAGAAACATGTGACAATTTCTATTCATGAACTGTATATCGGATGTTACATTTGAATTTGTAGTGAGGCCTAATTTGGTGATTGATATCCGCAACCAAAATCCAAATTAAGAAAAGAAAAAATCAATAAATGAAATACTATAACTAAGCGGAATTGGTGTTTCTGTGCCAGTATAACTAAAACCTGATTTTGCCTCAGAAAAATTATACATAACCCCCATCTGCTTCCCTAATCGCTGGATCAGTCATCTCTTGGTTACAACAAAACTAGAACTAGAAGTATTTCCAAACAGATGAGAAACCTGAAACTTCTTGACCCTGTCGGCAACTCCTACGGTCTCCGGTCTCCTGACTGGGCGAAAATTCAGTTAATTTTGAAATCCCATATCTGCCACCTTTCAAGCAATGGATGCATACAATCCACATATGAGGCACAAATATTCTCATTACTGAAAATTAAATCCTAGTATTGTGATGCAGCTCTTAAAATCGGCCTCTTATCATGTTTCAGGCCTGTAACTTTCTCCTGAGACTTATTACAGATGCAACCAGGAAAAGGATTTGAATAAAAGTTCTCCTCCAGCCTCGGAGACTCTCCTGGCTGTCTAAGATATGGTCCTCCAAGCCTGTTTTGATGTGTCCTCTTAACCTCTGAAGAAAATTCCTCCCAAGTTATAATACCGTCATCCAACTGATCTATTAGTCTAACAAAACTTTGCCTGAAATAATGAAAAAAAGAAATGATATGTTTAAGACTTAAGGTTTGATTTCCTAACAAAAAACGCGCTTCTAATACACAAAAGCTGAGAATAAGATAATTAACCTGTCGGGGTTGATGGACTTCCTAAATCCTTCGAATCTCCTATGTCCCTGAACTGCCTTGGCCATATTTCCATCATACGTGTAGACAAAGACATCGCTTTCAAGCGCCACAATATAGTCCAATGCAGCAAGGCGATTCTGATATGCTTTGAAAGGCTCCAACTCTTCTTCAGTAGCTAGAGTGGAATGAGAGAAGACTTTCGGGTACTCAGCACGGAAAGCTGCCATGCTATTGCTGCCATAAATCTCTCCTGCAACTATGTAGATGGTTGTAGTCGGAGGGTATCCCATGGCCTTGAGGAACAAAGCTGCTTCTCTAGGAGACATCGGGCATCCTCCTTGGAGTCTACGTTCGCTGCTATCTATCTCCTTCTCCTTCCAATGTTTGACATTATATCTCATTACTCGAAGATCCTCAGCTTCTTCAGCAGTAAGGTTGTGGCTGCAGCCAGTGAAGGCAAGCATATCTTTCTCGTATCTGCAATCAGGATTGATCTATACTTAGTTTGGTATTTTCAAACTGAGAAACCAGTAATAGATACCACAATGACACAATACCTTAAATGCAGCGCAACATAAGGTTCACTATTGTTCCTAAGTCTATCAACTAAAGTTTTCCCAAGTTCCTCAATCTCGTCAGCATAACGAAGAGCCTCATAATTGGCACGGCATCTAAGCCTTTGAATGGTGCCTGCTGGGCCATTATTAGCAAGTCTTGAATCAGTGTGCGTAAACTTGATCACCTTGTGTCGCTTCAACAATGGGAGCATCTCAGTCCTGTAGTAACTAGCCTGCAAATGAAGCATCTCAGATACAATTTAAGAATGTTATAAAAAAAAATGTACACACTTGTCATGTATTTAATAGTTCATACTGTTTCCAGACCTTCGACCAGGAAACAGGGGCCTTTAATAGGGGCTTAATCCCTGCAAAGCGGGGAGGCAAATACTCAACAATGTCAACATCATCTTTCAAAACCTTCATGAAATGCCTCCAGTCGAAAATATCCTTGAAATCGCTGAAGAAGGAATAGAGAATTTGTAGTTAAAGACTAAAACGAAATATTAAGAACTGAAAAGAAACAATGAAAATGAAACAAAATGCTACCTGGGGTCTGTCCAAAATGACTCATGATCAAGAGAAGGAAGGACCAAAGTGGCATTCATTATCTTTGCAACAGCCACCATATCACATATCTGAAAATATCAACGAATTCCAATAATTTAGATTGTAAGCATCATAGATTCTGTCAAATGTATCATCAATATAATGTGGTTTGTCAGCAAGCAAACAAAACATACCCCGGTTCTCATTTGATTCAATCCTCCATTGGCATGAACTAGAAGATAGCCATTCGTTTTTTGACGTTTCTCTGAAATAACAGTTCAAATTCGCAACCAAAAAAATATATATATCAGGTACTGAAAAAACAACACTTATCAACAAATTCTTCAAATGTAGAAGATGACGTACTTGTTTGACTCTTCGGTCGAGCTATGCATTGATAATAGTTGTCACTGTTTGGTTTTGACCAAATTTCTGGAGTCTATCAAACAACAAAAACCAAACCAAACCAATGTCAGTGCAAAAAATCAAAAAGCAAAAAACAAGTCACTTCGATCAATACCAAACTAGATAGAAGCCCAACATCAGAGATGTTACTATCAGTAAAAGCTTTTTTTTTTTTTAATTCTTAAACAATCATTATAATAACAACAGTATTAAAAAACAGAGACATAAAATTCCAAATCATCAAAAAAGTCAAAAGACAACTTTAATTCACACACACACACACATAAAAATCAACACGCAAAAACCATAAAGGGGATACAACATAACATAACGCAACGGCCGACTAATCATATGGAAGTAAATGATGTCTTGTCTGGTCATACGCCACAGCAGCCACCCCATAAATTTCAACGAACCCAGTTGCCACCCACTACCCCCTCTGAGTCAAAAAACACCAAAATATAATTTTTCATTGATCTTTTAAAAATTTTAAAACAGCCCATTTACCCCAATTAATCCAATCAGCGCGGTAAAAAAAAAAAAACTTCTTAACCATTTTCCTTCGTTTTCTCGGCAACCAAACAAAAAAGAGTTTCTCTCAAAAAAAATAACAGTTGTTTTTTTTTTCCCTTTTTTTTGCACTTACAGATACTTTTTCGAGGACTCTGGTGGGCATGGTGGGTTCTTTATCTTCAGATACAATACGTTGAGGAATGACTTGATCTTCCTTCATTGGCTTCAAAATCAAGACCTCGCTATTATCTGCTCCCTTGCCTTCAACGTCGACGTGAGAAGGCAAAAACGAGACTTTAACGAAGACGGATATGACCAAAAGAACCATCAAAAAACCGAGAACTCTGCGTCCAACGATCGTAACCGATCTCAGATTCTGTGCCATGAGAGCCGACCAGGTATCGGGCACGAAAGAGGAGAAGAAGTTCTTGCGGAGGAGGCGGTGCCTGATCAAAGGGTGGTGGTGGTGGTGGTAGTGGTGAGGAAAAGAGCCGTTGAAGCTGGTGCTTATAGCACTGGTGGTGTCGCTTTCGTTGTGGTCGTCTTCTTCGTCAGATATGTAATAGGAGTACTCGGTCGAGGAGACGTTGGAGAGTTTGTCGGAGGAGGAGTCCAAGACAAAGTCTGACACGCGTCGTCTAGCGGTTGTGGGCCCACTCCGAGGACTACCGTTTGATGGGTTACTCAATCCACCACCCGACGACATGCCCCTCTACTCCTCTCAATCACGACAAAATACAATAAAACGAGATTGTCTCTTTTCTTTTTTTGGTGTGTTTGTTTCCGGGAAAATTAAGGGAGAAAAGTGAAGAGAAGAAGAAAAGGAGGGAACAAAGACGTCGGTTGAGAGTTGGTTTTTCCTTTCCTTTTTTCGTTTAGTTTCTGCTTTTGTTAATGTTGTTGTTGATGGTGTTTTGTGAGAATGTTTTTGGAGATTGATTGTTGTCAGTGGAGCGTCCGATATCTAAGCCACAACGCAGGCGTGGATTCTTTTTGCTTCTCTCTTCTATTTATAGTTTTTCAAATATTATTTCAATATCCTTAAAGTGACGTTTATATATTACTGTTCAAAAAATAATGTAAACTCACCTTTTTATTCGTTATTTTCATTATTTCATTTATTATATATATATATTTAATTTATGGTTTGACTATATTGAATAAATTTATCCAATAATCACTGAATTGATTTTAATAATCACCTTTATAATCAATCAATTATATATAATTATAATCATTATATTGATTTCAATATTCATCCTTACAGTCAATCAAATAGATGTAATTGATGAGTTAGGTTATTCAATCGATAAGATAGTCAAATACATTCATATTGATATCAAACAGATTAAAAATTTATGGGATATATTGATTATCATTGCACATTGAAAATATAAATTTAAATCAAATTTTTAAATTGATTTAGTTTAATATAAAATGAGATAATAATTAGATGGGATACGGGTAACATGATATGATTAGAGTTGTATTATAATAATAATGTACGGAATATAATCGATATGATATATATTTAATGATAATAATGTGAAAGTATATTTTTTCACCCCCTTGTTTTTGGCATTTGCATTTGGTAGTAGAGTTTCTTCCCAACAACAACAACAACAACAACAAAAGTTAGTAGAGGACAAATGCTTGTGTGTACATTTCATGTGATTAGGCAAGAGTCTATATATGTTAATAAACGTTCACCCCCTTGTTTTTGGCATTTGCATTTGGTATAGTAGAGTTTCTTCCCAACCAAAAAAAAAAAAAAAACGTTAGTAGAGGACAAATGCTTGTGTGTACATTTCATGTGATTAGGCAAGAGTCTATATATGTTAATAAACGTAGATGCATATTTATTATTATTTTTATTTTTAGAATTATAAAAAGCATAGACATTATTAAAACAAACATTAAAATGGGATTGTAAAAAGAAAGAAACGTAGATGCATATATTGTATATGCATGGAAAGCAATTTTTTGGAGCTTAATTTGTTTCTTTATATAATTCGATTTGGTAGTTATTGTGTGATTAATGTTGTGAATTTGGTTTTTACCAAATTTCATTTAACCAAAAAGTGCATGAAAGGTGTGAGGATTTCTAATAGAATCTAGTCGGTTATTTTTGTTTTTTTTGGTCATGAAATCTGAGAAATCAAAGTTAAAGAAAATCTTAAATAATTTGAGAAATTAACACTAATAGGAAAACAGTTAAAACAAACCATTTACGCAAAGTAATGGAAAAATATTACTTTTCTTTGGATTGCAAATTCAATTAACATTTGGACTTTTTGCAAGGCAAATGCATACTTATTAAAATGGGATTTAAACTTAATTATTACACATTGTTTGCACCTAGACCTCGTTTAAAGTCATTGAAATGTTCAAAACAAAATGAACTTCAAGGATGCTTTGCACAATATGGTTGATTTATTTATCACAAAAATTACGGGTACAAAATTCGAAATCAATTTGTTCTATGATAAAACATAACGTAAGATAAATAGTAAAATCAAATATATTATGAGATTGCTTTTGAAAAAGTCCATCAATGTAATCCAGTGGTATAAAACATTCATTTTGTTTGGTAATAACTTATCTTTGAATCGTTAGATTGTAAGTGATACCTATACAAATATTCCCAAAAAATTATCTAAAAACATAAAATAATGGAAGTGTAAAATTTTATATATATATAAAGTTTTTATGTGTCATAACTTTTAAATTGTTAGAACCAATCATCTCAATCATTTTATTAAGAATGATAATATAATGAATGACTGAAACGATTGATTCTAATAATTTAAAAGCAATGATCATAAAAGTTCTATATATATATATATATAGAGAGAGAGAGACTTTTTCATTTGCAAATAAGAGTAATTTATAGATAATATTAAGGCTAAATTTATAAGTCAAGTTAACAAAATACCCTTTTAAAAAAAAACTTAGATTGTGCTTTAAAGAAACGATTGGTTCTAATAATTTTATTAGGAAAGATAATGTAATGATAATGAAATGAATTTTAACAAAATTCATTTTATTAGGAAAGATAATATAACGAATAACTGAAATGATTGATTATAATAATTTAAAAACAACGATGATAAAAGCTCTATAATATATATATATATAGAGAGAGAGAGAGAGAGAGAGAGAGAGAGAGAGACTTTTTCATTTGCAAATAAGAGTAATTTGTAGACAATATTAAAGCTAAATTTATAAGTAAAGTTAACAAAATACCCTTTTAAAAAAAAACTTAGATTGTGCTTTAAAGAAACGATTGGTTCTAATAATTTTATTAGGAAAGATAATGTAATGATAATGAAATGAATTTTAACAAAATTCATTTTATTAGGAAAGATAATATCATAAATAACTGAAGTGATTGGTTCTAATAATTTAAAAGCGATCATAAAAGCTCTATATATATATATATATATATAAACTTTTTCATTTGCAAATAAGAGTAATTTGTAGACAATATTAAAGCTAAATTTATAAGTAAAGTTAACAAAATACCCTTTCAAAAAAAAAAAAAACTTAGATTGTGCTTTAAAGAATGCAACTTTAAGTTAAAAAGCTTGATTTGAGAATCTGAACTTTGGGCAAGAGACATGTGAAGTCCTTATTTTTTTATTATTTTGGATGAGAAAACAAAAACAAACACCTGAAAAGATGGCAGAAAAAAAAAAAAAAAAAAAGAAAACAAATGGAAACGGAATAAACTCTAAAATGGTGAAAAAAAAAAGAGTGAAGATATGTTTCAAAAAAAAAAAAAAGAAAATAGAATTTACTATAAAGTGACTAAACCAGGTCCTGGTTCTTTAGACGAATATATGCAAATTATTAGACAAATCTCTTTCTTTAGGAATATCAACTATTAAATCTATCTGTTCAACTAAATAACTTTTAAAATTCTACATTATCTCTTTATCTGTACATAAACATTCAAGTTTTAAATTTTTTTAAAAATAATATAAGTCAGAGATTTGACAACAAATAAGATTCATTCTATTTGAAGTTGCATTTAAAAAAATAAAAAATTATACACATAATTTTTACATGATTATATAGCATATGAATGGTGCATTTTACAAATTTATACATAAACTTAAATTAATATATTTTATGCATGTTATTGTTATTATAAATTAAATTTATTTTTAAAAATTATATCGAATGTGGATCATGATATAAGTTAAATTAATTTTTGAAATAAAAAAGAAAAAGATGATGATTCTAATAACATAATAATCTCTTGTATAACCATAGAATCTATCAAGATTATATATGGACTTGCACTATAATTTAGAACAATTCAAACAACATTTTCCTCTCAAAACTGTTGTTGTACGCGTGTAATATTATACATGTATAATGGTTATTATTATCTTTTTGATTAATCAAACTCAATTAACAGTAATCCCAAGATTAGTCTAAATAGGAACGTTCCTCGATTCTGTTGTCACCTCTGACTCTATGATTGACCATAGACCCTAGACCCCCGGTACGTACTCTAGCAAAATTTCAACTGAGAAAATTAACCCGTATCTGCCACATCTCCAGTCGGCGAAAACATTATTTTAATGTTATCACATTTCCTCGTTGGCCCTCTTAACCGTTAGATCTCCATCAAGCTTCCCCACACAGCCTAATGATTTGTTCGACGAGAGATCATCCGCTACATCAAGTGTCACACTAGCTAACAGATAGTAATCACTTAACCGTTGGATGTAATTTATATGGCTACGTCAACGATGATGTGATGTGATGCAAGATAAAGAGATGGCTCTGGATGTAGGTGATTGGAGTAGATAGTGCGGTGGCAATCCAACGCGAGAGAGAGAGAGTTGTTGATGTTGATCATTCAACGCGGAGAGAATCTGAGCATAGTGTAAAGATGGCACGTTCATGTCGTTTTGTGATTTTTTTTTTTGGCATGTCTGGTGGATTTTTTAATTTTATTAATTTTATTTTTGTTAAATTTGAAAAATTGAAAATGAATATTCAAAATAAGAATTTATTTTATAATGTTTGACAATTCAATAATAAATTATCTAGGCGGCGTTGTAGGGAACTGTTTTTTTTTTTTGGGTT
Source organism: Litchi chinensis (assembly GCA_019925255.1). Lineage (NCBI taxonomy): Eukaryota > Viridiplantae > Streptophyta > Magnoliopsida > Sapindales > Sapindaceae > Litchi > Litchi chinensis. The sequence continues at coordinate 4,300,882 of CM034475.1, read as the reverse complement.
TGTTAAATTTTTATGAAATGTATTTTATGTATACATTCGTCTCATGCATGTAGAAGGCATCAAAAGACATGATGATACAATAAAACGGATACGTGGCGTGGGTTGATAGAAGTTGTGGATTGTGATCATGGCCAGCAGTTATCCGAACAAAACAATTAGCTAATATTCTTAGAAGGAAATCATGGATACCACATAGTATTGTCCATTGTGATTTGAACATGTGGCAGAAAACGAGAGCATGGATTTCTCAAACGTGACTCAGTCAAAGTGGATCAGTGAAGTGAACACAAAGCGGAACAAATGCCCGATCTTGGTCATGCAAGTTTGATAGGTTTAAAATATTTTGTGAAGAATTAAGAGTATGACTTTGTTTTATAGTGTCACATTAGACTGATTCTATGTATATATGATTTATAAGTAAATAAAAAATTTATTAACATATTATCAATATTAAACACTAGATATGTATGTTGGAAATCTATTTTTGCAATGGTGATAAATGTACTTCTATAATAAAAGAAAAAAATTCCATACATATAGTGACAAGTACTCAAATAAGGATGTAAATCTGATCATAAATATAAAAGAAAAGTAAATTAAACATTTAAATTATAAATAGATGTAAAAAAAAATAAAAATTAACATATAGTTTTTGTATAACGAATTAATAATGGTATAAATGCGCCTTGGCTTAAAAATATTTTCGAAGCGCCTTTTTTTGGAAGAACAAAATCACACTCGAGGAGACAAACGACAAGGTGCTGCACGTCTTTATATTTGTCCAATATTGAAGTCAAGAATCCCAAAGGTGTCATCACAACAAAAATGTAAAGTTGTACTTGGCCTTTAAATGGCGAGCTTTTCCTCTCTCTCTCTCTCTCTCTCTCTCTCTCTCTATATATATATATATATATATGTTTTAATGCCTTTTTATAACTAGCATTGATAAATTAAGTTTGGACTGGTTGGTCCTCCTCCACCAGTCACTTTAATTTTAATTATAAAGCACCTTTACTACATTTGTAATTGTTAGATACGTTTAAATTTCACTTTTAAACAACTTTATTTTGACATTTACGGCACGGTTTTAAATTTCATTTATGTTTATAAACACATGAAGTGTAGGAAGATTTCTTTGAGAGATTGTGTAACTTGAATCTTCCAATCCCAACAGGTACATATATCGTACCAGGTATTAATTCCCTTAATCCAATAAATATATATATGTGAGAAAATGTGAGTATAGGGGGATTAACCTACAATTCCAAAGAGAGAAGACAAGACCATACATAAAAGTCAGGTCCACACGCTTTTGAAGTGGGTTGGTTTTGGTTCTGGAGATGTCTTAATTTGAACCAAGATGCGTGCAAGAAATTTGAAACCTAGAAAGAAAGTACATGAATTTTGAATTTGGGACTAACAAACAATGGGCATCCACTCGCATGTCACGATTCAATGCTTTGGGGTTGAACTTGAAAGGTTATTTTATGGGGTCCATGTCCATATGTCCACGCTGATTCTGGAATTTAATGGTCAAGTCTGCTATTTGTTTAATTTACATATATTAAAAAAAAAAAAAAAAGAACCATTGGCCATATCAGATTTCATTCCACCGTCACAACAAACTTTGACGTGTCATTATGACAATGAGATTTTGCAGGGTGTCCTGTGATAAAAAGTGTCACAATGTTACCAAGATTCTGGTAATAAAAGCAGAAGCTTTTTGGCCAATGAAATGGCTTGCTGCCTGGAACAGCTGGATTTGCTGGGTATTCTGACTAATGCTTCCAAATTCCGTGTCTGAGTCACATTTTCAATGCGACAATGTACCACGTTCATGAACTTTTATTGAATGTTATAGGATGAGATAAGTAGGTTTGTTCCATTGAAGCATTTCCTCTCTATGGCAGTTTGAAAGTTCTGATAAAATAAGTTTTTCAAAATTTATCAATATAATCAGATATGCATGAAAATTAATTAGCAATAGCATAATTTTAATTGAAACATATTAGAATATGAATTTTTATTGAATGTTTTGCAATGAATTGGTCTGTCCCACTAAAGCATTTCTCCTCTACTGTAGTCTGAAAATTCTAATAAAATAACCTGTTTAAAATTAAATGATAACAAAATGAGCTTCTTCTTAAAAGCATCCCCTATTTATAAAATCTTCCCACTAACATTATGATCTATGGATCACCATTTTACGATATCTCTCATCACATGTCACTTTCTCTTATAACCTGCCACGTTCTTTTCATTTTGCTCCAGCTACCCCTTTGTAGATGTCTGTGTTCATCAGATTTATGAACTATTTTCTCTAGTCACTACAAAAATTTATCAAGAGATGCATTTAAATTCAATACCAATTCTTTAGATAACCACATTGATTATTGGTTTGGCATGTTATGCTACAAAATGATTCTGCATTTTGATTGCATAGTGAATATGAAGAAAATTATAGTTCGGATCTTAGAGGAATCCCAATGAAACCGGACCTAGAGTTGCTATTTGACTTCCCATCCAGGATCTATAGAAGCAAACCATTGATTTCATCATTTCATGTTAGGCAGGAAAACCAAGTTCTTATAACACAGAAGTGAAAATTTTTAATTACTCATCATAGACTTGGTCCGCTTGGACATTTTGACTGGAATAAACAAAAAATTGGAAAAGGAAAAGAAACCAGTATCCAATCGCTACCTAGTCAAATTTCTGATTGACCTGGAAAACATCCAGAGAAAGAAAATTAAGCTTTTAGGAACATGTAATTCTACATTATGCTATCATTAGTGCTACCAATTTAACTGCAAGACTCTATGAGTGACCTTCAAAGTTGATGAACTTGGTAAAAGTTAGTAGAAGGGCTTGCTAACAATTGCATATCGACTTTTTTTTTTTTTTAATTAAATGTTTTTTTTTTTAAATACTATATTTAATTTGGAATAAGGGAAGCATGACTCGACCCACGACCTCATAACATTGGTCAGAACTAAACCAACCTTAGATTCTCTTAATTTCAACTTGGTTGGATATAGTGTAAACATCCCACACGTTGCTTTGTTAGGATATTTTCAAAAGGCATTCCATTATCGAGTTTAACTACCTTATCTAACCACTAATCATACTTATAAATTATAGCAATTGGATTAGTTGTAAGAGTAGTTATTCAAATCAATCAAAGGACTATAATTTATAGATAATGTTAATGGGTGAATAAGATAGTCAAACTCTCAATTACATGATTCTATTGTCAATAGTTCTGGTCATGTTCTGATTTTCTCATCCCCCAAGTAACTTGGGCTGGTAATTATAGTTCACATAAATACTTTTGTTACCACTGGTTGTAACTGTTTTGTCACTACCATTTCATATTTTCAGGACAAATTCATTAGTTTTGGCTAATTATTCTTATCAAGTATAGGAGGGCAGCATTAGTTCTTCAGTGATCGTTTCCAGTGTCTGCATACATTGGACAACTTAACAAAAGAATATGTTTTATACACAACAGATATTGCATGTATTAATAATAAGCACCAGTAGAAAGCTTTATGCCATTAGATAACAGTTATTAGAGATTTTTTTTTTTTGGTTCTAATTTTTATTATTTTTATTTTTTTCAGTTTTTAAACATTTAAGTTTTCTGAATCTTTGGATTAATATCCAATGATCAATAACCATTCCTATAATTATACTGGATTTATATAGTAACATGACGCTAATAGTCCTTATCAGATGCAAGAACCAAACTGTTAAATATTGATAAATCTAGAAGAAAATTTCTTATCAATCAGAAACAATAAAATCTGAAGCAAGAACAAAAATCTTCAAAGGAATTAGGGACTATTCTTACTCGACACAACAAAGAAAACAAAACAAAAATTGATATCCAATAAGTCGAAAGCTTGTTTATCTAAGAAAATTACATGTCCATATCTCTTGTGGTTGAATAGTACACCTTATTGTCACTCTTACAAGAAAAAGAACTCACAAATATCAATTGGCGTAAATGACAATAGACTTCAAACTCTTGAAAATGAGAAATTACCTAATTACAATTTCAACCACTCCAGGCAAGGGCATAGTCCCCAGCAAAACCGAGAGGGATAGTAATCTTTTAAGTACACCTCCCTGCTATAGCCAATTATATAGAAGCTGAAGGATCGGCTACGATGAACCATGGTTACACGTGTCACTGGAACAACAGAGATTGTATGCCTCTCACATATAACCCTAGCAGTAATAGGTACAGGAGCTCTTTCTGCAATAATCTCAGAGGAAAAATTGTTCAGAAAGTAAGAGTCAGCAAAATAGGCAGGAGTGCACTGGTATGCCTGAGTGTTGCACAACTGCACCCCTTTGGCTCTGTGGAAAACCTCATCTGGGACAGACGCTGCCCCAGCCGTCGCACTTACTTTTCGAGTTGAAAGTGTCTTCCTGTTAACAGAAGAAAAATCTGTCATATCATATTAATAGTTAGAGGTAGGTAGAATATTACTCAAGTACAAAATTTATACAACAAATATCACAAAAACCATTTATAGAGGGAGTACTATTGTCAATTAACTATTTTAAAACCATTTTTAACACAAGCAAGGGAAAGCTTGACATCAAAAGAAATCACAAAAGCTAATTTGGTGATGGAAAATTTTATAGAAACCGGCTTCACTGTGCCATGTAATACTTAAGAAAAAGGGTTTATAAATATAATTCTGTTAAAGTAGGTTCCTTAAGGTAATTATAGGGCGGATGTGTACCTGGTATGGTATTGTCCACTATGAAATTATACTATCATTATGTGGATTAGCCTTGCAGACACAACATCTATCAAGAATGTAACTGTAGATATAAGATAACATACAAAGGAGTCTGTGACCTGACAGCCTATGAAAGGATTTTAAGAATTGATGCATATGATTGTCCTATGGAAAGCACTTCACAAATCGGAAGAATATTGAGATTATTACCAATACAAGAAAAGTAAACCATACATGCCATATGGGATAGTTAGCATACTCACCATCTAACAATGGCAACACTGTGTGTCAAGAGAGAACCATTTCCATGACACGTCTTGCATTTAATCAGCCCATGAGATCCACAAGTTGCACAAGGAATCTTTCCCTTCCCATTGCATTTTGTACATCTGGAGAGATAAATCATATATACACGGTTATCATAGAAGACTGCCATATTTATTTTGCATCCAAATGCCAAGTTAATGGATCCAGACCTTTACCAACAAATGAAGTTGCAATATATCAACACATGATCCTTTTCCATTAGAAAAGCTAAAATCTACATTTTAAGCTTAAAAATTGTCATTGTTAGCTGTACGGCCGTACCCCATAATGTCAACAACTCATCATTTAAAAAAACTAATTACTCTGATCCATATGCTAGTGAACACAATCAGTTAGGTAGCAATAGATCCTACGACCGTGTTTTAAACAAATAGATTTTTGAAAAAGTGGCTCACATTGTGTCAGATCCATCTCTATGAGCTATTAAACCCCTTCCATAACAAGTAGGGCACTGAGACATCTGGTTTTCCTTGTAGAATCCAGGCTCTTGATCTGCATTGCAAGTAAGACATACAACTTCACCTCGTCCACCACAACCTGAAATCAATTCAACATTATCTAAACATGGGAATCTTATAGTACTTGTATGGCTCAAGTCAGAATTAACCAAAGTAAAAATATAGAAATGAAACAACTTCCACAACAAAAATTTATATTGCACCATCCCTAGAGTATGGTTTCTACAGCATTACCAGAGCATTTCTCAATGGTTTCAGAACCAGGAACTTTAACTCGTGTTTCTTCATGAGTCACAAATAAGACTGGGAATTTTGACCTTAGATCCAATTCCCAGATACCAAGTTCAGGCTCATTATCCTTCTTATCAATCTTGCCACCAAGATAAGGCTCTGTCTCCTTAATAATTTCTCTCTCCTCTGTGAATGTTTCCAGAGTTCCAACATAGACATTACAGTCTTCCACAGCATGAATCTTCCACGTCCGAGCCGGACGACTTCCCCAACAACAACGATGGCCGACATGATCGATAAGCAATTGCCTTATCTCTACCTCATCCAATACTTGCCTACACAAAAATCATTTTAATAAGAGTCTCACTAACTTGATCATGATAGATATACAAAAAAACCCAATGTACAGTCAGAGAGCACAAATTAAACATGCATGTTCCATGTATGTGCTACCATCACTCATGGTACACCAAAGAATGCCCTTATCACACGTTAGATGACTCATCATAAACATCACAAATACTGTTCACCCAGAATTACAAAACGCATACTTTTCAAAAAAAAAAAAAAAAAGAATGAATTACAAAATGCATAATATAAATACAATTCTTTCATCCCATTTATTTAAACACACCAATTTTTAGTTGTTCTAACCATTAAATTTGTATGACTAATCTCAAATAGAATCAATTAAAGTTAATCAACTCAACATAACACATTAAGCAACTTAAAATTATATATCATAACTACACATTATAACTATCTTCGTAAGACAATTCATGCCAAACAAAGCTTGTTATGACTACAGCAACTACCATTTCAACTGTGCAAAGTAAACTACAATCAACCAACGGCTTCAACAACAATAAAAACTTGCAATGTTGCCCAATCAACCACTCGATTGAACTCTACAAATTCATAATTTAAGAAAAAGTTCCAGCCTTACCCCTGAAATGTATGCACATTTCCACCATGATCCCCTCCGTAAAAACCGCCTTGATACACAATAGCTTGAGCTGCAACAGTAAGTAGAAGTAATTTAATATCCAATCAACTAAGCACAAGTAACCAAAAAAAAAAAAAAACTTATGTAATTCCAGCAATTTGTTGACAAATTAACATCTGCAAACACGAAACCAAAATTCAAAAACAGAAAATAGAGGAACAAAACAAAACATGATTCCACTTACAAGGAGGATCAGGCTCGGGCGAACTGATCAACGGCGCGTGAATCGAAGACGGATAGTGATCAGAAGAAGCAGCGGAAGCAGATCGAATCTCGTCAACGCTGATTTCTCCGATTCCCGCCAAAGCAGCAGTTGGAAGAACAGAATTTGCCCTCCCGACGTGCTGGTACGAGCTCCATCTCTCCCTCTCTTTCTCTCCTAATTCACTCCTTTTCTCTTCGTACAAGAAAACAAAAAGCAATTAATCAAACACAAAATTGAGATTCCAAGTTATTGATGGAGCATAGAGTAGTAGCCGTAGTGCGTGTACCTGAGAGTAGAGGCTCCTCCATTGTTTTGTTTGAAAAATTACAAGTGAATCGGTTGGAGTTTATATACTATACAGTGTGCGAAAATTGCTTAGAGAGTAAGTTAAAATGATTTGAATACTTGAGGTTTGTCATGACGCATGAAGTCGGACCGTCGCGGGTCCACTCGTTACGCGGGTTTTATATTGTGTTCCGATCTACCTTCTTCGTTTGCTTATAAGAGATGACCCCGAATAGCTGACGTGGCAGACTCGTCGCTTGGGTGAGAGGTTGATGGGCCTTGTTTCTACACATTGGGCTATGAGGACTTGGGTCAAGTCTTTGACCCCTAAGAATGTCATGTTATTTCAAAAGGTTCCGGTAAACCTTAGACATTCAGGCATGTTTTGTGTCTACTTTATAAAAGAGTAAAATATATAAAACCCCTCTGAGGTATGACATTAATCAGAGAAAAATAATGTTTCGTTTTTATAACAGAAAAGCCCGAAATTAACAGTAAAATACTGTTAAATCAGATAGTTGACTGATTTTTGATTTGCAAAGACCAAAATACCCTTACTATTTAAAATTATAATTTAAAATAATTTAAATATTATTAAAATATTATTAAAATAAAATAAAATATCATTCTCCGCTTTCTCTCTCTCTCTCTCCACCAGCCTCCACCAGACACCAGACCTTCTTCTTCTCTTCTTCTTCGCCTTCTTGTTTTCTTTTTCTTCTTCTTCTTCTTTTCTCGTTCATCTGGGTTCTTTACGAACCCAGATCTGGGTTCGTTTCGAACCCAGTTGCTGGGTTCCTTTCGAACCTAGATGCTTGTGTTTATGTTTGATTTTTTTTTTTTGTTGATGATAATGATTCTGAGTTTGAGTTTGGTTGATGATGATGATGATTCTAGGTTTCTTTTGTTTATGTTTTTGTAATGATTCTGGGTTTCTTTTTGTTTGATGATGATGCATCATCTGGTTCCCAGATGATGTTCACCATGTCTGGGACGAACCTAGATGATGAACATCATCTGGGAACCCAAAAGTTCATTATCTGGTTCCCAATTTTTTTTTTAAATTCTTTTTTTTTTGGTTTGTTGTAGGGATAATGAATTATTAAAAAAATATATTTTTTTTCTTTTTTATTTTTATTTTAATAAAATAGGTTCGTAAATGACAAAATTACCCTTGATCAACCAAATATTGACTAACAGACACTGACGACTTGGGGACATTGTGTTATAAAAACTAAATTTTGACTATGAATCTTTAAAGTCTTACTTCAGAGGGGTTCTGTGCATTTTGCTCATTTATAAAATAACATTGTGGTTGTTGGTTTTAACCTTTTTTTTTTTATAAATAATTTGAAACAAGTAATGCATCATATTCCATCTTGTATTCTAATTTTGATTCCAACTCATGATGTCTAAGTGATAAATGTATATTCATTTATAATAAATCATGCGACTTATAAAATATATCCATTGTACATCATGAATTGTGATAGATGAGGTGATATGTCTAGTATTATTATTTTGAAAGTATAGTGACTTAAAAAAAATGCAAAGGGTGAATTCGGAGACAAAAGTGATGAAACAACACACAATTAAGCTAATTATACGGAGCACAGGGACCGCATAGCAAAGCAGCAAAAGGTTGTCCACGTTTATAAATCAGATAACACCAAGGCCAGCGAACCAACGGTGATGATCCCGGGTCCCACTCCATACCAGATACCACCCGCACCATATCCCTTCCCTCGCATATATATACCGACCTTTTTAGACGCACCCCACCGAGTCTGCGTATTAGGGTTTTAATCTTTCGCAGACACAGGCGGCGGAGCTCCAGTCGAAAAAAATGGTGAAAGGCAGGCAAGGCGAGCGCGTCAGGTTCGAATCTCCGTCTCTCCATCTCCTCCTCTGCACAGATTTCGCTTTCTGTTGATCAGTTTTCTGATAATCATTTAATTGCTGTTTTGTTTTGTTTGTTAACAGACTCTATGTTCGAGGAACCATCCTCGGCTACAAAAGGTAAACAATTTTTTTTTTTGAAAAATAGCAACACTAACGTCTTCCAAAACCAAAACAAGTGAGGTTGGATTGATTTCAGTTGTGTTTGGATGGTAGGTCGAAGTCGAACCAATATCCAAACACCTCACTGATTCAGATCGAGGGAGTGAACACGAAGGAAGAGGTGGCCTGGTACGCCGGCAAGAGGATGGCCTACATTTACAAGGCCAAGACCAAGAAGAATGGGTCCCATTACCGCTGCATTTGGGGCAAAGTAGCCAGGCCTCATGGTAACAGTGGTGTCGTTCGCGCCAAGTTCAAATCAAATCTCCCTCCCAGATCCATGGTAACATTTTTGTCCTGGCATTTTGTTTGTTTGGCTGCTTGTTTGATTTAAATTTGGATACTGAGATTTGATTTGAATTTTGTTGTTTTGTTCAATAGGGAGACAGAGTTAGGGTTTTCATGTACCCGAGCAACATATAGAAGTAAGGTAACAATCCTAGTCCTTATTGCTATCTGTTTTGGTGGCTGCGTTTTTGTTGTAGTTTAGTAGTGTTGTGTTGACTTGAATTGAAGGGTGGTGCTTTTGAGTTGATATAAAGTGTAATTGCAAATTAGGGTATTGATGTAGTGACTGTTTTATAGTTCGATTCAGCAATTTGTGACGAATCATTGTTGAGTAAAACCTTCTGATGTGAGATTTTTCTGTTTTCGTTTGGTTTTATGCTTTTGATAATGTATGTTTTTCATGCTGTAGTCTTTTTTTTGTCAGCAATTTATCCCTGTAGTATCCTGCATGAATACCATTTTAGGATATCGCCTTAGTTTTTCCCCAGCTCATTTAAGCCCTTGAAAATGGTAGAAAATCTATGATGCATCAGTTAAACCATGTTAGCGTATGATGTGGTGCGATTGATTTACATAGAATATGTCATGCGGTCTGATCTTGTTATTGAGGATGTCAATGGGTCAGTTTGGGGTGGAGCTAGTCTCCTCCACCCTTTTCCTTGTTCCTTGACCCTTTTCTTAGTTCCCACCTCCGTCTCCATTGGGTTGAAATGGGGGTGAGGGCAGTTGGGGCACCTGATTTCCTTATTTACTTAGTTTCCATTGGGCCCCCCCGTCCTCCATTTGATATGGTTTGACTCGAAACCTATAAATAATTATATAAAATAAAAAAATTTCTTGTTTTAATAATATAATAAAATTTCATTATTCACAAAATTGATCCAATCAAAATATAATAATATCTTAATTAAGATAAAAGGAAAAGAAAGAGAAAGGTTGGACTTTTGGTGTAGTGAAAGTGGTGATTTGGGTGTGAGAGATGAGAATAAATGGAAAAAAAATTCATAGGATTTTGCCTTAATTTTTCCCCTGCTGATTTAAAACCTTGAAAACAGTAGAAAATCTATGATGCATCAGTTAAACCATGTTAGCGTCAAGGTTTGAAAGTACATGAGGCGGTGCAGACATTTCGATTGAAAATGACTTAAAAAAAAAAGCAAAAACAGTACGAAATTTCATAAATTTATAGAACAGTAATACGTTGAAAATTAATTGTCCAAAAATATTTCTAGAACAACAATACCAAATAAAAAATAAGACAACAATCACTAAACATATTATAAACAAATGTCACTATAGACACTTTGTTGTGATGGATTATGTGTTTATAGTGACATGTTTGTTTATATATATTTAGTGATTTTTTTCTTGTTTTTGGTTTGCTCTTTTAGATTTATTTTTAGACAAGTAATTTTCAATGTATTGTTCTAGAAATTTATGAAAAATTTTACTTTCTTTTTTTGAAGTTATTTTTGGTCGATGTGCTTGCACCATATCGTCTCACTTAACCTTAGAGACAAGAATAGATAGCAAAAAATTAATTTAAGTTTGTGATTTTGACTAACAAAATATAAAATTATGAAAATAATTACATGTTTAAATAACTAAATAATATTAAATGGGGTTGAGGGAAGCTGTTCCCATACCTGATTATATTTAGGGGTGAAATTCTCCCATCCCCATACATGATGGACAAATTTGTTTCCCCAAATGGAGATGATCGCAGAGGTTTTGGGGAAAAATGTGGTCTATTTTGGAGATGAGGATGATAATTTCAACTTCAAAATGTATGGCTTCCCCAACCTCATCTTCCCTTGCCATGTTATATTATTTGATTATTTAAATATTAATTTTTTTTTAATTTTATATTTTTTAGTTGAAGTTTTAAGTTTTAAGTTAATTTTTTTTTTCCATCCATTCATTATTCTTTTTTTTCTTTTGGACAAAGATTCATTATGCTATTTTGATTGGATATTTTATAAATAATGAAATTTCCAGTCAAATGGGGAACAACATGCCTCCCCCAAACAATGATGGAGGTGGGGATAGAGGAAGGTTCAAGGAATGGGGTTAGGGATTGGGGAACCTACCATGACCCCAAAGTGATCTGTTGATATCCCTACCCAGTTGGATGATAATAATGGAAACAGAACTCTGAAATGCTCGCTCTTTTTCCTTCTTCTGTTTCACTCTCTCTCTCCCCAAACTCATTCTATCGTCTCTTTAGCTTATTGTTTTGCCTGAAGTTGCTGTCCGAGCAAAATGAAATAAAATAACAAATGCTCTAATGGGTTATTAATCATTGTCGCTGATTTTCACTTAAGCATTCATTAGAACTCTGATTTGTGAATTAAGGATCTGTGTTTTCATCATACCAAACATAAGTTCCATGCCATGTGACTTCTTTTCATCTTGAATCTTCATCTTCCACTTTTAAAATCTTTATGGATACAGCAGATGTGACAAAATAGAAAGTGAGTTTGGAGGGAGTTTGAGAGATTCCTTGGGAAAGCAAATTATAAGAAAAATTGAGTACCATGTGTTCGCATATGTGGGGATTGGATTTGTCCTAGCTTTCTCCTAAATAGTGTGTATGATGTATCCTCTGCAATCTGCATTTTTTGTTTTAATACTTTCTGATGTTGATATGCATTCTAATGAGTAATTGTACATACTAAATCTTCAAATAGGGTTGTTTGACTCAGGTCTTATTTTTGGAAAATTAAGAAAATAGAATTTGATTTCTCAAAATAAGAATTTAAATTTTATCTGTTATTGAATATGTTGGAGTTGAAACTATATGTTTAACATTATCATTATTTGATTTTAAGGAATAACTTGGTCTAGTTTTTCAGAGTGAATGGGATGGATTTAGATATATACACTTGAGTTTTCTTTTTCCTGAAATAACCGTTTGATCTTGCTTTTTTTCTTCTTTTGGCCAACAGTGTTTTGGGTCAAGTAGATGCTATATCAGGAATAGAAGCTGGATCTGCTGAATTATTTCTCATTGGAGCTTTGTTTCGAAGTTTTGGACTAGAGAGTTATACTAGCTTACTTCTTTTGGCTTCGCCTGTTCAGTTGGTGTGGATTTTGGAGTACAATTGTTAATGTTTCTGCTTAGTTTGTTTTTAACCTTTTATCTTCATTTTGCTATTCTTCTTTGAGTTGCTTTGTCGTTGATTATACTACAACTGGAAGTTGATCTCAATCAATTTTCTGAAGTGGAATGACGCTAGTAGTTTTGTTGAATATATAGACCTACATTATGGGATATACCGCCCACCTATTTGAACCATGTCTAATGGCCAATTGTTCAAACCTGAGTGTTACACTGCTGCTACACTCCCTAGTTTAAGCATTTCCTGTAATTTGATATAACAAATGCTAGGTTATTGAATTGAGATTGGACTATGCCAACCAGCAAAGGCAAGAAGGGCCTATTTAGAACTGACACATTTTTACCTTTCCTGAATTCTTGTATTGTCGCTCGAAATCTAGGTCTCTCAAGTGGTTGGAACTTGTATGTTGATCCCTATTATATGGGAGTTTGTGAGTTTCTTTCGTGCTGTTATGGTCGAATTCTATCATATCTGCACTATTAGCTGTAAAAATCAGTGCCAGAAGTTGCTCACTATGCCAGCGAAACAACTTGGCCAATTGTCCAACACTATAACTTCCCCTGCGATTGCATTAAATAATGGTCGAGGAATGATGAGATAATTTTGGTAATTTTAATTTGAAGTTGTTCAAATTCTTTCACAAAGTTGATTTGGAATGGCACACGACTGCAAATGATCACATTTGGATGTACAATGATGACACTGCGGGGCCGACGAAAATTGTTAAGTGCCATAAATTTAAAGTGGTTCAGTTTCCGAGTTGAATGTTGTGTTTGTTTTGTTGGCAATAATAGATTGGGCCACATAGGCCATTATTATTATTATTTTTGAGAATTACATAGGCCATTATTACTTCTTCCACCAACCCCGAAACCGGCTCTCTTCAACAATCGAAACAAAGTTCATCATGTGTGAATGCCCAACGCACCAAGAGTCCATTCCAGGCATTAAAACTTGTCATGTGTTGTAGTGGCGCACCACCGTCCGCTATCATGATGAATCCACAGGAAGCACCAAAGCCACCACAACAAGGGTATGCTTCAATGTTTATCCTTTCTGTTCACATTTTTCAAATCATTAGAAGCAAAAGTCTATAAAAGCATGTAATTGTTTTATAAAAATCTATAAAAATTTTAACGTCATTGTCCAGCTCTTCTTATCACGCGCGAAACAACAATAACAAAATGAACGTGAAAGAAAATGGAAGCAATAAATAAAATTTATCTATTTTGGGTCGACAAACGGAAAAACAAAAAAAGAAAAAAATCTGTTTCAAGAGTATGAATGTGATCGCTGAATTTCAGCGGACGCGAAGATGAACTGTAAAGGTTTTGTAAGCGAGAAGACTCTTTTGGTAGACCCCACAACCGGGAATTTGTTGCTTTCACTTCTCACACTCTATCTATTTATGCATATACATAACTTGTCTTGTGATGTAGCTGTCCTCATCTCACCAACTGAAAGTGTGTTGTGTTGCTGCTCTAATAAGTGAGCATTTCTCTCAGTCCTCTGTTTTTTTTTTTTTTTTAGGGGAAATCTTATATTTGTTGTGTTAGTTTTGGTTTTTTTTTTTAGCGAATGTAATTTATGTTTAGAATTAGAGAACAAACTGTCTAAGATTTTGAAGTAGGCATGTAGTATAATGTTGTTTTGTTAGATTACTATGTTTGTCAGATTTTATTTGTGTATGATGAATGACAGCAATGACATGGATTATAGTTTTCTCATATATGTTGTGTGCAAGTTCAGTTAATTAAATCGAAAGTTTGAATATGTGCTCTTTTTTCTTTTTTCTATACTTGTCATTTGGTCATTGAACACTCATTTTTGTGTTCAAGAGTTAAAAAAAAAAAAAAAAAAGAATAAAGATTTAATTATAAATGCTCACCTGGTCTTATGTTTTCATTTTATCAAGGATGGAAGAGAAGAAGTGAGTGAAGGGTAGAGGCTATGAAGATGTGTTCACTTCACTGTGGCAAGATGGTGCCGCCGTATGCAACAGTCTGGTTCTCAGTTTTCGTGTTACTGTTAATGCAAAGTATTGGAGGATCTTTATCTGCTTCCGCCTATTTGATTGGCCTTGGAAGCTATGACATAACAGGGCCGGCTGCTGATGTGAACATGATGGGGTATGCAAACACAGAGCAGATTGCATCTGGAATTCACTTTAGATTGCGAGCTCGTACATTTATTGTTGCAGAACCTCAGGGGAGTCGTTTAGTGTTTGTGAATCTTGATGCCTGCATGGCCTCACAAATTGTCACAATTAAAGTACTTGAGAGACTAAAAGCAAGGTAGATAATTGTTCTTTATTCTACCTTAAGTCTCTACTTCTGGAGTAGTAGTCTTATAAGCTAATGAGATGCAAGCTTAACTCCAAGCACGTTCGGTAGAAAGTTATCTGGAATTGAAATAAAAGTTACTAGGATTTTTTTTCATCGATTAATTTTATCGTTGTTACGTAGAAAAAAGAATTCTTGTAGTGTCCTGGATCAGTCAGGTATTTTTGGCTTGTTGATGCATGAATATATCAATCATTGCTCTTTGGACTTATTAGAGTTTGTTTACATTATTCAATCTGTTTGAGCAATTTCATGTTACTTTCCATTGTTTTAGGTACGGTGAACTATATACAGAGCAGAATGTTGCCATCAGTGGTATTCATACGCATGCTGGCCCTGGAGGCTATCTCCAATATGTTGTGTATATTGTAACATCACTTGGTTTTGTACGCCAGTCATTTGATGTTATTGTTGATGGCGTTGTGAAAAGCATCATTCAGGCTCATGAAAATCTTCGTCCTGGATCAATTTACATTAATAAAGGTATGGTTATAATGGCTCAAGATTAAGATTGTGTACTCTTTTTGCTGCTTCATAACATGACCTTATCTGCCACTTTTACATATCTACTCCCTATCAAGATTAATTATTTGTGCATCTTATTGTTGAACTATGCTGGTGTGATCCCTCATGCTTGTTTGACATGCCTAATATTAATCATTTAACGTATTATGTAAAATGATCTTTATCCTCCTGCTTTTTTTTTTTTTTTTTTAATTTTTAATTTTTTTAGTTTTTCCCCCTTTTGAGACTTCCTGTTCTGACTTCTGATAATGTATTTATAGGAGAGCTCTTGGATGCTGGTGTGAACCGTAGTCCAAGTTCTTATCTCAACAACCCTGCAGCAGAGCGAAGTAAATATAAGTACAATGTTGATAAAGAAATGACACTGATAAAGTTTGTAGATAATCAGTGGGGTCCAATAGGTAGCTTTAACTGGTTTGCAACTCATGGAACGTCTATGAGTCGTACAAATTCATTGATTAGTGGTGACAACAAAGGAGCTGCTGCGCGATTTATGGAGGACTGGTTTGAACAGAGTAGTTCTCGGGAGCGTTTCAACAGTCTGTATTCCAATAAATCTGGAACATTCAGTGTCCCTCGAAGAGTTTCGAGCATAATTTCTAACCCTCATAAAAACCGTAAGTGGATTTCTTTTGTTCAATTACAGTACATGCATACAAAGCAATGGAACAAAGGCTCAATGGAACTAAATTTGTAGTTAATTTAGATTATGGTATGCTTAACAGCTTGATGAAGCCAACATGAAAGGACACTTAACAGAAAATTTTAATCAGATAATGAGTTGTCAATGCTGCCGGAAATTGAAATGTTTAAGCTAACCTATTTTGAGAATACCAAAGCAGACCGTACAAAGTACTAATAGATATTAACATAGAGCAGGTTGATAATTCGAGTGATTTGCTATTTACATCTTGTAAAATACCTTAAAACTCCACAGTAAATAATTTTCCATTTACTTAATTTTGTAGTCTATTTGAAACAGGTGATGATTTGATGAAACTTGCTGCATCCTTTGAGCCTTTACAAGGACAGCCTGCCACAAGATTGTTAAGTGTGGCAAGCCGGGTCAGGAATGCTTTAATGCAAGCTGAAAAACCTCAATTTGTTTCTGCATTTTGTCAGTCAAACTGTGGTGATGTAAGCCCTAATGTTCTTGGTGCATTTTGCATAGACAGTGGTCTGCCTTGTGATTTCAACCACAGCACATGCAATGGGAAGAATGAACTGTGCTATGGCCGGGGACCAGGGTACTTACTAATATGAATATTTAATCTTATGTTCTTACTATTGTTTTAGTATAATGTTCTTGTTCATTGACAGTTACCCTGATGAATTCGAGAGTACACGTATCATTGGTGAAAGGCAATTCAAAAAGGCTGTGGAACTGTTTACCAAAGCAAATGAACAGCTCAAAGGGAAGATTGGGTTACGACATAGCTATATTGATTTCTCCAAACTTGAGGTATCACTTACTAAAGCAGGTGGGGGTATCGGGCAGGTAAAAACATGCCCAGCAGCCATGGGCTTTGCTTTTGCTGCGGGAACCACTGATGGGCCTGGAGCTTTTGATTTCAAGCAAGGGGATGACAAAGTAAGTCATAAGCTTCTGGTGACTGCATGACCCCATTATAATCTACAAAGAATTCCTAGGATGGAAAAATTCCTAAATTCCGTAGTGATTCTCCTTCGATTGTTCTTTCAGGGAAATGCCTTCTGGAAATTGGTGAGGAACTTGCTGAAAACTCCAAACCAGGAACAGGTCAATTGTCAGCATCCAAAGCCTATTTTGCTTGACACTGGTGAAATGAAGGCACCATATGACTGGGCGGTGAGTATTCATTTTGATTGCTCTTGATATGTGTGTGATGCGAAACCCCATATTTACTTTGTGGATGAGCACGGTGCATCTTGGGATAGTATAGCCTGCGAACAGTTTGGCTTCAATATCCTTATTAAAGAATCAAAAGCAAAGTACTCTGCAATCATAATTCATATCCAGGACTGATACAAATGCAAGACTTGAGTAAAACGACTGTCTCAAAGCAATGCGTGAATCATTATTGAAATAGTGGACCTGCTTGTAAATGATTAATTCTTAGGGGTTAGTTTTTTAAGATGATTGGGATCTTTGAGTTTCTAGATATGTGGGTTCGTTACTGTACTTACATTTTTATTATCATTAACTTATGCAGCCCTCAATACTTCCAGTTCAAATTTTGCAAATAGGGCAACTTGTCATTCTCTGCGTACCTGGAGGTATTGGAAACGTGCCTTATTCTAGTTATTCCTTAATGTCCCTTAGACTGCTGGCATTTTTTAAGTTATAGTACTGGGCTCTGTAAAAAGTGTTTTACTTGTTAATTATAGCTAGGATCATCTAAAAATTCATCATATTCTTGTCCTTGGCGGTGCTCATCTCTGGCTGGGAACCTCAAAAGTGTTTTACTTATTCGCCACTGCATCTTCTATTTTTAATGTAATTGCAGAATTCACAACCATGGCTGGTAGACGCCTCCGTGATGCTGTTAAGACGGTGCTTTCCTCTGCAGGCGGAGAGAGATTCAATAGCAACGCCCATGTTGTCATTGCGGGGCTGACAAATACATATTCACAGTATGTTACCACCTTTGAAGAATATCAAATCCAAAGATACGAGGTTTGTATGAATTGTTGTTCATTTGCCATTTTTTTGTTGACCAAAAGTTTATGTAAGCATCTACTATAACCTTTTGACTTTAGAAAGTTCAAGACATATGAAGTTTTTGCAACATATGTATGTAATTAAAGTATTTATCGATTCCATATTTTCTCGAAAGGAGTGATAATAAAAAATTAGCATAATTTTCTATATTAATTCAAACGTTTAACCTCAATCTCAAGAGGAATACAAAGAATATATGAAGTCTAGCTACTGAAGATGCACAGAAGTTAAATCTTGATAGTTTTTAATACTCCCTTTTGCGACTGGCACTCCAAATTTCAGGGGGCTTCCACTCTTTATGGTCCACACACACTCAGTGCCTACATACAGGAGTTCAAGAAACTAGCAAGAGCTCTTGTCAACAACCAAACTGGTGAGCCAGGTCCACAGCCTCCTGATCTCCTCGATAAGCAAATTAGCTTACTAACACCAGTCATCATGGATGCAACCCCCATTGGCGTGAACTTCGGGGATGTTAAAACTGACATCCCTGCAAATTCAACCTTCAAGAAGGGAGACAAGGTCACAGTCGTCTTCTGGTCTGCTTGTCCTAGGAATGACCTCTTGACTGAGGGCACATTTGCACTTGTCGAGATTCTCCAGAACCAGAAGACATGGATTCCAGCTTACGACGATGATGACTTTTGTTTACGTTTTATATGGTCAAGGCCTGCAAAACTCAGTCCTCAAAGTTACGCAACTATAGAATGGAGGATCCCCGGATCTGCAGTTTCAGGGGTTTATAGAATAAGGCATTTTGGTGCTTCAAAGACTCTCCTCGGTTCAATCAGCCATTTCACAGGTTCATCTAGTGCCTTTGTCGTTGTATAGGCATATATAGTATTCATTCCAGCATAAATTCTTATAGTTTCCGCTTCCCTGAAAGCCAATCAGATGGAAATGCAACATCGACTATATGAACTGTCAAACAACAGAAAAGTTGTTATTTGTCAGAAAATGGCACCAAATTTTGTTTGTCTGGATAATATTATTTTACATGTTACAACTTTTAAGTATTTGAAACTAAATTTGTCTAAGTTGTTTTATTCCGAAAGGAAGTCACACTCAACTTGGAAGTAATGCAAAGCCGGCAACATAGGAGAAATCGGCATTCGACAAGTCAAAACAGATGCAATGTGTCCTCTTCTAATTGACCTATCTTAATCAAAGTCTTGAATCTAAATTTATAACTATTGGACAAATTATATCCCTTCTGCAAACTGTTCATTCACTTGAAATGTATTTTGAAGTGGTGTGAAATAGGTGCTTTATGTTGGTCTATTTCTATAGTTTCAACTTGAAAGATACCTTAAATTGTTGCTCTTTCTCCTACCGTTGATTTCCACGTTCCAAAACAGATAGCATGACATGATCATTAGACAACAACCGTTGGGTGCACAAGTCACAACAATGTTAATTACGCCACCATGCCCCCACAAAGAATTCATTTAAGTGGGGTGAACCGCAACTTTTAACGTTACAAACTTGTTTCTTGTGCTTGTTCTTCTGCTTCTTCACACAACATGATCTCTCAACTAAGTTTGAAGATGCAAAAGCCTGAATCTATGAAGAACTGGGTCCCGTGGGCCACAATCTGGCTGGTATTCTCCTGGTATGGCACCAACATTGGAATTCTTCTGTTGAACAAGTACTTGTTGAGCAACTATGGTTTCAATTACCCAATTTTCCTCACAATGTGCCACATGACAGCCTGCTCGCTGCTGAGCTACGTAGCCATAGCAGTCATGAAGGTGGTGCCTATGCAGAGCATCAAGTCCAGAAGACAGTTCTTGAAGATTTCTGCGCTGTCAGTTGTGTTCTGTTTCTCTGTTGTTCTAGGTAACGTGTCCTTGAGGTACCTTCCTGTGTCATTTAACCAGGCAATCGGTGCCACCACGCCCTTCTTCACTGCTGTTTTTGCCTATCTGATGAGTGAAAAGAGGGAGGCCTGGCTCACCTATGCCACTCTTGTGCCTGTGGTTGGTGGTGTCATCACTGCTAGCTGGGTAAATTTTCATGGTTTTTCAATTTACTGGTCTTATATATTCTTGATGTTGTGATCATGGTTTGTTAAAGTAAAATTTTTGATTTGATTAGCGTGAATTTCAGATGAAATACCATTGCAAGAGGACCGATAAAATGTCCACCAAATTTTGTAATTGATTAGATTAGGATCTGAATATAACAATTTATTCATGAATAATTGAAATGGATTGATCTCTCAACAAGGTTTTGTAGAAACAAAGTCTTTTCATAAAATCTGAAGTTCTAAAATTTCCCATGATTAGACTATGTTGAATAAACAATAATAATACTCTTGATTGTGTTAAAAAAGGGTACATTTCTTTTTTTCACAGCATAATGTTCTTGTATTGTGTGGTATATTAGGGTGAGCCAAGCTTTCATTTGTTTGGATTTATCGTGTGTGTTTTGGCTACGGCTGCCAGGGCATTCAAGTCAGTGCTTCAGGGTATTTTGCTGTCCTCAGAAGGGTAATAAATCTTCAGTTCTGAATTCATAATCACAGAAAATTATGGCAATTATTTCTGATTAAATTGAACCAAATAACTGTCCAGGGAAAAACTCAACTCCATGAACCTGTTGATGTACATGGCACCAATAGCTGTAGTGATCATGCTTCCTGCAACCCTTCTGATGGAGGAAAATGTAACTGGGATCATAATAGCTCTTGCCAGAAAAGATGTTAAAATTGTTTGGTATCTTCTCTTCAATTCTTCTCTTGCATACTTTGTGAACTTGACCAACTTTTTGGTCACTAAACACACCAGCGCTTTGACTCTCCAGGTATGCATAGTGCTTCCATATCTTTGTAGTAGCTTTTTTCTGCCTCATTTGATTAGATTACTGAGAGATACACTCTGAAAATGACTTTGCATACTTTGAAATATATTTTTGTTCACAGGTTTTAGGCAATGCAAAGGGAGCTGTAGCTGTGGTGGTCTCAATATTGATATTTAGAAACCCTGTGTCAATGATTGGGATGATGGGGTACACATTCACAGTTATGGGAGTTGTTCTGTACAGTGAAGCCAAGAAGAGGTACAGTTGACAGCTTCCTTTGCCGTATCTTCGTGCATGAGTACTGTTGTTCTTGTCTTAAAATATATCAACTGCCATGCGTCAAGCTTTTCACAGTCACTGCCACTTATAAACTTTTCTTATTGGTGAAAGCTGAAGAGGGTCCTATATGTCGTTTTATGAGGCTTTGTTGGTGTTTCTAATTCTACCTCTCGGCTTCAGATAACCGCCATTTTTATAGCGAATCATTCAAGACTCACTACAATCAGTTGGCTTTTATTCTTCTTTGTCTTCACAACCTCAGTGAAATTCTTGATTGTGTAATATAAGATATCTCCATAATATACAATTAAGGTTTTTGTGTAGAAGTAATAGAATGTTTGATGACAAAATGTACGTCAAGCAACTGCATTGATGTAAGCCTTTAACAGAATATACGGTTTGTTTCTCAGTTCCATTGATGAGTTTCTCATGTATCTTTTGAATTGATCTCAAACTTATCAGGTAGAAATTAAATTACATGCTGGTTTGGAGAAAGAGTATGGTTACAATTGAACATGCACGCTATCAAGTTGCTGTGATAAATTCTATCAACAATAGGAACTAAAAATCAATTCATTTACAGTTAGAATTCTCTTACTGTTCTTATCAATCCATTGGATTTTAGAGCTACTTGCTTCATGTCAAAATGGCACCATAAAAAGTTAAAAGGACTTTTGACTCAAAACATGTCAAAGACCACTTCCTCTATGGTGATAGTAATTGCAAGATGCCTCAGAGCGGCAGATGGAAATGGCATCTCTTTTCTCTTACACAATCAGCATTCATAAAAAGTGTGGTCCGTGTCAACATTCATGTTCTTTTGTTCCTTAATTCACTGCTTCAGTTGCTCAACATTTTCCCTTATGTTCAAAATGATTATAACCCCATAATTAAAAAGTCCTACAATCCTACTTTTATACTTTCAGTATAATATTAGGAAGATAAAAAATTATTAATTACATTTTACATTTGATTCTAATAAAGAATGTAAATTTATTATAATTCTCATTTACCCTAGTTTTAAATACTATAGTTGAATTATTTCTATCTTTATCGATTTAAATTTTTAAATCTAGAGGTAAATAATAAAGTATCAATGCATGAAGGTTTCATATTTGAATCCACTCTTCTCTCTTTATATGGAATTCTTGTTCATTTAACCCCTCAACTAATGCTATAAAATGCTTATTTACATTTATTGACATTAATAAAAAACTTGTGGGAATTGTGAGTTTTTTAGGTTTATGTTTAACTTATGTTGTTTACTATTAGAATGTAATCAAAATCTTGTTCGTAAAGATAAAACTTTAATATTCATGTAAGTTTCGAGTGTTAAAAACTTAATCTAACCTCTCAGTCAATACCAAAAAAACACTACTTATGTTGACTGGCGTTCATCAAATATATATGAGAACTTTGAGTTTTCTAGTTTTATACTTGTTTTATGTTATCTTTTTTTAGAATATAATTGAGATTCTATTTATAAAGATAAAACTTCAATATTCATGTAAGTTTTGAGTGATAAATACTTTATTTGACTCCTTAATTAACATTAAAAGAGCCTAAGCTACACTAATCGGCATTGATCGATCCTGACTGAATCATGTGAGAATTGATAATTTTCTAATTTTATATTTAATTTATTTAATTTTTAACTAAAATCCTATTTATAAAAATAAAACTATAATATTTACACAAGTATTATGTGTTAAAACTTTACTTCCTTTCAACTAACATTAAAAGGGCGCTAACTTTTGTTGACTGATTTTTTTTTTTTTTTTTTTGATGAGTTTTACACTTAATTTATATTATCTATTTTTGGAACGCAATTAAGATTTTTTTATAAATATAAAATTTCAATATTCATACAAGTTTTAAATGTTAAAATCTTTATTTAACCCCTCAACTAAAACTAAAAAAATACGTTAACTTATATTGACCAACGTTGATAAAAAATGTGTGAAAACAGAGTGTTTTATAGTTTTATACTTGCTTTATTTTTATTATTTTTTTTTAATGCAGTTGAGATTTTAATTATTTATAAAGATAAAACTCTAAAATTTTCAAGTGTGAAAAACTTCATTTAACCCTCCAACTAATACTAAAAAAAACTAATTTACATTGACCGGTGTTAATCAAAAACATGTTAGAACTTCGAGTTTCCTAGTTTGATGTTTATTTTATGTTGTTGTATTTCTTCAAAATATAACATCAAACTCTGATTTTTATGCAAGTTTCGAATGAGAAAAACTTCATTTGACCCCTTAACTAGCACTAAAAAGATAGTACATTACACTAATTGATTGAGCATAAAGACTTTTGTAACTTTATATTTAATTTATATTATCTGTTTTTAATATACAACTGAGATTCTCTTATAAAGATAAAATTCTTACATTCACAAAATATGAGATTGCATTATTTTTTAAACTTATAAATTATCAAATATAAGTACACACTATTTTTAATTTTAAATATAGAGTAACATTTAAGTTAATTCAATGCATTGTGATCTTCCATAAATAATTCAATCATATCTTCCGTATCAAAGGAGACGGCAGCAAGTGATAAAACCTCAAAGAAGAAATGGGCATCCAGCTAGAAAGCAGGCTAAGTCCATTTCGGTATGCCCACATCCCAATTACAACACATAGAATTATTGCATACATTGCTGACTGTACTTGTCATAGTACTCTGCTTTAGTTAAAGTTTCATAAAATTTAACTTCTGTTGACCAATCGCACCAAACATGCAGGCACGAAATGACAAATTAGTCCATTTCTTCCACCATAATCATTCTCAGAATCCCACTACGCGGCTGCCCGTCCCCGTGATTTCAGTACATTCAAACTACTAAAACATACATTTCAGATCATGACCAATATTTTTTTTGTTTTAAATAATAACAATAATAATAATAATAAAAGGCAAGAGATTGAATATATAGATGGTAGGGTAAGAAAACACAATAAAACAGAGCAGAGACAGAACGGAAGACAGAAAACAGAGCAGAGCTAAGTTAAAAAGAAAAAGCAGAAGCCATTTGCGCAACCTCTTCGGGTTGGTTGCTTTTCCCGAGATTCTCGTGTTTGTGTCCGCACAAACACACCAATAAAAAAAAACCACCCCACTTGTATTTGACGTCTCTGTTTCGGTTCTCTTTACTCTTGCAAGTATTGTGTCTTGAAAACTAAAAAAAGAAAAAAATGGTGGCCGATTCCAAGGGCAAATCCGATATCTCCTTTGCTGGAACTTTCGCTAGTAGCGCTTTCGCTGCTTGTTTGGCTGAGGTATGTTCATGTCAAGCTCTCTTCTTGGATATGGATCTAGCTTGTAATGAAACAATGATCTTGTTTCTGATAGCAGTGTGTTTTTGTTTGATGTGTTTGTGATATGTTTGATTAGGTGATTGGCAGAAAAAAAAAATGTGAAAAAAATGCTATCTGGGGTGTCTTGTCTTGTGCTTGCTTGTAATTTTAGTTTTGTTTGATCTCATGAATTGCATGTTTGTTGTGTCTGTCATCTGATGGTTTTTGGGGTTTTCGAAGCTTGTTATTTCATGGATTTATCAATATTGGAGGTCGGGATTCATGCATGAAAGATGAAGTTTTGAATTTGATGAGGGTTTTTATTCAATCAATTCATGAAACGTGTTTGAATATATTTAGAAATTTAGTGATAGCTTGTAGGTTTGGTGTATTTGATCAAGAAATTAAGTGCAAGATAGCTTCTTTTTTTTTTTTCTTTTCGCCAGAGATTTCGAAAGATTAGAGATGATTTGAGATGGTGTATAGATCAATATATATGACGAAGATTTTGGTTTTATGTTAAATCAATTGTGTATTGTGTTTACTTGTTAAATTATCATCTTAATTGTTGTGTTCTAATGAAGTCGAGCCTTTGAAATGCTTTGGCTTATTGAATTTACGTGATTATGATGTAGATTTGTACAATTCCTTTGGACACAGCTAAAGTTAGGCTGCAGCTGCAAAAGAAAGCCGTCGCAGGGGATGTGGCACCAAAATACCGGGGTATGTTGGGTACAGTTGCTACCATTGCTAGGGAAGAAGGTGCAGCAGCACTCTGGAAAGGCATTATACCAGGCTTACATCGTCAATGTGTGTTTGGAGGGTTAAGGATCGGAATGTATGAGCCGGTGGGTTCTGAATCTTTATCTTATGTGCTCATAATCACTGTTTTTACCTTGTTCTCTTGCTAATATTTGACGCATGTTAATGAACCGCTTGCGTGACAGGTTAGGAACTTCTATGTGGGCAAAGACCATGTTGGAGATATTCCTTTAACCAAGAAGATACTTGCTGCACTCACAACTGGTGAGTACAGTGGTGTATGCTTTATTTGTTTGTGAGTTTATGAGAAAAAGAGTTATCGACTTATGTTAGAGTTTTGTCTATGTTACAATATGTTTTATATCTCACGCTCAGAAATGTTCTCCTTTTACTAGAGGAACACAATAATTTACACTTAGATCGATTCATTTGCCTTCTAATCTCTTAAGCTGTCTCATTATATCAACAGGTGCTTTAGGAATCACAGTAGCAAATCCAACTGATCTTGTCAAGGTAAGGCTTCAAGCTGAAGGAAAATTACCTGCTGGTGTGCCAAGACGCTATACTGGGGCTATGAACGCTTACTCCACAATTGTGAGACAGGTTGTGCACCTAACTGAGGAGGAAAGAAAAATAGAAAGACTGCTTTTAACTCTATGTTTCTAACTTTGTTTTCTGACTCTTAGGAAGGAATTGGGGCTCTTTGGACTGGACTTGGACCCAACATTGCGCGAAACGCTATCATAAATGCTGCTGAGCTAGCCAGCTATGATCAAGTGAAGCAGGTTGGTCGATAATTATATAGCATTATCATTCAACTTTACTAATACAACAGAATTATTCCTTTTTTTCGAGCTCTAAACTATGTATATCAATGCAGACAATTTTGAAAATCCCAGGGTTCTCAGATAATGTTTTCACTCATCTCCTTTCCGGTCTTGGAGCAGGATTTTTTGCTGTCTGTATTGGTTCTCCAGTTGATGTGGTACGGTATCAATATTTGCATTTATTTCTTTCAAATAAATATGTAGTCTACTAGATTCTGGTGCTTGCCATTTACTACGTAATTAGTTCGCTAATGACATCATGGGGTATCTGCACAGGCTATGATTATAAAATGTGCTAATTAGTTCTGGCATTTGTATCATTGTAAAAAATTATTACTGATAGGCTATATACTCTTGCAGTATGCTCTTATGACGGAATAATTGGATTGAGTCTGGATTTTTCCTAGGACAAATACTGAGAGTCACTGGTTTTGTAACCTGTTTCAGTCAAGTCAACATTTTCAGTAACTTTCTGCCTTCATTTAATGTCTTAACGTCAAGCTAATTTATTTTGTCTACCATTTTCTTTCTTTTACAGGTTAAGTCAAGAATGATGGGGGATTCTGCGTACAAAAACACTCTAGATTGTTTTATCAAGACTCTGAAGAATGATGTATGCTTATTTTCTTTCATTCTTTTCTAAGACACCTCTTTCTTGGTTTTAGCAAACAATATGCTGTCATAATTAAAGTTCATTAATCACGTCTGCTTCTAATTCGTTTCCTTCAATAAACTAATAATCTTTTCCTTTTAGAGGCATCTATTTTCCTTCCTTGCTTCTATGTTATTATGTATCCAGGTCTCAATTTTAAAGTCTGTCATTACATGAGGAACTGACTGAAGGCAACAGCCATGAAGAATAGACTTTTTGCTTACTCAATCTGTTGATGCAGGGTCCTTTGGCATTTTATAAGGGTTTCATCCCAAACTTTGGGAGGCTAGGATCTTGGAATGTGATCATGTTTTTAACCTTAGAGCAGGTACAATTTACAAAAATTGTTTCTCCATTTTGTTATTCATTTATTGAGGTCTAGCCAGGAAATTCATATGTTTTTCTCCATGCAGTGGTCATAACATAATTGTTGGGTATATCGAATCGTTGAGTTTTTTTGTTTTCTTTTACAAAGTAATTCCGTTTAAGTTCAAGAAATTTACAAAAACTTACCAAAGGTAAAGCAGTTCTCAACCCATCATATCAGATGCATCAAACGTTTAAGAATTCAAAGTCCAGATGAAATATTAAAATCTAGTTATTCAAATTAATGATTCTTATATATCTAATTGCAGTGACATGATTAATTATTTCATTTCTTCTCATTACAGGCTAAAAGGTTTGTCAGAGAGCTTGAATCATCCAGAGCTTAAAGGTGAAAGATCAATCGTAAAGTCCATAAATTTTGCATGCAGATTGGCATGGAAGTTTTCTGGAGCGTAATAAAGTCCTGACATGTCATGGATCTTCTCATTTAGCAAGCTGAGATGAGAAGTCCAGAATGAGACATAGAAACAATTGACTGAATACAGATTATAGGAACTCATAAACTTTCAACAAATAATTGTAATTTCCATTTCTGGGATTTTCATCATAGTTTCATTTGCTTCCAATCCATAATTGAAATAATGAAATTGTTGATTTTCTTCACAGATTTTAATTGCTTGTCTCTCTGCTTTTGTCCTTCTGGAATTATAAATTTCGAACTTTTGTACCAGTGTTGTGTATCTTAATTGTCTATGCTGCAGAAGTGCTTTTTTTTTTTTTTTTTTTTTTTTTTTTTTGGGTTTATAGCCTTTCTTTTTGTGAAGCAACTTCCATGGCCTTTTTTTACCTACATGTTCAGAATTCCAAATTCAAAGAAGGAAAGAGTGACTCTCTGAGGGGTTAGTAGAATTGTATGGCCTTGGTTTGCTCCTACTAAGGCTTCAACATTTAAACTTTCATGGCTACATATATGGACGAAGATTATAGATTATTGTTTACAAATGATTATAAAGTTCGACAAGATGTTATAAGTTCGAACTCAAATTGGCCAAGCTCGGTAGGAGACATTTGGATTACAGAATAGAAAACAAAAGTGTTAACTTTATTTTTATCTCTGACAAAACTATTAATTTTGTACGTATTTTAATAGTTTTGAGGGATTTTATTATCTTACCGATTGAGTACAGTTGTCTATTAATAACAACTATCGGATATTTTTTAATAATTATCTTTACAACCAATCCAAAAGTTATTATTAAAAAATAAATATAATTTATCCAATCAATAAGATGGTCAAACATAATGAATAGAGTGATGATATATTAAAATCATAGTACTAATGCAATCTTATTATACAACAATGAAACATAAAATATATAACATTTGGATTATGTGTCAAATCAAAATTAACCAAGCTTCATTATGTCATAAAATATACAACATTTCTCATAAAATATTAAAAAACACACACACGTACGAATCAAGCGCTGATCCATCTCTCCTCACGTGCGGTGTGACAACCGGCCAAGACCTATATATACATGTCACAAAGGCGCAGTCAACGTCGTCGTTTTGGTTTCTCAACTACCCGTTGTCGTCCTCGCAAGCAAGCGTTTTCTCTTACCAGTAGAAACCAAACCAGTCGGTGTCTCTTTTCGCCGGCGAAATCAAATCCACGGACACCGGTAAGCTACCTTCAATTTCACTTACCTCCAAAATCGCAACTTTTTTCTGTTAAAAATCGCTTCATTTATACAAATCGCTTTCGTCGCAATTCAGTTCCAATTTTTTAATTCCGATTCTGCCCTTGTGTGTTTTATAGTGTACTATAATGTATAGTTTAGTATATCAAATTTGTATTTGAAATTGTTTTTGGTTTTTGAATTGTGGACAATGTTATAGGAGTAGAGACTGATTGATTGTGAATTTGACGTTTTGAAGTTTGAAGAAAGTGAAAGATTGTTGTTTTGATAGGTGGGCAGTATAGAGTGAGAAGATGCTTCAGATTCGGCTTAAGAAGGTGCCGCCGGCGGAGGGCGGTGGAGGAGGTGGAGGAGGAGGAGCCATCAAGCCTTTGCCCGTGGAGACTGTGACGGTTGTGTGCCCTGACCATCTGGTACTTGCTGATCTTCCTGTGGCTAAGGGTATTGGCGCTGCCACCGCGGCTTCCCTTGTCAAGACTGTCGGTCGTAGGTCTCGCCGCCAGCTTGGGGAGCGTGTCCACTTCTGCGTTTGCTGTGATTTCCCCATTGCTATATATGGGCGCTTGGTATGTTCATCAAAATTGTTGCTTGCAGTTTGTTGGGTTTTTAGAGACTGTTTTTGTTGGAATGTTGTTCGTGTATGTAAAATGTGAGGTCTAGTGAGGTTGATGGAACAATGCTTTTGATGGTTTTTTCGCTAGAATAACATCTGTAGTGAAATCTTTATCGTGGTGGATTTGTAATTGTATTAGCATTTTTCTGTGTGCTAACAAGTTATCATTCTTGCAGAATCCTTGTGAGCATGTTTTCTGTCTTGATTGTGCTAGAAGTGACTCAATATGCTACCTGTAAGTAGACATCTTAACTTCGTAATTTTAAATTAGATTGATGAGCCTGCCTGTTGTTAGTAACTTAGTACACAAATTTTTAGATATTCATGCGTTGTCTTTGGATGCTTTTGTTTTACATACTTGAAAACTTCTGATCTGATGGATTTTTTTGTGCTCAATTCATAGCCTTGATAAATTATCATGCTTGCAGTGGACAATAAATTCAGGCAGTCAAACATAATTGGGTCCTGATCATGCAATATAGTGTTTAGATTTATTTGTTTTCCTTTTTGGGGGTTCAACAAGGAGCATTATTTGTTGAAATTTAACTTGGTTTGATTCATGAACAGAACTATTGTATTAGTTAAATTTACAAAACATAGGTTTTGACTTGAATTTAGATTTTGATTGTCACACCCATCTTAATCCAAAATGAAGTCGGGTAATCGGAAGGAGGGAAGCGCGTGTGTGATGATGCAGGCATTACCGGTATTAATAGTTGTAATCATTTATGCACTCTCTAAAATTTAATGTATTACACATTGATTTAAATACAAGCCAGCAGTTTCTCATTGTTTTATTGGATGCAGTTGTGATGAACGTATTCAGAAGATCCAGACTATCAAAATAATGGAGGGCATCTTCATCTGTGCAGCCCCTCACTGTCTCAAGTCTTTCCTGAAGAAGAGTGATTTTGAATCTCACATTCATGAGAGCCATGCTGATCTTTTACAGCCCAACGCTGAGAAAGAAGATGGTAATGAATCAGAGAGTCAGAGTGCCAAACAACCTACAGCTTCAGAATCCTCTGTTCGAGCTCCGCCAAGGCCAGTCTTTTCACCTAGTTCAACTCCCCAGCTTAATGATCGCGAAGACAAAGCCCGTAGGCAGCAGACTAGAGAGCAACAACCATCAAGGGCAATCATACAGCAAAAGCCACCGCCAATGTTTGGACAAGTCCAAAATTACCCATCAGATAACCAACCTGATGGTAACCTTCCCCCAGGCTTCGAGAGATCTGGTCCCCACAACCACTTTCAGCAGAGCTTTGACATGCAGGGTAACCCACAACAAGATTCTAGCCAACAGCAAGGACTTCTAGCAGAGGGCCAGTTTCCTGAGTACCCACCTGTGCACTCCATGCAACCACCAAATTTTGTTGTGCCTATGAATTCGAATCCCATGTTGACGCCTCCATTTGGTGTGCCTCCTTTCCCTGCTGAAGGATCTCAACAGTTTTATGGTGCTCCCTATGGAATGCCTAGGCCAGACTCTGTACCAGAAGTTGGAGGAGAACAACAAGCATCATTATTGGGCTTCCCACCTGGTCCTGCGGGTGTAAATTTTCCGGCAAATTATCCTCAGCTCTGGAATGCTGGACCAACTGGTGTGCCATTTGAAGTTCCACCAGGGGGTCAAGGAATGGCTGAGGGTTTTGCAAATATGCCAGACTCTCAAGGAAAAGCCGCATATTATCAAGGATATGCACAAAATCCAGGAGGCTTACCCATGATTCCTCCACACATGCAAGCAGCAGCCAATAAGGGAATGGAATCTATGCAGGCTGGCAATGTAATGGATCCCAGGGATGGCAAAGGTATATTGGCACCACCCCCCATGTCACTTCCACCACCACCACCACCACCACCAGGGCCACCTCCACAGCCTCACGTGCCGCAGCACAAACGCGGTAAGTACTATTCTGGTGAAATGGGTCGTGAAGGTCAAGGCTTCGGATGGCCGCATGAGAACCGCGATGGCTTCGGTAATAGTCAGGACTAGAGAAATTGCTAGGTTTTTGGGCCATTATGGTGTGTAATCTTTTCTGGTAAACTTTTGCTGCCTTGATCAATTAGGCCAACCAGCCATATTTCATTCTTCTCCCATCTCTGCTTGTTTACTCTGTTGGAGGTTACTTTTAATTTGTATGTCTCTAACGGATGCTAACATAATATGCAAAATTTTGATAGGCATCTAGTCTTTGTTATCCTAAGCAGAAAATTTTGGAGGGAAAATTGTCGATAGAAGTATATATTTTTTTGAGAACGAGCAAGTTTTGCCTTGGTATGCATTAACTTCTGGATCTTTGGATGCTAACTGCGACGGATAGTAGAAATATATTTATCAAGTTAGTGTATGTCATTGTGCCAATTGATGTAAATAATTTTGCATGAGAAATATATTTATCAAGTTGGTGTACGTCATTGTGCCAATTGATATAAATAGTTTTGCATTGTAATGTCATGCTCAATGTTCATAATTATTTTTAATTTACATTCTATTTGTTTAGATATCTATAATTGAAGAAAATCTTATATAAAATTAATTTACACTTGATGTAATAAGACGAATTAATGAAATAGTTTTAATTCCTTTTCTCTTATCTTTCTCATTATCTTTCCTTTTTCTCTTACTTTTTTTATTGATCCGTTTTATCTCACCATATCAGTTATGATACAATCTCGACTTTTTCCTATGAAAGTTGCAAGTTTTTTCCTCTTTTTATTTAATTTGATGTGAGCAGATTTAAACTTAAGATCTGATCTTTGTTGAAAAATGTGGTTACCAGACACCTTCTGCAACCATTAAGTTGTAAGTTCCGGACAGGCTCTAATGTGTTATCTGCTTCAATAATTTGTTCAGAAGTCAGTAGAAAATATTTAACTCCACAAAATTTCCGTTGCATGTATTTCAAAGCCAAAACTGTCTCATTGTATGCTTTTTTTTACCTCCCAGATTTCCCCTTTGAAGCAGGGCACCAGTTGCCCATTTCCTATATTTCTCTTGTCAAAAGGTTCAAACCCTAGAAACTCAGCAATGCTGAAATAAGATACAAAAAGAAGAGATCATTCTTTAATAGATACATTTTTCCCACACCCTGAAGCTCAATAAGAAAACAAACCAATCATGCTTCTCCATGAACACTCCCAGCTCTTTAGCAAAAACAGAAAGAAAGAAAACAAAATCTTGGAAAGGAAGTCACAGAAGATAAAATTAGAGATATCAACTTAGTTTTTTCTTTTCCAAAATCCATTTCCGGATTCTATTGATAAACTGCTCGTTGAATTTCACATACATATGCTTCAGTTTCCTGTACCCCATGATGGTGTATTTATCAATATGATCTTCATACCTCTCATAAATGGCTGGAAGTGTGAGAACAATAGCAAGGCCTGCCACAAAGAGAAGTTGATGAATGGACTTGTACAAAAGCTAAAATTTTTTAATACATGTTCTGATTTGTTGACACTAAAAGCACATTTTAAAATTAACCATGTTCAATTCTGAGAAGAGTCTATTTTTTTTATACATACAGGAACAAAAACTATTTATATCAACAAAAAGTTGAAACTTACTGGTGTAGCCTAATGTCAGAAAATCAGTCAAGCCACCAACAAAAGAAATCAGCCACAAGCACAGAGCAACTTTGAAGAATAACTTGGAGTTCCTACCCAGAACAATGTCCTGGGAAACTGAGAGCAAATCATTTACATGAGTTCGGATGAAAGCTGTAGCTTCATTTGCCATTTCTTCTGATAGATACAATTCTGGAAGGGGTGGAGCAGGCCTGTTCAAGACAAAAAATATGATGGAAATTGCAATTTTCTAACAGATGTGCAAAAAGAAATACAGCATCATTTTTGTTCTAGTGGTGCTAATTATATTTGCATTTGTTTTGTACGATTGGGGAAACTAATCATATTCCAAATGCTAATAACGTGCATATATACACACATATATATGTATGCATGTGTATATATATATATATGTATGTATGTATGTGTGTATGTATGTATGCATGTATGTTGGAGTGGTAAGTGGATGAAATCTCAAATATAGAAAGGGTGTGAAGCATTTGAAAATTGCATCCTGTCTTCATTAGTCTGCAAATCTCTGAAGCCAAAGTCTTTGGTTCAGACGTAAAAAATCTCTTAAGAGGACCTTCGAAGCTTTGTGATACAAAATGTATTAACTTTCATTCGAGATACCCTTGTGATTGAATGAATAAAAAATAATATAATGTGCAAATAGCTTCTAAAGGGAGAATTTCTCAAGCTGACATTATAAAGTATCACAATGACTCCCAACACATTGCTGTGTGCCATCTAGACTAAAATTCAAGACCTTCTAGATATGTCATAGCTCAAAATTTTACTATGAGGATCACCCTTAATGTCCAGTAATTAGCATAATCCAAGGATGGAAAAGCTCATTTGAGATGATTTTCAGTCAGATACCCTTTCTGATGTCAATGCCTACTATTCCCTAAAGATTAAGTGTGTTCAGTTCTCAGTTTGACACTCAGTCCCATACTTATAATTCAGCACCAAGTTCATCTCCCTTTCAACGACTAGCAAATTAGGCTTCAATGGGCATAATTGTTTTGATGAGGGAACAATGTCAGACACTCAAGTTTTAAAACCTCCACCTGGGGGCATTTTTAGCAGCATTTAGAGCTCAAACCTAAACTAAGCTCATCAACTGCAATTTGAGTAAATAAAATCAGAGAGGCCAAATCCTGTCAAATGAAGTAACAAATAAATAGAGCCGAACAATGCAGCAGCAATTTGAGTAAAGAGAAGAATAAATATTATCATATTAAAAATCACAACATGCTGTTCACTCCAAACCCACATAACCCAATATAGCAACCTTATATTTCATAAATACCACTTACCAGTAGACACTTTCAAGACAGAAACCAACAATAGCATTAAAAACAGTAATTAGAAGCACAACCTCTAATCAATTCACCTGTTAAGAATTGCAGCAGATTTGGCCCATAGAAACAAAATGGCAAAGAGGAGGAGGAGAACACTAGAAACGAGTGACAACAAAGTATAACTAGATCTCTCAAACACCAACCAAGCAGCTAAAGTCACCAACAATATCCCCACAGTTGTATTGTTTCTCCTCCAGAGGACCACATCTGCAACTGTTTAAACAAAACAAGACATCATCTCCTTAACCCACTTAAAAACTCTTAAATTCATTCAAATAAAGATCAATGACACTCATTAAACCACAAAATCATCAAAAAAAAAACTTAAAAATTAAAAATCCAATTTTTTTCGCTCAGAACAAAAAATGAGATCAAATAGTACTGGATCATCATATAATCAATCGATAACAAGAACCCATTTATGAAATTTGACGTACCAAGACCTCCTCCAAGGACATCATGAACACTCCTCTGTCTATTAAACAACCGATCCGAGGAACCCATTTGGTTGAAACTGAAAACAAGAATGTTGAGTCCAGCTCCAGATCAATAAAAGCCCCCCCCAAGAACAGAAGATCTTCAAAAAAGAGAAACGCAGTAGCTTCTCTGACCCTTTTATCAACACAAAATTCTATTGTATAATATTTTATTTTAGTTTTTGTTGTTGTCACATGAATAAAAAATATATGTGGGGTGGCAATGGAAAGGTGTGGTTGGTGGAGTCAGAATCCAGCCTAAAAGCGGCATGCCACCCGATACTTTCTTTTTTCACTTTCTCTTTTGTTTTTCTCCATTTCTGAATACTATTTGATGACAATGGTGATAATTTCTATAAATATAGAGTACGCATACATGTGTATATGCGTACAAATTAAGAGAGGCAGACAGTGAGAGCTTTGAATGTAAAGGGCATTCCATTTGTTTCTTTCGAGAGCGACTGCTCCATGTGGCCTGCTTTCGGTTACCCTTCTCTGTCTTCTACTCTACTGGTAGACTCTAGAAAATCGACAGGTTCAACTTTATGAGGGTATTATTGACCTCTGCGGAGAAAAATGGCGGTTTTTTGGACATTTCAAGCCCAAGACAACGACTATTGGAGGTTCATACTTCCATATGTCCTTTGCCGCCCCCTGATTAGGACGGTGGATTTTCCTTGATTACTTTCAACGTCAAATTGCATTTTCTTTTTGTCAAATACTTATTATGCTCTTATTTTATAAAATTATAATATTTTTTTATTTTAATTTTTTAAATATCACTTGCAGCGACATAATTCCAATCTAGATCACGGAATCATTTTTTTTAACCTCCTAACACTATATTAAACAACTATCAAAATTTAATTGATATAAAAGATTATCATGTGACTCGAAATTTTACTCTTATATACGGGCGAAGTCTACCCATATTAAATAAAAAAATTGCTCATGGTTTTATAGACTGACATTGGAATCTTTCTTTTTGCTTTGTTAGAAAACAAGACAAATGGATTGATGATACTGTATTGACACACTTAGTAGCTATCATTGAACCATTTTGAGTAATGGTTAATTGTGTATAACGTTTGGATAAAGAAACATTTACATGGACAAAATATACAGTTTGATATGAAAAAGAAGTAATATAATATGAACCCATAATTATGTTAAAATATGATATAATTTATAAAAAAAATCCGGACGCTGAAATGTCATATCTTAAAGAAGCTTTGACAATGTTTTTTTTTTTTTTTTTTTTAAATATATTTTACTCTGACAAGGTATGTACTGCACAACATAATTCAACATCTCTAGAATGACAATGACGTTGGATCAATGTCCTCCCTTCTCTTCTTGTGCAGTTGTTTTATTCTCCTCGCTGTTTTTATTTTCGGTTTCTGTAGTGCTTGCTTCAGGTTTAGCATTGGCACTGGCACTGGCGGTAGCGGTAGCTGTTGCTGGAGAAGCATCCAGCAGGCTGGCAGCAATTGCGGCCTTCAAGTCTTCATCTTCCATCTCCGAAAGCCTATCTGCTTCATTTATGGGAAGGAGTGGATCGGAATGCTGTTGAGTCAATTTCATTCTCTTGGGATCATCTCTGGTGTTGCAAGATTTGGTAATCCTCTCAGCATCTTCAGGAGATAGCCATTGTCCATAGCTATAACAAGTTTCGGAGGACATGGGGCACTCTTTCGGGAAGTTTCCCCTCACTATGAATATACTCCAACCACAGCTTTTTAGAGAATCCAAGTAGGCTGAGAGGTAAAACTTGGAGAGGTGCTCTGGAGCTGCATAAAGACTGTCAAAGTTATACCACTCTCCATTCACTTTCCGAATACAGAACCAATGATCATGCAAATGACAGATAAATGCATTTTCCAGCTCGGGGTCAATCTGGGCAGGCTCTGCAACTGGGCAGTTAAGGGGAATCACTTGCAGATCCCACACCTCTAAAGCCTTTTGTAAAACCTGCAAAAAGCATTTTTACTAAAAATCAGGTTAGGACAATTTTATGGAGTTACCAAGCAAACAAGAATCATCACATTTTTCAGTTCATGATATTTATAATTAGAAAAGGCACACGGCCCAAAAGTCAATTTTTATGAGAGATCTTATCTAAGATGCATTGAGATCCGATTATATTCAGTGGTTGCGTCCTAGAAACAGGAAAAGAGGTGTGCACACACCATGAATTTTGTTCCGATTTTATACCCAAAACATTATATTATGACAAGAATAAAAAATTATAAGACATCCGATCCATGCCAGTCGGAAGAAGACTTTCTCTATTTAAATTAAAGTTGTGTTCACATAGTAGGAAAACCAACATAACATTCCACTGAAAGGAAAAAGGAACCAAAAGAATAATATAATTCAATTCCATGGTCTTTCTTAACTAGGAAATTAACTACCAAATTGGACGAGCGAAGCTACAAGCTAGTAGTTATGTTCTGCAGGGACAAAAATTACCACAAGCAGAAAGAGAAGGTATAAAGATTGCTTAGCTACATGAAACAATAGAGAATAAAGTGTTTCATTCACTAGTTCCCAGTCTCAGACTGAGACTAATGGTGTATTTCCATTGATGATTAAGTTAGCAGAACGGAAAAACTGAATATAAACCTTGGCTCGAACATGACTGATAACTGACTCACTGATATCAGAAGTTCTCTTCAAAAGACCAACCACCAATCCACATTTTGTTTGCACTTCTTTGTAGTCCATACCAAGGCAACCAACTACTACCACTCTACTAGTAAAGTTGCGTATCAACAAGCAGATTACTTGGCTAATCAGTGTAAATGCTTCAAGAAAAGAGTATTAGGACAGTAATTTTAGGAAAGTCACTCGAAAGCTTTTCCTATAAGGGAATATGAGCAACACAGCATGCCTACCACTAGCATATTAATTAACCTTGCATTATATAATAGTATAGATGATGCATTCTTTGAGGATGCATATTTTTTTATTTTACATCCTCAATTGAAACCTTGAACCTTATATACCCTATTGAGAATTGCTAAAAACTGATATAAGCTACCAAAAACTCATAAGCTATTTTCCAGTCTTCCAAGGAACGCCTTTTTGGGATGGCAATGAGATTCAAGCAAAATCAGTATTGTACACAAACATCTTACATTACTTCTTATTTCATAAGAAATTTTTCAATCTCTGATTGCCAAAATTATGAAACGTCAACTTGTTCACTAATGTTCAGTCCTTGCCCTTAACCAATACCATCAATTATCAAATGAGTTATATCACACTAGAATTATACCCCTAGCGTTGTTCCCAGAAGATTTAATAGTGACATAGACATCTATAAGTAAAATAGACAATCTTGCCACTCAAATTGGGCATATTAAAACACACACTAGATATGCCTACAAAAGGTTATACTCACTTAGCTGCCTATGCCATTTCACAAACCAGTGCCTTGTATGAACACAATCGAAAGTGACCATTGATAGATTGATGGCTCCTAAGGTGTACATTATAACTCTCTTAGCACCAGATGTTCAAGTCTTTCTACCATGAACCATCACAAAACCCTCGACGGTTCGTTACAAGCAACAATGAACGAGGAGATCTGGACAACTATGAGATTGAATAACCGCATCTGAGATACCATTATAAATAGTAATATACTTATCGCAGACACTTAGAAGACCCTCAATGGTAAAGTCATCCTTTTTCTCGTCTAACATATAAATAGATAACGGCCAAGTAAAAAGCATTGAAGATTGCATAATGAATTTCTCATTTCGTTTCAGCCAGCAATTATCATCATAAATCTTCCCCCGAATTCTACGCTGTGAGCCCCACAACTGCCAACTAATAATAACTTTAATTTCCAAAAACTATCACAAGTATACTTATGTACTCATCTGAACTAAGCAATGTTTTTATTTCAAACTATTCTACTCTATTACATTCACAATACACCTTCATTGCCTATTCAACTCTCAACTTTCAACTTACAATTACGAAACTGATTACACACACACAAAATTGTCATCTTTTGGACTTCCAGGTTCTTGTCACAACACAATTGTCATCAATTTACAATTTTTCAAAAACAACACAACACAATTAATCACAAAACCAATTCCGAGCAAAGAAACAAACAAACTTTACGATGAAAAGGGCAAAGAGAAGGGACCTGGATGCTGAAATCGCCGTCGAGAGACACATTGTGAGAGTCCTCGGTGAGGAAATCACCGGAGCCGACGGAGGCGCCGCCTTCGAGCATCATCTGGCGTTCCTTGCGGTCGAGATCCGAGGCCAGAGCCGCCAAATCTAATTCCGAGAAGAACGGCCCCTGCAACACCGTGTTCACGCAATGCACGGCGCACAGCTTCGACTCTTGTACCTCGTGGTACAACATCCCTCCATTGCTCACACCTTCCATTCTCTCCTGTGTGTCTCTCTCTCGCTGTCAACAGTTTCGTGTTGCTTATTGAATAAATTAACCGAACCCTAGAATTTTGTGTTCAATTGATTAGTGTTTGTGACGCGGTTTTTATTTGGTCCCTTTCAGTTTCGAAGATACGAAGAAGATGAGGAAAAAAATATACGAGCATAAATACAAATATAATATAATGTATTTAGCTTTTTTTTTTTTGGTTTCTTTTATATATATATATATATATTTAATTACAATTTTGGCTAGTTAGTTTCACTTGAAAGTTAATGACTCGTTGAGGACGTGTAAAGATGATTTGCATTTGCTTAGGCTTTTTTTCTTTTTTAAGACAAAATTTTAGTTACATTAATTATGTTGCGACAATGTGATAATAGAAAAAAGGGACTTTATTCCAAAAAAAAAAAAAAAAAAAGATCAAGTTGGATTATATTTTTGTTTGAATACAAATACTGAGAAAATTGCATGGCATCAATTCACAAGTGAGACTATTTTGAACTAGTTGTTTGTTCTGTTGTGATGGTAGAATTTCAGACAAGCAGATCATAGTGGTTTCTACCACTGTAGAGGAGCCTCACAACTTTCCTGGGGTTTCCTTTTCTTGAGCGATGGCGAAACTCGGATCCGTACTCTGCTATTGGAATGAAACCAGTGCCCCATCCGGCTCTTGTGTGCTGCAGGTTCAATTGGACATAGGAAAGCTGTTAATAGACAAGAAAAGTATATCCGTCTTATTATAATCATCATGTAAGAGATTCAATAAGTATGGTAATGGAGAAATGGGGTCCATAGTTGTCAACCTAAGCTGGCAAAACATGAATTCAGGCAGGCCTATCAGGGTTTTCGACATGAACTATCCCTCTACGAGACCTTGTGATTGAGCAAAGCACTGACTGATACTATAACTTGTTGGATGTAGTAGATACAGTTATTAAGATAATTGTATTCACTTTTCCATGCAATTTCATCGGTTACAAATCCAATTCCGGCAGGCAAAGTCAAACTTAAAAGGCAATTCAAATCATGATCAAATTTTAAGAATCAACATACCTCATGCTCTGGTATGTAAACAATGAACGGTTGATTACACAATTTTGACAACACCTGGTACAGAACTAAAGATCAGAATTTGATGTTTCACAAAGGAGAGTTTCTGTATAAAATTGCACTTAAATACACACAAATAAAGAGAGAAAATTTCGGAGGTATTAGCAAATGGAGACCATTAGCAGTTGTTAAACTGATTAAATTAAAAGTAAATTAAAGTTTCACGTCGGTTTTTCTTCACTCCCTCCTCCAAAATAGATATCAAACACAAAAGCAGGTAAGTGAAACAATATGCCTATATTGGTGGAAAATAACTACACATCAATCTCAAAAAACGAGTTTATGCATATTTACGAATGATGACCAACTAAATACTCCCAGAAGCCCTAGCAAACAACGCAAAGCGAGATTTTCATAACTTAGTAGAAAACATTAGTCAGTTTATGCCTGAAAAAAGAATGAATGTAGAAATAACCTCCAATCTAGTGCACCAACGACCAATATTAAAAAGTAAAGATAAGGAATAATTATATTATCCACGCAAAAACCACCTAG
The DNA here is from genome assembly GCA_019925255.1 of Litchi chinensis. Taxonomy (NCBI): domain Eukaryota; kingdom Viridiplantae; phylum Streptophyta; class Magnoliopsida; order Sapindales; family Sapindaceae; genus Litchi; species Litchi chinensis. Next base: position 4,259,857 of record CM034475.1, on the reverse strand, counting down.
AGAAATTCAATCTTGCTAACTGGCTAAATTATACATTTGCATTTCTTTCCTGGGCTCAAAAGCATATCTACTGTTGCTAGTATGAAATGGATCAAGTGAAGATTTCAAGCAAAATGTATCAATGATTACTAACCAGTAGCTCTGCCTCTCCTCCCCAGAAGTCAGATCTTTCAATGCGATGACAGTAACTACAGAGCAGCATTAACATATACAATATATACGAGTCATAACAATGTATAAAAGCATACTTCAGAAGACCAAGAACTACAAGGATAACAGACAAAAGCTTTACCGTTTCAAAGACTCCTCAACTGTGATAGCAACCAATGCCTCCTCATACTGCCGGCGTTCATCACCATTATCACATATAATCTCCTTCACAGCCATTCGTAATAAATCTACAATTTTACAAACAACAATAAAGCTGTAAACCTAATGGTCATAGCAATACAACTGATTGATCACACTCAATTTCCTCTCTAGATAAATATTAGCACAAGTAAACCCCTCATTCCTTACAATTTCCTCCACATCCTAGCATGAAATAAAAGACAACTACATATGCCACGATTCAATCATTCTAGAAAAACATACATGGACCAAATTTACATTTATACATGTTCGAAATAAACATAAAAGAATCGAACATACCCGCATCGTCTCTCTCTTCTCTCCAGTTAAGAGCAATGCCCTTGTTTAAAGCCATCCCTTTGACCTAATATCATCAATCAAACTTCAATTCAGGAATCAGGACACAACAAACACATGTGTATAGTCAATATAAAGAGAGAAACTAGTTAACACCAGTGCTCTGAATAGACAGCGTCCATCGCCAGTAATCTTTTGAACCGAGTAACGCTCAGTTTTCTTCGTTGCCGGTGATCCTCCACCACCTCTATTAGACAAAATGCAACAAAATTTTTCTAGAATTGAAAGTGATAAAAACTTCACTTTTGCTTCACTTTGGAATTAAAAGTTAAAAAATTTCAAGACTTTATATGATAACAAGACACAAGCAGCTTGTAACTATGAACTTTGTTGTAGTAACTAGAAGCAACAGTACAATAGAACCGATATAGCTAAAACAGATTTAAAAATTCAATTATTGACAAACTCACAGGGGTAGGCCAATTCTAGCAAAGAATAAACTGGGATTTTGGCTATTGTCTCTGTAGAACGGCACTGGAAGTGTTTGTGGATTCAGATTGGGATTCGAAATCGAAGCAACGGGAGAAGAGACAAGCTCGAACTTGGCGATTCCACGTCTCAGCTGTTCAAGAACATTCTCTGAAAATATCATCGAAACATTTTCCAGTCAACCAAACAGATAACGGAATCAAAACTCGTGAACGAAAACAAACACATTACCGTTTAAAAGCTTCTCCGCCATGAATGCCTGCAAGAAACTTCGCAGAGGCAACGACGATAGATACGGGTGGCTTAAAATTAAAACATGCAACGACGTCGTTTGATCTCAAGGTTGAAGCGTCGTCGTTTTCGAGATACTAGATAGTCATTTGGGCAGCACGTGACAACCTCTCCTCCTCCTCGTGTCGCGGTTTGTTTGTATTAGATATGTAGCCGACTAAACTAATGTTGCAGCCCATTGGCGTTCAACGCGTGGAGGGTTTGGTTATAGGTTCACGGTTTGACTATTTTTAATGAACCGATGAAAATAATGGGCAAGCCACCTAACTTAACCTAATGCACTCATTTTTGAAACTTCGCGAACTACGCTATAGATTCCTTATAGTTTGGAGACTGTGTTGAAAATAAGGTTATGATTATATATATATTTTAAATTACAATTAATTCGTATACATATACAAGTAGATATAATGTTTACTAGATTCGCTGTATCAAGTCGTTGAAACATAGTTTGAAATGATTACTTTTAATGAACGAAAAGTAGGCTTCCAATGAGGAGAGAGAAAATTACCCCATATGGAGGTAAGTCGAATTTTGCCCAAATGATAAGAGTGTCTACTTTGCCATTGCAGCAACACCCAATTACTCCATTATGATTAGATAAACTTGTGACATCTATTCACATGTCAATAGTTGCATTTGTGGTATGTTTCTTTAGTGAAGCTACAATTTAAGTTCTACTCCCTACACAACCTTTCTATACTAAATAATCTATTAGTTTTATGAATACCATAACCAAACAGTGTATGTAAATCAGAGGTTTGAAAAAATATAATAATTTAAAATGATAATTTCTTACTACAATTGCTCATCAAATATAAAATAGTTGGTATTAAATTACACCAAATCTCTACCAACTAGAAAATTGGCATAATAATTTGGTGTCAACATAATGCACATATTAAATTCAAGCTTTGCACTTATTTATTTATTAAATGTGTATGTACAATTATATTTGCTTGAAACGAATTGATTTATTAATTCCTTGGTCATGAGCTGTTCAATAAATAATTAATTTTATTAATCAATGCATAAGCAATAACTAACAAGTCTCCTTTGAATTTTAATAAATTTAATTTATATTAAACAACGCGGTATAACTATGTGTTAATTACATCATAAGTCATATATTGAATTAAAAAATACAATGCTAATAGAGAAAATATGTTTAATTAAGAGTTAATACATTTTATTTCTTAACACAATTAGTAGTGTATTTATCAATTTTCAGAAGATTAAAAGTTCAATTATTATCAAACATATATCATTAAAACTTTAATTATGTCCTTAATTATCTATCATTCATAAGACTAAATATCGAAACCTTGCAAATGGTATTTGATCTAACAAATTGTGACACAACTTTAACGAAAAGAATATATAATTAATCAATGTATGTTCAATTGAAATTCAAATATAATTACTTATTTTCTACAAACAATAAACATTTAAAAAATTCTAGAAAACACCTAATTAATAGGTTTCAAAAATGTATACATTATAATTATAAATTAAAATTTTTTAATTTTATTATGAGTTTCACTGCCTTATAAATTAGATAAGAATACCAATCCAAAACAGTGAGACCTCCCTCGTGCAATGGAGGCGGGCCCTAGGAGAGGGCGCATCGAAGCCATCGGGCCAATTCACTCCAAACGTGTGCAAAGCAACACACGTGTAAAAGAAGGGCAAACAACAAAAACCAAGTGCAAATCACCACCGCAACGGCCAAACCGAAAAAAGCTGGCTCATTATACCGCCCAGGTCCCTCACTTCACATAAGAAGTATCGACCAGCCCATCTTTCCATCTGTCTCTCTCCTAACAAAATCACAATAAATTAATTAATTTAAAATATTAAAAAAAAACCTCTATTTTGACGATCTCTACGATGCTCTGATCCTCCTCTCTCCACTGCCTTTTATAATAAAAATCACCTTCTCTTCTTTCTCGCTCCTCTTCACAACTTGTTCTTCGTTGTCTTCTCCGAGGTAGAGATCTCAATTTCTCAGGTAAATTCGAGCTGATTCTGTTCAATTCCTGTTATTTTCAGTTTCAATTTCACTGTTGAAAGAAATGCAGGTAGTTCAAGTTAGTATCACACTAATTTCGATTTTGTTGTACAGATTTGGTTTATTTTGGAGCTGTATTAGAAATTCGTATAGAAGGAATGGCGACAATCTCTCATTCTTCAGTGGCGTTGGCGGGAACTTCAGCTTCGGATCTCTTCCGGAGCTCCAGTAGCGGCGGCGTTAACGGTGTTCCTTTGAGAGCCCTAGGTAGGGCGCGGTTTCGAACCAAAAGGAGAGAATTTGCAGTCACTGCGAAGCTGAGGAAGTGGAAGAAGCACGAGTATCCGTGGCCTGATGACGCGGATCCTAATGTGAAAGGTGGAATCCTGACTCATCTCTCGAGTTTCAAGCCGCTTAAGGAGAAGCCGAAGCCTGTCACTTTGGATTTCGAGAAGCCGCTTGTTGATCTAGAGAAGAAGATTATCGATGTAACCGCTTTGTTTGTTTGTTTATTGATGATGCTGATTGATTGATTGATGGTTTAGATGAGAAATGATTACGAGTTTGATTGGTTTTTTGTGGTTCTGTTTTGAGTGCAGGTGCGGAAGATGGCAGATGAAACTGGTTTGGACTTCAGTGATCAGATTGTGTCACTGGAGAATAAGTACCAACAGGTTTAAATATAATTATACTTTAAGTGTCGTGTTGTTGATGTTCAAAATGGAATACTTAAATTTCGAGTAGCTGCAAACCATAATTGTTCACTTGTCAAATTCCTGCAATTTGAATTAGATATTTTGTTTGCGAGTGTTCTCGTTGTGATTATCTTGGTACGTGAAGTTTGTAATTTAGGAATATACACACGGTTTGGAAAATCTGAAGCTAATGTGATTATAACACCATTGAAATGGAGTAACAATGATATGTATTTTTTTTAATGCTTAGGTTGTCATCAAGTTTTTTTTTTTTTTTTAATAACATAAATATCCCTCCAATCTGTTGATGCTTAGGTTAACTAGTAAAGTTGTGAATGCATCATAATGCATTTCACCATTGCTGCGCTTGCAATGGTAATATCTTTAGAAGAGACCGTAATGTGTATTTGGCTTGTTTTAGGCCTCAGCTCTGTGTTTGATATTTGATTTTTAAGATAATCATTGCGTCAATGGTTTCTGGTTTTGATTCTTCTCATGAGTTAGCATTATTGATTTCAGGCTCTGAAGGATTTGTATATGCGTCTAACGTCTATACAACGTGTGAATATTGCAAGGCATCCTAACAGACCCACGTTCCTTGATCACGTATTTAGCATTACTGATAAGGTATGGAAATTTTAGCCTTTTCTTTGAGATCATTGGCCTTTTGATATGCGATGAAGCAGTTCTTAAGAAATCTCTTTCTTTGTTCCCTTCTGTCTAGTTTGTGGAGCTTCACGGAGATCGAGCAGGTTATGATGATCCTGCTATTGTTACTGGTTTAGGAACCATAGATGGTAGAAGGTACATGTTCATGGGCCACCAAAAGGGTAGAAACACAAAAGAGAACATTCAGCGTAATTTTGGAATGCCGACACCTCATGGGTATACGTTTGGAATGATAAAAGAGTTTCTGTCCACCACATTCTGTTAATGATAGCTGATATTCACTGTTTTTTCCTTCAAAAAAACACAGTTACCGGAAAGCTCTACGCATGATGTATTACGCAGATCACCATGGGTTCCCAATAATTACTTTCATTGACACTCCTGGTGCTTTTGCAGACCTAAAATCAGAGGAACTGGGTCAAGTATGTGGGAGAATTGTACTAAATATTTAGATGGCTTCCTGTTATTGCTGGCTTAACTGATATATTTGCCATACATACATGCAGGGTGAAGCAATTGCTCACAATTTGAGGACCATGTTTGGTCTGAAGGTACCGATTATTTCCATTGTTATTGGGGAAGGTGGTTCTGGTGGTGCCCTGGCAATTGGCTGTGCTAATAAATTACTGATGCTTGAAAATGCTGTTTTCTATGTGGCCAGGTAATTTGAATTTATTTTTATTTTTTTTATAAATTTTTTTTTTAAAAAAAAAAAAGAGAGAGAGAAACAGAGGAACACCTCAAATCTATTCATTTTAACCTTGAGTCTCAAAGAAGTGAATTCGTATGTTTAATTTGTTATAACTCTGCCTGGTAAAAATATATATATATATATAGTTTTTGAACATATTGTCGTGGCATTATGTGTTCTTAATTTGCTAATATCACATATTGAGATGCATGGGCAATAGATAATTTAGCTAATACTCTGTTTGTCACATTTCTTCGATTCTATTTACAACATCTCTGTTTTATCTTGATTTCTATGTAGAAATGAACAGAAAGTTATTTTGTTATGCTAAGTGATATATACTCTGATTTTACCTGTATTTATAATACATATTCTAATACCTACATTGTAATTGTTTTCTGCTCTGGCTTTGAAGATTGAACATACACACTCTGGCTTTCTTTCCATAATCCAAGCAATGGGCAACGTTCCATTGTAGCTTCGTTTTTTCTCTGTTACATAGATTTTTATCTTCTTCATTATGTTTCTGTAATAATTTTTTTTATAGTGTATTTATAGCTTTGTCCTCTAATTTCATCTCTTTTATGGTATAGCCCCGAAGCATGTGCAGCTATACTATGGAAGAGTGCCAAAGCTTCTCCAAAGGTGTACAGCATTAATGCTCTTCTGCTCTTTTGTTATTGAGTATTGAATTTGTCATTGACCCTTGAAATCTGTCCTAATGTAGGCAGCCGAGAAGCTGAGGATTACTGCAACAGAGTTGTGCAAGCTGCAAATTGCAGATGGCATGATCCCTGTAATGAACCCATCCATCTTCATATCTTCCACACCTTACTTTTATCTGTATTTTTTGTTTGTTTTTCTCTGTTTTTTTATCCTTGTATTATCATAGGTGTTTTTTTCTGACATATTTGCTAGACTCTATATATGTGATTAGTGCATTTCATTTGTGTTTGATGTTTAACTAGAATTAGAAAATCTGTCTTTTTCCTCCTGTTATGCTGTCACATTAGATGTAGTTTGTTATTTGCTTTCAGAACCTTATGTTAATTTCTGTCATATTGAAATAATTTTCACTTTTACACAGGAGCCACTAGGGGGTGCACATGCAGATCCATATTGGACTTCACAACAGATTAAAATTGCTATAAATGAAACAATGAATGTATGTGCCACTGAAGTTTGTTCTAGAATTACTACAATCTATTTTCGAAAACACAAACTTCCACCTATACTGATCTCTGGTTTTACAGGAGCTTGAAAAGATGGATGTACCAGAACTACTAGAGCATCGCAGGCTTAAGTTCCGTAAGATTGGTGGATTCCAAGAAGGAATCCCAATTGATCCTAAGAGAAAGGTCAACATGAAAAAGAAAGAACAACCTATTGTTGGTAGGACTTCAAACCTGGAGTTGGAGGATGAGGTTGAAAAACTAAAAGAACAAATTTTGAAAGCAAAGAAGTCATCTACCACCCCTCCAGAGGTGGCTCTGAATGAGATGATAGAGAAATTGAAAAGAGAGGTAGATCATGAGTATTCTGAGGCAGTTAAAGCAATGGGGTTGAAAGACAGGATTGCAGCATTGCGTGAAGAATTTTCCAAAGTAAATTCTCAGGATCAACTCATGAATCCAGTTTTAATGAACAAAATTGCAAAGCTCAAGGAGGAGTTCAACCAAGGTCTGTCAGCAGCTCCTAATTATGCAAGCCTGAAGTATAAGCTTGACATGTTAAAGGAGTTTTCTAAAGCCAAGACTGTGTCAGAGAGCAACGATAAGGCTACTACAATGAAGCAGGAAATCAACCAAAAATTCAAAGAAATCATTGATCGGCCTGATTTAAAGGAGAAGATCGAAGCAATAAAGACTGAAGTCGAAAACTCTGGAGCATCCGACTTTGAGGACCTAGATGAAGGGCTAAAGGAGAAAATTATAATGATGAAGAAAGAGATACAATCAGAAGTAACTACTTTTCTTAAGTCCATGGGTTTGGAGGTTGAGGCTGTAAAATCAAAGGCAAAAGAACTCAGTGAACAGACTTCATACTTTAGAGAGAAGATGGATAATTTGAATAAAGAAATCAGGAGGAAACTTGAAGATGTTATCAATTCATCAGATCTGAGAAATGAGGTTGAGTTACTGAAGTTGGAGATAGCAAAGGCTGGGAAACAACCTGATATGACATCAAAAAGCAAAATCGAGGCACTAGAGCAACAAATTAAGCAGAAGGTTTCAGAGGCTATAGCTTCCTCAGCGTTAAAGGAGAAGCATGAGGAGCTTTTGGAGGAAATAGCTGAAGCCATAAAATCTCCTGAAGGATTAGATGGAAGTTTAAAGAATGAACAACATCCTATGGAAGACACTTCCAAGCATGATGCATCAAGAGTAGAGATTAATGTGGGGGCAAACCGTAGCTTTGCTTAGTGTAAGTTCATCTATTCACATCACATAAATGAGTTGTTTAAATTTTTGTTCTCAATTCGAAGATGAATTATCAAAAATGTTACGTGACTTTTGATTTGCTTTATGATTGTTTCAACTGTTTGATTTACATCTTTCTTGTATTCTGCAGTAATTATTGTTTTATCAGAATGTTTCTGCTGAGGCTGACACACAAAACCGAACTACAGCTAGGTCTTACTAGGCAGGAGATACCTCAACCTTGAGCCCTCTAATACTGTTGCCCCAAGGTCACCTTTACTAGAGTGCAGAAGGTTTTGCCGCTATCGTTATGAAACATAATAGTTGCTCATGCTCTTCTGCTAATTTTAAGCTGGAACTTTCCCTTTTCATTTTGAAATAGGATTTTCTAATTTATTAGTTTCATGTTGTTTGGTTTTTCCTTTATTTATATCTATTTTGGTAGAATTTTGTTTCTGGATTATTTATAGACAAAGAACCCTGTATAGATTATGTGAGTGCAATGGGAAGCTAATATCATGCTTCCAAATGTCAGAAATAACATAGTTGTCTTTTGCTGAATGGTATTTCTACGTGTTGTCACACATGAAACCATTCTTAATCTTTAGGGTGATCACCTCCAACTTCCGGTATTACACTTATGTCAATGTAAAACAAGTAAATAATCATGATTTTGTGGCAAAATTAACATCTGATGTGTGTCTACATATTTATATATGTCAATTTTGAGCATTATTATCTTTTCTTAGAAGTACATTACTAAAGAACAATAGGAGTGCATTACCTTTAGATCTTCTAGCCTATAAGGAATTATGTTGCTGTGTAATGGTAATTTGTGGCCTGTTAGTGGTTGTAGACTTGTAGTACATCGAGAGACTGCACCAGCTAATGTGGTTGTTGCCAAGGCTCGAGGAAGCACGGTCGACTACCAGGTATGAGGGTCTCTACTTGGTAGCTGAGGTTTACGCCCGTACCGTTTTTCTCGCTAGTTTTCGGTCAATATACATACCCTGTACTAAATACTAACATAAAAATAGTCTGCGGAATTATCACATGGTGCTGTTTTAACATGATAAGTGATCATATCATTGCCACATCTGCTTTGATCTTTGTGTCTCAAAATAATCTCTTTTAATTCATGACGTTATTGATAACCAGCAAAAATTGATCACATACGTAATACCTTTCTGCACGAGGCATAAACATTAAGGTGCAAGAATTAGAACAACTGAATCAGGAGCCAAATTAATCTTTCCATTATTGTGATTCTTGAATAACATTTGAACATTACAAGAAAACCCTTCAAACCAAATAGGACACAACACGATAAAGAACAAGAAACAGAAACCAAGACACCGGCATATTATTTCAATACACAAAGGGAATAACTGCTTTTCTATTCCTAGGATAATCCTCCCCAAACTTGTCCAAATACCATCTATGATTCGCACGTGCCCTAGGGATCAAGTTAGCACACGTGTAGAGAAAAAACGCAAAACCCACCGGAGACCAAGTCATGATAGCCCAACCAAACCACTCCATAATTTCCCCAAAATAATTTGGACAACTGACCAACTCAAACCACCCTCCCCTGGGTACTTTATACCCCCCACCTTGTCTCTTTAGACCCACCAAAACCTTGTCGGACCATACATTGACATACATGCCCCCCAAAAAAACTAGTAGACCAATCAGAAACCGCCACCAAAACACCAACCCATCACCGTAATCATTTTTATAATGAGACACCCACCTAGCCTGCAAATACGCGTTCAACAGATTGAAGCCGAACGCCAAAACGGCAACGCCCACCGGGAAGCCGCTGAGATGGGCGGAGCCGCGGCGGAGGCGTAGAGGGTAGAGGCAAGTGCGGTTGAAGTAGTGGAGGAGGAAAGGGGAGATGAGGAGGAAAGACTTAGGGTTGGTGAGGTGGCGACCGAACGGGAAGAGGAGAAGAGTGAGCCAGAGAGTGGGGCTCTCCATGAGGAACCAGGCGAGTGGTGGGGACATGGTGGGGCCCCACCCTGGACGGTGGTGCTTCCCGTAGGGAGCCTGGAGGAACCTGAGGGAGATGTATGTGGGTGGGGCGATGAGGTAGAGAGCCAGAAGGCAGTTGTTGAAAAGGGTCCGATCTGATGATGATGATGAGGCCATTTTTGTAAGAAATGGAGATGATTTTGACTTTTGATTTGATAGACAGTGAGTCAAGCGAGTGAGTGAGTCCAATTTCTTATAAAGGCAAAAGAAAATCTGGTTGGATATATATTTGTTGACAATGCTAGTTGGAACTTGTAATCACTGATTGGGTGCACAGTGCCTACTATGGGAATAATTGCTTGTTGGGGCCTGTTGATGTCAGCTGATTGACCCATTTTAAGGACTTTTTTTTTTGGAAGGACTTTTTGTTATTAGCAATTTGCCAGTGTGGACTGGGGGAGCGGGTGGTTTAATTCTAGCAGTCTTAAAAATCTATGCTCTTGGATGCTGTTGATTATTGCCTATTAAAAGTGTAGATTTTCAAATGGTATACCTAGTTTTATCTTGACACTTATCGCTATGAGATTTAAATTTTCGGTTAGCTTTTATATACATAAAGCGATGTTTGATTTCTTAAAAATTTTATCCAAATATAATATTTAAATGATGTGGTATGTGAATTGTTAATATCTTTATAAGATAATATTTGTCCAAATCTAATACCCAAATAATATAGTATGTGAATTGTTAATATCTTATAAATTATGAGATAATATAATAATTAATAGAATATTGATAATTCATATATTATGTTATTTAAGCATAAATTTAGATTAAAAAAAAAGAAGAGAAATTTAGTATTATCCATAAAAGAACATAGAGTTTTAATTTAGATAAAGTTGTTTAGTAGAATCATTGATTTTTAGTTAAAGAAAATGAAGAATATGAGCCAACCAATTTTCATAGTTATATCAACAATAAAATGGACAATATTTCCTGGTTTTAGCCCTCAAATTAGGGGCTTCTTTATCCTTTTGCAACAATTTTTTAAGAAGAGAATGAAACTCCCCATAAACAAATAAGTACTTGGTCATTTAAAAGGGAAGATAATTATAAAAACTATGAAGATCTGGGAAGGAAGTATAGCTGGATTATTTATTAGGAGTTAACATTTTGTCATCATTCCAATGGGTCAGCTGTTGTGTCTGCTGTTCAACTTGAAAATTTTCAATTCCACTCTCTATATACCATGAAATAACAAGCGACGGTAGACATATTTGTCAGACTCGTGCTTAAAAAACAACTATTTCATTATCGGCTTGCGGAAGAAGAGTAACATGAAATCTGCCAAAGAGTTGAATTTGTTAGAGTTTGGAATATAGTAATGTATTGATTCTACCCTTTATGCTAAAATCTATAAATCAATCGGCTTGCGGGAAATTTGGTATCGAAATTGAAAGATTTACTGTGTCTCCGAATAAGCATATGGATACACCATCAATTATATTTACAAATATAATGTATTTATTTGAATTGACATATAATCGTATAACTTGCCTGTTAGTTAATATTGAGTCTGTCTATTCATATGTTTCTTAAAAAATAATAATAATGAGTATCCATAAGGGTTTGGTGTGCAGGACTCTGCACCCACTCTTTAGTTTTGCCAATTTTCTCGACCGTAAGGGTTTGGTGTTCCATCAATAAAATTACGTCGATTAATCAAATAAGTAACTAGATCAATCAAATACTTGTTTTCTTCATCAAAAACCCATTATAATTCCTTAGTTTTTCCACCCAACCAGGTGTGAATTTGTAGATAAGTGTTATGTGTGACGTGAATATGTTTTATGTCTAGTTAATTTGTTTAGAGTCTTTCATGCGAGTTGTATATATTGATGAGTTGTAGCTCCTATGAAACACATGAGTTCGTGTCAACGAGTTTAAGGGTAGTGAGCAAAATATTATTTTAGTGACTTGTGTATGTTTGCACTTATTTGCTCAACCAATTTGAGATGCGATGGTAACGATGACTTACTAAAAAATGTCATGATTAATAGTGGAGACTACCCATGCAAATCATTAAGCCAAAATGTTTTCTTTGGAGGGTTGTTTTCATTCAAATCTTAAACATTTTTATTGCACTTCAAATTGTTTGTTTTACTTGTGATTTCAACAAATTTTAAGATGTGATATTAGGTGTTGCATACTTAAAGCTAGTTTGTTATGTATGCTCTAGTAATCAGTTTAAAACCAAACATACAATAAGTCTAATTTTTGTTTATAACCAATAATTTCTTATTCCAATCCTGGAACGAATATTACTTTACCCTTTTAGAGTTTGGAATCCATTACAGACAAAGTTAGACAAGAAAGTGAAAGAAAATGTGAAAAATATGTTGGTGAATGTGAGAAGTGAGAAATCGTGAGAAATTCTAATAATTACAATAATAGTTATAAGCTATGATCACAAACAAAAAAATGTGAGAAATTCTTATAGGATATGATTATATATATATATTCTAAATTTCAGGTTGAACAAATTAGGATATGCTAGATTCATCAAGATCAATTATTATATGTATATTCTAAATTTTAAGTTGAACAAATTAATATATAATCAAATCTATCAAGATCAATAATTACATGTAAAACTGCTCGTACGACTAGAAGAGTGCATACATTATAAATAAAAATACTGTTCACAGCATACAAATAACTGCACACTGAGAATCCTTTTGCAACAAATTAATCGATATTATAAACACAATAAAAAGAAGAAAATCATAGATAAATTTATACTTGGGCATTTGGCCATCTAAAAGAGAAAATAATAATAATAATAATAAAATACTATGAAGACGCAGGCAGTAGGTCTTTCTCATGTGTCCAACGAATGAGGCTGCTGCTATGAGTTACGAAACTCATTTTATCTCTCGTCCTGAAGTAGGATTTTTTCAATTCCATTTGTTGAATGTCATACAAATACAAGCAAGGTGTCACATATTCGCCATTCATGTGGATAAGAACTATAACTTCACCATCTCGCAACGATGCAACAGGGAACAGTAACAAGAAATCCGGCAAAGGGTTGTGCTCCTTGGACTTCAGATAGTTTGTTGACTCCGCTGTCATGCTATATCTCTTCACCCAAATCTTTTGTCCATTACGACAATCCTTCTAGATCCAGACATCAATCTGGCTGCTGGAAACAGGAAATTTTGTACACAAATCCAAGATATCCTCCCATCTCCAACAACTTGTGATTTTTGGGCTCAATTTTCTGATCGATATCAGGAAAATACGTCCTGTGCGACCTTTCATCACTTGTGTTCATAGATACAGCGTATTCAGTAGAATCAACATGCCAGTGCATAACTTGTCCCTTTATCAACACGGGATCATCCCTCCGAAAAGTTTCTATGTTGAAGAGTCGCTCAAATGGTTTCTTAAACCGGCCAGGAACCCTTCTCCATCCATTATTAGGATCATCTAAAGTGAATATATATCTCATATCCATAACCATCAGCATACGTATTCACAACCTTGCACTCTTTTCTAGAGGTGGCAAGCCCAAGTGCAGCCCCACGGTGTTCACGTGGACAACTGGAGGGACATTTAGGGAGACTTTGTGAGCAATTGGTGAGTAAATTTTTGACATATAGAGCACTTTTATCTCTCAAGTCATCCACTAAAATTAGACCACTACAACTGGACCTAGCCTTTCCCATTTTAGGACAAACAGTTTCTGCTTTGAATTCAGGCCCTTGGTGATTTATCTCCAATCATTGTACTTTGTAGTCTACTTTCCAAAAGACTAGTATGAACAATTCAGATTTCGTTTGAACAGTGTTCTGAGTCACAAAAAAAGGAAAAACGCCGTAGAAATTATATCATTCCATGAATTGCATACGAACCTGAACGTCTTATATTAGTACTTGGCAGGTAACTTCTCGATGATTTTAATTACCATATGTTTCGGAAGATCGGCAAAGGGACACTTTTCTTCTTCTTTGTTCTTCAGGTGTTTTTCCTTTTTGTCTTGCCCATGTCCCAGAAATCAATAGAACAGCTGAAAAAACACCAAAACTTCATATTGAAAGACAGTCGAATTAAATTCTGACCAAAGAAAGTATACATAGAACAAGTAAATTTGCACAATTTTCATTGCAAGCCTTCAGAGAGGATTCGATGTTATAAATTTTGTTAAAACATCATTTAGTTCGAAAAACCTTCACGCTTATGACCGAGAATTTACTACTAATATTTTAAACCAACGTGTGGTTATAAGAGATCATGTCATCAAAATTTGTTATAAAAAAATTCTGGTATCCTTTATCATGTAAAAAGTTAAAATTCAAATAGCATCTATTTTACTCCTTGCTAATAATAATAGAGTTTTCATGATTAATTTACATGATCTCAATTATGATTAATTTACATGATCGCAATTTTAACAATTTTTAATATCATGTCAATTAAAAAACATAAACCTAAAAATCAAATGTACACTTCAAACCAAGCATTTTTTTTTTAATTAATATTAATTTGAAACTGATTGATGATTAGGCTTTAACATCAAATCATGTTTAAATTCCATAAAAAATACAAACTTTATATAAAATAACAGAATAACTTATCACAATTGTGTCATTAATAATTAAACTAAAAGTCATAATATATATGTATTTATTACCTTGTGATTTTCTAAAACTCTAATTAATCCAAGAATAAAATTACGAAGCAATTTAAGAAACAAAGCAGAATCATGAATACACCACAAACTCCAACAATTGGTGGAAAGGTTCAACTATAAACATTCAAGAGTTTTAAATAGAGAGAGTGGATTTTGAAGTTAGAGCATAAAGAAAGAAAAGGCCATACCTAGTGTAAGCTCAGTTCAATGAAAGTCGCTGCGATGGTGGATTTTGCAGGACAGAATAATTTGTTTAATATTAATCCCAGTTGAAGTAGGAATCATGCTTATTTGTTAATATAACCATTAAAATTTTGAAGCAAAATAGGATTGTGAAACTTGCTTATCAATTTTTTTAATACATTTGAATGTATTGTGGTTTTAAAACTTTATGCTCCGATTTGTAAATTTATTGTACTTTCTAAAAGTAACAGGAACATTAAAATTTTAAGATTTATCTACTGTATAAATCATATTTTAATAGATTCTTATAAGAAGAGTTAATTTTTATAATATACATAAACATTTAATTTGTTAAATCTTTACTTTAGATATCAACAACTTTCTTTTCTTTTTTCTTTTTTTTAAAGATTTAGTATCATGGACTGTTAACTAAGGACATCAAATGATATTCCATAACAATATAACCAATATTAGATGGCCAAAAATAATTGAAATAAAATTTATTCGTCCATATCAATTTATAAATAATCTCAACGATAAAAACACTTATATAGATATGAATAATATTATATTCTCCCTCTTTTTGTTACAAAATTATTAAAATCATCTTAAAAAATAGTATAAATTCGTCCTCAACTTAAAAAAATATATATATATTCATTTTTTATTTAAATAAAAATTTCAAAATTTTTTAATCTGATTGGGTTTATAAAATATTTATCATAATTCAAATAAAATAAAAACAATTAAAGTGATTTGTTTGAAACTATAAAGGAGTAACAACAAAAATAAAATTTTCAATTTTACCCGAAACATGTTAATATTGCTTAAAAACGTTCGTGCGTGAACTACCTTCCTCTTGTATCACAACTCAGAAGTCACGTGAATTAGCGTCAGTACGTAGTTTTAAAACCCATGTAAACCAAAAAATAATAATACTCCTACTTTTCCTTGGAGTTTGATAAATTACTAAAATTCCCAATATTTTTAATAATCATTAATATTTTTTCATCAATTTATGAAATAGATAAAGTATCTTTATAATATATGAAAATATTCAAAACAATTCCTCACCATAAAAATTAACATTAAAAATCAAAATTTGACCGTTATCAATTTATGAAATAAATCAACTATCCTTATACCATATAAAAATAATCAAAAAATTTCTTATCATTAAAATTAATATTAAAAATTAAAATTTCATTGTTAATGCATAAAGATTAAATTATAAGGATATTTTAGTTATTTTTATTTCAGTAACACTTGCAATGATAGGAATAAAATAGGATTGTCCTAAAGCTATAGAAGATAATTAACGACAATGGGCAAGTGAGATTTAAAAAAAAAAATTGTATCTGTTGCGAAAATATTGCCCAAAATCAAGTTCCTAAAATCAAGTCTTTCTTGTAATTAGTTGACTCTTCTACCATGATTCTAGTAATTAGTTGACCATTGTAATTACTAATTATTTTCTTTCCTAGATTAGTTATTCTAAACTTTAGCATCAAGTTGTACTGTGACTATTTTTAAAAACTCTGTCATCACCAGAAAATAGATTAAAGTTATTTTTGTCTTCCTCAAATCTCTTGTTCTCTTTTACCATTATTTTCTACTTGGTATCAGAGCCAGACTCGTATTACTCATACCATATCACTACAATTTGAATCCTCATCTACTTGTTGCACTATGAGCGACAATAGTCCTGAATCAAAAACACAAGTTATACATGTTCAATCCGAAAACTCTGGCTTCAAAGCCGGCATCACCTTACCGAAACTAACTATGATGTGTGGTCCCAAATCATGGAGATGCATATTGCAGGACGTGAAAAACTTGATTATATTATTGGCAAAACACCCTAACCAAAGGATAGCGATGCTTCTTATGCGAAATGGTATGCGGAAAATCAGAAGGTCAAGGGATGGTTGCTGACATCTATGTCACCAGAAATTATGAAGCGTTATCTCCGATTACGCACCGCACGTGAAATCTGGAATGCTCTTGCGAAAGCCTTTTATGACGGGTCAGACGAATCACAAATCTTTGCACTAAATCAGCGAGCTTTCTCTACTAAACAGGTTGGTCGCCCTCTATCAACCTATTATGGTGATCTTATAGAAATTTTTCAAGAGCTGGATTATCGTGATAAAGTTGTAATGAAAGATCCTGATGATGTTATTGCATATAAAAAATCTGTTGAACGTTTGAGAGTGCACATCTTCCTAAATGGACTTGATACAGAATTTGAACAACTCAGAGGTGAGATTCTCAGAAAGGATCCAACACTAGATTTTAAGGAAACGTATGCGTATGTACGTCATGATGCTGTTCGAAGAATGACACTAAATGAAGAGCCTGATCATCCTGAGTCATCTGTCATGGTAACTCGTAAACACAAATCTCAACAAGGGCGTATCAATCTACATCCAGAGCGACATTCTGGTCCATCAAAACAGGTTGCTGACCAAAATCAGTCATCTGGATCACAAAATCGTAGCTATGAAATGGGAACTTCAAAGTCAGAACGCTTGTGTACTCATTGTGGTGGAACTGGACATACCAAGTCAAGGTGCTATGAATTGATTGGGTATCCAGAATGGTGGGATCCTACCAAAGCATCTAATAAACGCAATTCAAAACCAAAAATTCATGCTTCTACTGTCGTAGCCGAATCTTCCAACAATCCTGAGGAAGTCTCATCGTTAATTGCTACATCAGGTAATATTGGTAAGGCTCTTAATACCTCTACACTTAATAGTAATAGTGCATGGATAATTGATTCTGGTGCTACAAATCATATGACCTTTGACACTAATCACATTCAATCTATGAAATCATCCAAACAACCTTTAGTGTCCACAGCCGATGGTACTCCTTCTCATGTTATTGGAGAAGGTTCAATTACTCTTACAAAAAATATGAATTTGGATTCTGTTTTGGTTGTTCCTTCCCTTAACTATAACTTGTTGTATGTTGCTCAAATAACATGTGCTTTGCATTGTGTTGTGATTTTTTGGCCTAACCTTTGTGTTTTTAAGGATATCCGGACTCGGAGGACAATTGGTTATGGTACTAGAAAGGGGAAGCTCTATTATCTAGACTTGACTCCGACAAGTTCAAATCAATTGGCTCAAGCGTTCTCGGTTGAAAGGTCCAAAAATATTCAGAATTCAGAAATTTGGTTATGGCATAGGCGGTTAGGCCATGCTTCATTTGGATATTTAAAAAAACTATTTCCAAGATTGTTTTCTCAGGTGACTGATTTCAATTTTAAGTGTGATATTTGTGAGTTAGCTAAAAGTCACTGTGTTCCATTTCCAATAAGAATGAATAAAAGTCCAATACCTTTTATGGTGATTCACTCTGATGTATGGGGTCCTGCAAAGATCTCTTCTTTAAATGTTGCACGTTGGTTTGTTTCATTTATTGATGATCACACACGTATGACTTGGATTTGTTTAATGAAATCAAAAAATGAAGTTAGTTCTCTATTTCAGAAATTTCATAAGATGGTAGCCACTCAGTATCAATCTCATATACAGGTTCTCCGCACGGATAATGGTGGAGAATTTGTTAATCAAGTCTTGAAACAATATCTGAATTTGTATGGCATTGCTCATCAGACAACTTGCCCCTACTCCCCTCAACAAAATGGGGTTGCAGAACGAAAGAATCGTCATCTCCTTGAAGTTGTACGTGCTTCCTTATTCGGGGCTCACATGCCCACCAGTTACTGGGGTGAAGTTGTTACCGTGGCGGCCTACCTTATCAATCGTGTGTCTTCCAGTTCATTACAATTTCAAACTCCTTTCCACGTTCTTCATGAGGTCATAAGTGCTCCTACTGTGCCAAATTTGCCACCTAGAGTATTTGGGTGTGTAGCCTTTATACATCTTCACAAATCCTTGAGAAATAAATTGGAACCTCGAGCTCTACGATGTGTATTTGTTGGCTATACTTCGCATCAGAAAGGCTATCGGTGTTATCATCCTCCTTCTCGTAAGATGTATATTACCCTTGATGTTACCTTTCATGAGGATGAAATGTATTATTCTGTCAATGAGTCTCCATTTCAGGGGGAGAGTAGAAATGAATTGCAGACTTTGGACTCCTTGGATTTAGTAAGTGGTGGCAACTGGGAATGTCCAGATGAGGCAATTGGGCACATATTGGAGAATGAGAACATATCAAAGGATGAGAATAGTTGGGATCAAGTGGAAGTAGTACCACCAGTGTCTTCATCACCACAAGTGACAGCCCCTTCTCTTCAATCTGTACCTCTTAACCAATTGCCCTCTCAAGCCGAGTCCAACTCTGAAGCTAAGGTAATTTCTGAACTTCATATAAAAATGTTACCCAATCGAGTCACAAGAGGAATGCCTAGAGTAAATTATGAACCTACTCTTAGCTCCAAACCTAAATATCCCATGAGCAACTTTGTGTCTTATCATAGATTGTCAAAGGAATGTGAATCATTTGTAAATCAATTATCTGTTGTATCTATTCCTAATAGTGTGCAGGAGGCCTTGAGATATCTCAGGTGGAAAGAAGCAATGAACGAAGAAATGAAATCCCTCCAAAAAAATTCAACATGGGAAGTTGTGGACTTACCTGAAGGGAAGAAACCCGTAGGATGCAGATGGGTCTTTACCATTAAATATAAAGCAGATGGAACTATCGAAAGATTCAAAGCTAGACTTGTTGCCAAAGGGTATACTCAAACTTACGGAATTGATTATATGGAAACATTCGCACCAGTTGCCAAAATTAATACTGTTCGTGTTTTATTATCTCTGGCTGTGAATCTTGACTGGCCGTTGCACCAATTTGATGTAAAGAATGCATTTTTGCATGGAGATCTCCAAGAAGAAGTATATATGGAATTGCCTCCTGGATGTAATATGCAAATTGAAGGAAACAAGCAAGTTTGCAAATTAAGAAAGTCTTTGTATGGTTTAAAACAATCGCCTAGAGCTTGGTTTGGGAGGTTTACAAGCTCTATGAAGAAGTTTGGATACCAGCAAAGTAACTCAGATCATACTCTCTTTCTGAAATATAATAAAGAAAGAATCACTGCTCTCATTGTATATGTTGATGATATGATAATAACAGGAAATGATTCGGAAGAAAAAAATACATTACAGAATCATCTTGCCCAAGAGTTTGAAATGAAAGATCTTGGTCCGTTGAAGTATTTTTTAGGAATTGAAGTGTCAAGATCAAAACAAGGTATTTTCCTATCGCAACGGAAATATACCTTAGACTTGTTAAGTGAAACGGGTATGTCAGCTTGCAGTCCAGTTAGCACTCCTATGGAAGAAATTTTGAAACTAAGTATGGATCTGAATCAAGTCCCTGCTAACAAGGAACGCTATCAAAGACTAGTGGGGCGATTAATGTATCTTGCACATACTCGCCCAGATTTAGCTTATGCGTTAAGTGTTGTTAGTCAATTCATGCATTCCCCAAAAGAAGAACATATGAATGCTATAACTCGCATTTTGCGATACTTGAAGTCATCCCCAGGAAAAGGTATTTTGTTTACAAAAGGAGACAACTTGGATATTAAAGGTTATACTGATGCTGATTGGGCTGGGGCAATTGATGATAGACGGTCTACATCTGGTTATTTCACATTTGTAGGAGGGAATCTAGTTACTTGGCGAAGTAAGAAACAAGAGGTTGTGGCTAGATCTAGTGCTGAGGTTGAATATAGGGGAATAGCTAAAGGAGTATGTGAATTACTGTGGATAAGAAATTTAATGCAAGATTTACATATTCAACAGGTCAATCCTATGAAGTTATACTGTGATAATAAAGCAGCATGTGATATTGCCCATAATCCAATTCAACATGATAGAACTAAACATGTTGAAATTGACAGACATTTTATCAAAGAGAAACTAGAAGCAAAGCTCATTGAGATGCCTCATGTTCGATCTGAAGATCAACTTGCGGATGTGCTCACCAAGGCAGTATCAAGCCAAACATTTAATAGGTGTCTTGACAAGTTGGGCATGAGTGATATCTATGCACCAACTTGAGGGGGAGTGTTGCGAAAATATTGCCCAAAATCAAGTTCCTAAAATCAAGTCTTTCTTGTAATTAGTTGACTCTTCTACCATGATTCTAGTAATTAGTTGACCATTGTAATTACTAATTATTTTCTTTCCTAGATTAGTTATTCTAAACTTTAGCATCAAGTTGTACTGTAACTATTTTTAAAAACTCTGTCATCACCAGAAAATAGATTAAAGTTATTTTTGTCTTCCTCAAATCTCTCGTTCTCTTTTACCATTATTTTCTACTGTATCTATAAATATATTATTGTAAAAACCAATTTTATTTTTTTGTTAAAAAGAAACAATTTTATTTTTGAAAAAACCAAAAAACAAAAAAACAAAAACAAGTTCATTGAAGTCTGTTGTTAGATTACGACACTCTTCCTTTGGTGGTCTTCAAATTTCGGTTGAATTGATAGTGCTTAAATTGAGATCCTATTAGGATCCTAGCTGGCTCTCAAATTCCAACGAAAATCGAACAAGCTAGGGTTCCTCCACAGAGTCTCCGAGTCGATTCAATTCAACAAAATCTCATTTCGTTGACATTTTCTTCAGACGCCAACATATGAAATCGTCGACGAGCAACGTCGCATTCCTGTTTTGCTTACTCCTCTCCATCACTCTCTCCACCTCTGTTCTCGGAGACGAAAGCAAGTTCCGTCAGCGACGCGCCACCGACGACGAGCTCGGCTACCCCGAACTGTGAGTTCTTCTTTCATTTTCGAAGCTGATTTTTATCCGATTTACGAAATTCGTCACTCAAAACGACTGCGTTTTGGTTTCTCTGTGTTTATAGAGACGAAAGCAAGTTGTTGAACTCTCAGTGTCCGCGGAATTTGGAGCTGAGATGGCAAACGGAAGTCAGTTCTAGTATTTACGCTACTCCATTGATCGCTGACATCAACAGGTATTGTATTATTGCTCTAGGAGAGTTTTGTAGTTGAAATGGCTGGATATGATATCGTTTTCGTATTGGTTTTCAGTGATGGAAAGCTTGATGTAGTGGTTCCTTCGTTTGTGCACTATTTAGAAGTATTAGAAGGTTCCGATGGAGACAAAATGCCTGGTATTAACATTTATTGTATCTCTGTTACAGTGTTGATTTGTAAAATATGATTGCTTCAGGTGTTTTAAGTTGTTGGTTCTATATGATCTGTTAGGTTGGCCTGCTTTTCACCAGTCCACGGTGCATGCTAGTCCGCTTTTGTATGATATTGATAAAGATGGTGTGAGGGAAATTGCATTAGCTACTTACAATGGTGAAGTGTTGTTTTTCAGGTAATTGTTTTGTGGGTGTGGTTTGGTGAATGCTTTGAGTGATGTGGGGATGAACTCATAGGTGTTTTATTTGTTTTGGTGGTTTAGGGTGTCGGGTTACATGATGACGGATAAATTGGTGGTGCCTCGAAGGAAGGTTCGTAAAGATTGGTATGGGGGTTTGGATCCTGATCCTGTTGATCGTAGGCATCCAGATGTCAATGATGCGGAACTTGTCCATGAGGCTGAAGCTGATCATATCAAATCGATGCTGGGTAAGTTGATTTTGGATTTAAAGAATTTTTTTTTTTTTTTTTTTTAATGTCTTTGAGTGAGCTCAGACTTTTTAATTGTTTCACTTACAACTAAGCAAAGTCACTGCTAGTCTGAGTTTTTCCCATGTTTGAGAATGTGGCTTTGAGATCTTTAGTAACTTGATTGTGTCTTTTATGGTTATTTATTTGGTTTGTGACATGGTGACAAATGCTACTAATTAGGATTGTTAAAACTATGGCAAAATTTATTCCATTTCTTCAAGTCATGCTGTGTGTACTGCTGTAGTTAATTATCCAGGATTAGGCTTTATTTATAATCTTTATTTATGTATTTCTGCTATGGAATTTTTATTATTTGGGAGAGGATATTAGAAGTTATGTTAGAATGTCAGGCTTTATCAACTTATAAGAATGTGTCTCTGCTTACAAGAATTGACTTTATAAGTTAATGTCGTTTATTCTTGTTGAAGCAAAAGGAAGTCAACCTGGATCAAACACTACAGCAACAGAAAGTCACACTGGGGCAGTAAATATAACAAATTTAGCAACTGAAGGGAAAATGAATAATACTACAACAACAGAAAGTCACCGTGGGACAGTAAACATGGCAAATCCAGTTACTGAAGGGAAAGTGAATGATGCTAAATTGACAGAAAGTCATCCTGGGATAGTAAACGTGTCAAATCCAGTAAATGAAGGGAAATTGAATGGTAGTCAAACCGAAACAAACATTAAGCTTCCCTCAAGCAAGGGTAATTCTTCCACAAGTACTGGGCTGGATGGAAGCAATAGTACAGAGAGCAGAACAAACTCTGGGAGACGTCTTTTGGAAGATAAGAGCTCAAAAGAGTCACAGGAAGGAAGTGGTGACTCCAAAGATAATAAAAATGAGGATGGGAAGGCAGCAACTGTGGAGAATGATGAAGGGTTAGAAGCAGATGCTGATCAATCATTTGAGTTGTTCCGGGATGCTGATGAGCTGGCTGATGAGTATACTTATGACTATGATGATTATGTGAATGATGCTATGTGGGGAGATGAGGAGTGGACTGAAGGGCAACATGAGAAAATGGAGGATTACGTGAATATTGACTCCCACATATTGTGCACTCCTGTGAGTGATCTTCAATCATGATGTTGCTTTTCCAATATATAAAATTCCGTGATATATGCTACTGATATTTTTATGGCACCAAGGAATTTACTTTATAATTTTCATCAGGTCATAGCTGACATTGATAATGATGGGGTATCAGAGATGATCGTTGCTGTCTCTTACTTCTTTGACCATGAGTGAGTACTACTTTATGGTGATACAGTTTACTAATCTGGTTTTCCATCTGCTTAAAGATTAAATTGTAGATTTTTTTTTTTTGTGGGATAGGAAACAAAGACTGTTCTTCAACTTTAAATTGTAGATTTCAATATTAAAAGTTGTCTCTTGCTTATGAATTGAGCTGTATTCTATGACAGGTTGGAAGTTAATCATCAACCGTATATTCATATGACATTTTCTTCAACTTTAAAGCGCATACCTAGTGCTATTTGTGAACTAACTGATAAAAAAGTAATAACTCTCCTCATGAGTTGGCAGGTATTATGACAACTCGGAGCGTTTAAAGGAGCTGGGTGGTATTGATATCACAAAATATGTTGCTGGTGGCATTGTTGTTTTCAATCTTGATACCAAACAAGTTAAGTGGACAACAGAACTAGATCTAAGCACGGACAGCTCAAAATTCCGTGCGTATATATATTCCTCTCCAACTGTTGTGGACTTGGATGGTGATGGCAATTTGGACATCCTTGTTGGAACTTCTTTTGGCTTGTTCTATGTCTTGGATCATCATGGTAGTCTCAAAATCAGTTACTCTTTTTTTTTTTTTTAAATAATTGTTTGAGACTGACGCATGTTTTTGTATACATCCTACATCTTCCCTTGGTGTTAAATTTGAATTATAACATCATTTTCCTGGCGCATTGGTTGCCTTTGAAACAGTAGTTGTAGATGATCACTTTCGGAATCATGCCCAGTTTGGATCCCATCCTTGTGGTGAATTTATTTTTAGAGGTCATCAGTTTGATTTTACATGCCTTTGTACAGGGATGTTATATGGTAAAGAATGTTATAGGATTTAAGCTGTGCATTCTTATTACCCTCACATTATACACTTCCTTCAGGTGTAAATTGTGACTGACTACATACATTTTACTTTGTAAGACTTCCCTATGTTTAAGCTTGTACTAGAATCTTCAGGATTTTCGTTCCATGATATTCTACTTGTTCCTCTTGTAGTCTGTCAGTGGTTTCTGCAATTGTGATATTCCCCTCTAGAATTGTTTTCATTCTTTCTATACTCCTTGTAACTGAACATCTATACTTGCAGGGAGCTAAGCACTGTATTGTACAGATTATTGCATATTAAATGCTTGTCTGCTTCATTTTTATTTCGTACTTAATTCACCTGTCTTGTTTTTCACATATTAATGCTTCTTATGATACATTATCAATTGGTACCTACCTTTTAATGCCATAATTGAAGAGAATATGCATTGATTTTTTTATATATATATTTATATATTTATATATTATCAAGATTCTACTTGAACCAGACATAACCTGCTTCGTTTGCAATTTGCCCATTTTCCTTGTAAAGTTAGTTGTATTACATCTTTCTGTTTGTTTCTAGTATATGATTCCTGTTTCCACTTATATTAGAGTTGTATCTGCAATAAAGAGAATAAGATTAACCGTTTATGATTATAAATGATATTTTACTTCAGAGTGCTTGAAAGTGAGTTTAATCTAGTTTAGATTTAGCTTTTGCAAGTTCTTTCCTGGAAATCATCTCAACAGTGAGCTTTAATCATATTCATATCATGTTATGCAAATTCTTAAATATTTTCTCTAATATCCAAACCACAATGTATGCAACCTTAACCAACATTTGCATATGTCTTTTTTCTTGTTGATTGATTTTCAAATTGCATTGTAAATACTCGTAAGATTCTTCTGTTCTTGTCTGCTGGGGTGGAGTTGGATTTTTTTTAGTTGATTCTGTACCATTCAACTGTCTGGATCTCAAACTTCAAAAGTAGAATCTTAATTTCTAGTCTCTCAAGAGATAGAAAAACAAAACTTTCTTATTTAAAGAATGGGTCATTCTATTATTGTATTTGACCTATATTGTATTGAGACAGTGTTTGTATACATGCTCCAAAGGACTTCTTAAGAAAAATGCAATGTTTTAGAGGAATTTGCTGGGTTCTCTTTTCATGAACACAGTCTCTGTTTAAGCAAACATCTCCAAGCTTAAGACTTTATCATCAAATTATATGAGCTACTTAATATCAAATTTCTTTAGCAATTGGGGACACCATTAATTTCTCTTCTTCTTTTTTTTTTCCTTTTTTTGGCAGGTAAAGTTAGACGAAAGTTCCCTCTTGAAATGGCTGAAATTCAAGGTGCTGTAGCAGCAGCTGATATCAATGATGATGGCAAGATCGAACTACTGACCACCGATACACATGGAAATATTGTTGCTTGGACTGCACAAGGAGAAGAAATTTGGGAAGAGCATCTGAAGAGTCTGGTGACACAGGTTTGTTGCTGTGTCTGTATAAGCAATGGAAGTTGACTGCTAATCTTGCATGCAAATTCTTTATTCTATATGCCTAATTACTTTCTACATTAGGTCATGCATTGTTTGCATCTAAATTTTGTAAATGTAATCAAATTGTGCAGATGTTTTCTTTTATATTTGCTGATAGAATTCTAGTTAATAATAATGAGCATTTGTTTTGAGGGCAAAATAAGTTGCACTAATTTCATTGTCTGTGCATTTATTCAGTGTTGTCTAGTCTATATGTGATGTGACAATAATTTTCTTAACAGTATGTTGAGCTCTATAGTTCTTTTAATTCGTAGGCTTGGGTCTCGTCATTAGAGCTAACCAACCATTACACTGGTGAAGATAGCAGTATTAGTGAAACCAATGTTTTAAAAGGCGGAAGGCGAGGCGAGGCGGTAGCCTCAAGGTGGTCGAGGCGGTAGCCTCGACACCAAATAAAAAAAAATATTAAAAAAAAAAAAAAACCTAACATATAAAATCATTTATAACATTTTAAAATATTGTGAAAAGCAATATCAAAACCACAAATATCAAACAAAATAAAACCAAGTAACCAACACAATAAGTAGGAATCATCCATATCATCCTAAACACAAAATCATCCATATAAAATCTTAACATACAAGATATCAAATGATTGAGGATTAGTAGGGCTATTAAATAAAGAAGCATTTGAATCTAGTAGCCTAAAATTTGGATCAAAATATAGAGGCATGGTTGAAGGCATGGTTGAATCTGGAGGTAAAGTTTCATCTTTATCATCCTCATCATTATATCTGATTCTTGCATCACCCTCCTCATCACTACTCTCATCCTCCTCCAACTCAGGTTCTTCAGCCTCTTGGCATATATTCTTCCCTTTGTCTAACAAATAATATAAAATAATATTTTAGTGATTATATCATTAACATTAATAGAATTTACTATATTTAATTAGAGAATAACTTACCTCCAATCTACAATAATATCATGTACAAACGCTAACTAAACTTAAACAAAACCCAAGATTGAAACCAATAAACACTTGCAATAATATATACAACCACAATAATTGATACAACAATGTATACAACAATATATACAACACTTGCAACAATATTTGATACAACAATATATACAACACTTGCAACAATATTTGATATAATAAAAAGCCAATACGATTTCAAAGTGATAAATTTCAGACCTCGTCTGAATCTAAAATGTATTTTAACATTTTTCGTGCATGTCATGCAATCAACACATTTTTCGTGCAACAATACATACAATACATACAACCACAAAGCTGATATAATACATACAACCACAAACAATTTTAAAGTAGTGTGTTAAAAGTCTAAAACAACAACCAAAACCCATTGTTTAATAAGTAAAAAGCTGAAATAATTGAAAAACTTACATTTATGGTGACGAGCTGGAGACGACGAGCTGCAGATGGAGAAGACGAGCTGGAGACGAGCTGGAGACGATTTGCAGATGGAGGAGACGAGTTGGAGACGAGCTGTGTAAATGTTGATTTCAGAGAGTTGAGTGATGGAGATGAACTATAGATGCTGATTTCAGAGACTTGAGTGATAAGGAGTGTTTGGAGACTTGAGGATTTGAGAGATTTGGAGAGAAAATGAAAGAAAATGGAGAGAGAGATCGTGAAAAGGAGAGGGGCGGCGGAATGGAGGCTGTCGGTCCTCCCCCTGTTTTGCAAACCTAAAAAACAGCCTTGGAAATATCGATTTTACCCTTAAAAAAAACACCCCGCCTCTGACCGCCTCAGCCTCCAGAGGCGTGTTTTTTTTGCTTACCCGCCTCTGAGTGCGCCTTGAGGCGCTTTTTGGAGGAAGGCGGCGAGGCGCCGCCTCGCCTCGCCTTTTAAAACAATGAGTGAAACCAACTAGTATTATGAGTTTGCATTTTGGAATGCGGTGATAATGGTGCTTTTAATGCAAACTTACGTTTGTTATCCAAAAACAATGAAAGTTGTGAATTCATTGTGTCTAGTCATTAGGGTTTGTAAGAATTTAGCATTACTTTAAATTAATTGCATTTTGCATTCACTTCAAAAGAGATTCTTTGAGGAACCGTGTTAGAATTAAGTCTGACAGTTTTCAATGGGTATGTAGAAAAAATAAATCTCTATTATCAAATTTTTATCTGAAAATGATAACAAATAAAACCAATGTCTTTTATTTAATTTCTAGAGGACCTCCTGTTGGTTGCTTACTGATTTTATGACATGATGAATAAGTTTGTCAGATGCTGAAATTTATTAATGTTTACCATATATTTTTCCTAAAATATCCATTATACATATTTGATTCATGTGATAATATGCTTTAAGCTTAAAGGTTATGTTTGTTGCTATTATTATTTAGGTTGACCCTATTACACAGTAACATGGACACTTGTTAAACTTGCTTGACATTGGACCAATCCGATAAACTTTCTTGTTTCCAGGGTCCCTCAATAGGTGACATTGATGGTGATGGTCATACTGAAGTTGTTGTTCCAACCCTCTCCGGGAACATATATGTCCTTAGTGGCAAGGATGGGTCAAGAGTTCGTCCTTATCCTTATAGAACTCATGGAAGGGTGATGAATCAAGTGCTTCTTGTTGATTTAAGTAAGCGGGGAGAGAAAAGCAATGGACTCACACTTGTTACAACATCATTTGATGGTTACTTGTACCTCATAGATGGACCAACATCATGTGCTGACGTAGTTGATATTGGTGAAACTTCGTAAGAAATTATCATCCTTTTGTGGTGCCATAATCTTCCTTTTGTTATTAGTACTTTATTGTTTATGTCTTTTTAACATGTGATGCTTTTCACAACAGATATAGCATGGTCTTAGCAGACAATGTTGATGGTGGAGATGATCTTGATCTTATTGTTACCACAATGAATGGCAATGTTTTTTGCTTCTCAACTCCATCTCCACACCATCCCCTTAAGGCAGGATATAACTGAACCTTGGCTTTGTGTAGATGATTACTAAGTGATTTTATGAGAAATTTTAATTAATGCCTTCATATTAATCATTTTCAGGCATGGAGATCAACTAACCAAGGAAGAAACAATGTTGCACACCGTTACAACCGTGAAGGGGTTTATGTTACACATCCATCAAGAGCTTTCCGTGATGAGGAAGGCAAAAACTTCTGGGTGGAGATTGAGATTGTAGACAAACACCGATACCCATCTGGTTATCAATCACCTTATAACGTCACTGTAAGTTGCTTTCCTCCTATTAATTACCGTTCAGAATAGCAGCTCAGATATATAAATCTTCTCATATTGAAATCTTCAGTCATCAACTTTACAATTTTTATTAAAATGCAGACAACCTTGTTGGTCCCCGGTAATTACCAAGGAGAAAGGATGATAAGGCAAAACCAAATCTATGAACGTCCTGGGAAATACAGGATTAAAATTCCAACAGTAGGAGTAAGGACTACCGGAACTGTGTTGGTGGAGATGGTTGACAAGAATGGCCTCTATTTCTCAGATGAATTCTCTCTTACATTCCATATGTATTACTATAAACTGCTGAAATGGCTTCTTATCCTCCCAATGCTTGGCATGTTTGGTGTACTTGTCATCCTTCGGCCGCAGGAGGCTATGCCTTTGCCATCATTTTCCCGCAACACTGACCTGTGATAATCATCTCATACAGAGACCAACACATGCCGTATCCGTCAAGACATGAACAATTTGCTATTTTCACCTGAACAGCGGCCGCATACCTGGGCGGACTTTGAACTGGATCGTCCAGAACAAATTTCTCGGACAGCAGAGTAAAATTGGATCTTGACTGTCTAGAAAAAGTGCTGGCCTCAGTAAGAGAGTTTTTGGACCGAGAAAGTCGGGACTTGTAACATCATTAAATTTGAGTTCAGGTTTCAAGTTACAAATTATTTACATAGTTTCACTGATAATGAAGGGTTATTACATGAGAAAGTAGATATTTATTTGAAGTTTGAAGACCCTCTCCTACAGTGACTGTGCAAATGCGTATATGAATTATGATCCCTAGAAAGTTTAAACATTACCGTTTCAATCTTTTATTGACTATCTCTGCTCTCATCAATTTGCTCGATTTCAGCTAGGGTTTAACATATACAAATAAAACTGAAGCAGCAAAAGTTGATTACTTTTTTCATTTAGATGTAAACTAGACCATGATGTGTAGAGAACTTGACACATTAACATGTCATCGTTAATGTTTAACAATACTTGGTTTCAGTAAGTGCTTGTGCTTCTCTACCATTTTCCCCATTTGATTCTGGAACATGGTTTTCTGCAAAAAGCGGAAAGCAACTTGTTTTTAAGTGGAAAGCAACTTGTTTTTAAAAAAGGATATTGACTGATCATTCACTTTATTAAAGGTCTCAAGAAAGTTCACTTTGGTAATATGAGAGTACTAATCGATTAAATACACTCAATGGAAGGAAAGGAGCCAATTCAATCTTAGGGCTCCAACCAAAATATACATGATTCTAATCTAGGTCCCAAAGAATAGCCAAAAAAAAATTTGTGTGTCCAAAGATGCGACTTTTGAATTTTGCTCCACGGTAGGTTCAACCATTCATGGTTGCTCAAACCAAATTTACTTCAGTGCTGACCTAAAATGAAATCAAACCAGACCCACGCTGTTCCCTGTAAGGAGTAGAAAATTAAGTAATTCTAATTTATTATGAACTCAACATGATACTTCCATTGTTCATTTTCAGCTGAGGTGGGCCGCATTATTTCTTTATAATCCATAAATCCCTCAAATTCGCTTGACAAAATCTAACCATTTAGCAAATTCAAGTTCGAAACTAAAGCTCCACCGACCCTTACAATCTTTAGAAAGCAAGAACTCTAACACGAGGAGATTTGAACCCAACTTTGCGGGAGCAAACAACATGTCAACCATTCTACTAACCCTCCTCATGGGTAGGAAAGCCAGAAGATTTCACACCAACTGAAGAATTTAACCATAGAACCAAAATCATCCAACACGCACAACAGTTTGGAAAGCCTCTTATCTATTGAAATCATCTTTGATTGGAACTAAACATATATATATACATAAACAGAAACAAAAATTTAAAACAAAAAGAAAAACAATAAAATTAGAACATCAGCATATACAAGTATTCCAAGAACAAAGAAACAAACAAAGGAGCAGACAATAATGATGGATCATCAAAAGACCTGCAAAACGGGCCTTTTTCCAAGCCTCTTGATTTCTCTATCCATTTTCCCAGTAAGCATCAATCCAAACATCTTAAAATCACACAAAAATGACCAAAACGGGTGCCCAAAAGTCGCAGGTACATTCCCTTCAACAAAAAAATGACTATACCAAGCAAACCCATAACCAAAAACCGGCACACAGACCAAAAAACACCAATTGAACAACACTGAACATAGCAGGAAAACAATACTAGTTAGTGTGCCCATAAAATGCCAACGCCTGGTAGCTGGTTTCGAGTGCTGGCTCACATAAAACGCCCAAAACTCCTCCAAGCTCCTGAAATTCATGTCTTCCAAAAACCCTAATCAGAAACAACCTCGACTGCCAGGTGTTTGATGAAATTCCCCAGTGAACAAGACCAAGAAAATTTTAAAACATGAACAGGAGGTCGAAAACGTGAAACCTGTATCTGGGTTTGACTGCAAATTAGCGGAAACGAAATAATCAAAGTGATGTTTTGGGAGTCATCAGTCACGCACCTCACCTACTTAGTTGTGTGTCTGGAGCTTGACAGTTGTGATGTGAATATGGAAACTAACAAAGTGCGAATATAAGGTGAGTAGTGTGAAATCAAGTTTGAAGGGTGTATAGTAGCTATCTCCCTCACTTCCACTGTGTGAAGAATTCGATGCTGGTTTCGTGTCTCTTCCGTAATAGTTTTGTGGACTTTTTGATAAAATTGTGATTGGTTGGTATTTCACAATTTTTCTTAGTCTATCATTTTTGTTTTTTCCTTTCGTTTTGATTGGCAACTTTTATTGTTTTTTATTTCGTAAAACACATATTAAAAGTCGGTCAGAATTGCATTAAGGGGAGAAAATTACCTATTTAAGAACATCTCTAAGGTACTTTTCTAAATATTAGCTAAATTTTATTTAAAATAATTAAAAATATATTTTTATTTAATGATTTTTTATTGAGTCACTCCCACCATTTTTTCATTTTTTAATAAAAAAGTGTAAAAATTCATACAAATTTATGTTTTTAAAAAAATATATTTATTTTATCACAAATTAAATATTAAAATAATATAAGAGAGTTTAGCTATAATTTCTTGCTCACTATATTTGACTAAGGTATGACGAGATTAAAATGAAATTGATTGAATTTGACTGAAATGGAATAGATTGGATTGGATTGAAATAAAATTATTATCTCATGTTTGGTAGAACTTGAGATTTAAATAAAATTATATATATTATGTTTAGTGTAGGTTGAGATTGGATTGAAATAAATTAATTTAAATATTTTATAATATGCTTAAAGTTTATCTTTAAAAAAAATTAAAATATATATATGGAGATGGAATACTCATTCCCAAACCATCAAATCTCATCATTTCGGTTGAGAATAAGTATTCTCATCAGAAGAGAAGTTGAGAGAGTTTGGGATCCCTTCCACCCACTGCTCTCCAAACATAAGATTTGAGAGTTTTGAGCATTTTGAATCCTAAACCTAACTCAAATCTCATGTTCTAAACATAACTAAAGTGATTCAACTTTCTTAAAAATAACTAATGATATAGAGAGTAATTGTTGTTAATAAAATGTCACATTATTAGTCATTTTAGTTAAAGACAATGGATAACTGTTATGATTAGAGATGCTCTAAGTTGTAAAATATGATTAATGAGAATTGAAATGAAAAGTATATGATCATGATTATGTGTTGTTTTAATTTAATTAATTAACTTTTTTAAAGTTAGATTAGATAGGATGGACGATTTATTGAAATCATAAAACAGGTGACCTTTTAAAAAAAATGTATAATTTGATTATTAATTTTAACCAAGCATAAGATACTATTTGTAAATTTCAAATATTTTTTTAACCATTCAGTACAAATAATTAATTTTACAAATTCTTTCAAAAAAAAAATAATTTTACAATGAAGCAGACTGGAACCATATTATGTAGGAAATGAAAAACACACAATCATTAAATTAGGGTGCATTTGACAAAAGTTGAGTTAACTTAAATACTTAATAACAACCCTATCACGAAGACATTACTATCAAGTCTTAGTCCCCTCCCTGGAACATAAAATTTATGTTTGAAAAAATTTTCTTTTTAAATTAATTAGTCAGTTGTGATATATATCCATCGTTTTTTTTTTTTTTTCGTTTTTCCTTTTCTAAAGTTATTAGTTGAATAATGGGAACAGTAATGGGACAACCGGTGTACATCATTTTCACTTATTTGTTTTTATATTTTATTACAACACAGTTTGGGACTTTGGTATCTCTCCTCTCTGAATTGAGGACAAAGCAGAAGAAACAAAATGAAACATATATATATATATATATATATTTTTTAAAAAGAAACATATATGTAAAATAATAGATAATAAACATGCTATTTTTAAAAAAAATAAAAATACTGGTACTAGCCCTGAAGATAGTCGCAACCAAGCGGGATAAGATTTTGGTAACATGGTCCGAGTAATAACTTCCAAAAAGCGAGAGGAAACAACCCACATCAATTGAGAGAACAGCCGACAGTGGATGGAGGAATGGAATATTTTTCAAAAATAAATCTGGACACAAACCTAAAGTTAAAGGACCCATTGGTTTGATATCTAAAGATGATGAAGCATCATAGTTGTCATAGTCATTATTTTCCCAAAACTATATTCAAATTATATCTCCACCATTCTGAAACTAAACAAATAAAATTATGAAAAGAAATTATAAATAAATTCAATTTTGTCTCTCATATACCATCCCAATATAAATTACAGAGGAATGGAATATTTTTCAAAAATAAATCTGGACACAAACCTAAAGTTAAAGGACCCATTGGTTTGATATCTAAAGATGATGAAGCATCATAGTTGTCATAGTCATTATTTTCCCAAAACTATATTCAAATTATATCTCCACCATTCTGAAACTAAACAAATAAAATTATGAAAAGAAATTATAAATAAATTCAATTTTGTCTGTCATATACCATCCCAATATAAATTACAGCCTTAATTAGTGTCACAATTTCTTACAAATTCTCACATCTCTTTCTTTAGAGAGTGAGCAAACAAAAGACAGTCCCATATTACATTATAACATATTTGCATTGACAAAGTATAAACTGTACATAAAATCACATTTAAGTTCATGCCTAAAATGTAACTCAAAATTTTGATTTCTGGTGTTCATTTTTTTTTGCTTTTATACTTATCAAAGTACATCCTAATTCCGGTTGTTTCATGATTTTCATTTTCCGGCCTAGAAGACTCGTTCTCCCGTAGCAAACATGTTAAAGAAAATAGCTGCAGCAAAATAAAGTCCTGCTGTCACAGTGAGAAATGCTTGAAATGATCCAAGCCATTGTACAAAATAACCGGTTCCAATGGTGCTGATTATCGCAGCTAATGTTCCTACTGAATTTGCAAATCCTGTTTTTGCATGGCAATAATAATGATTATGAGACTTAAATCCAAAGCATAATGTGCTACAAAGGAAAATGTCACATGCAAGAATATGAATATACCATGGAGAAATCCTGCCCATTCGGGTGCTATCTCCTGATGAATTGAACACGGAAGCTAAATTAGTTCGTGATGACAATAATTAAGCATCAATTAAGGAAGTTCTAGGTTAAGTATATGATGATCGAATGATGTAACGTACTTGAATGTTAAGGAGATATCCGGCTTGGCTGAAAGAACCCAAGCTCAGGGCTGCTGTGATTAGTACAGCAGCAACCGCTGGTGACTTGGCATAGTTCAGGCAGAGGAGTGAAATCCCGGGTCCAATAAAACCAATAGACTATCAAA
Source organism: Litchi chinensis (assembly GCA_019925255.1). Lineage (NCBI taxonomy): Eukaryota > Viridiplantae > Streptophyta > Magnoliopsida > Sapindales > Sapindaceae > Litchi > Litchi chinensis. The sequence continues at coordinate 4,224,846 of CM034475.1, read as the reverse complement.
TGCACGATTATGTATCAATGTGGGGTTTTGTCACATAAATATGTTGAGGTTCAATTAAAGCTTTTGAGACGAAGATAAATCAATGAAATCAAGATATAAAGTTCGATTTTATTTAATTTGAATGAGGCACATATGTTGTTTGGTAAACAAATTGAGTTGCTAGGACTCAAAAGAATAGAGAGAGTTACCTGCATGAGCTTTCGAACTGATATCACAGGGTAACCTGCTTTGATTAGATGATCTGATACTACACCAGCAATGTACCCAAAAACTGCCATTGACCCCCATGGAACCGCACTAAACCAAGCTGCTTGCTTCAAATTTATATCAAACACCTATATTTTCCATATGGCAAAGAACGTTGAGAGATACGGTCATCATTATGAACAAAGCGATACTCATGCAATATCATCAGCATAATTTAAAACAAGGCTCTTTTGTGTTATCCAAAAGAGTTGATGATAAGTTTCAAACAGAAGACAATATCAATTTCATAAATAAGATAACAAACATGATAAATTAAATTTCGTTGAGATGTCTTAATGTGAGTTATCAGCTCTTTTCTTGGTGGAGGACTACTATCAAATCAAATATTGTTAAGGTACCTATAGAAGACACTGGCCTAATAGGCAATTATTTGAGATCATAGTCACTTACGGTTTTGAAATAAACAGGCATCCATGAGAGAAGAACAAAGTATCCCTGCAAGTCAGAGGATGTTCAAAATGTGTTAAAACACTCAATTCTAAGAATCATCTCCATATGCGAAAAAAATTATTTTCAGCTGAAGAAAAACTTACCCAGTTGTTGGTTACATTAGACAAAATAATTGCCCATGTTGGTAGTTTTGACAACAAGAGACGTAGGGGAGGAAATTTGCCATTGTTTGCCACAGGCCTGGATTTACCAGCTTGGATTAGCCTGAGCTCTGATTGAGTGACAAAAGGGCTGTCTTGCGGATCGTTTGTGACTGTGGTTACCCATCTTGTCATCCACAGGATCCCGAGACTTGAAAACAAAATGAAAGGACCAGATATCCCAATTGTTGACAACATAATTGGTGTCAAAAGTAAGCCTACAAGATTGCCAAGATGGAATCCACCCATTGATATCCCAATTGCTTTTGCTCTTTCGTGTGTTGGAAACCAACTAATCAAAATACCACATGCAAATATATATAGTCTCAGTTAAATCAATTCTATACAAGAACTAGTTAACTATCATCATTTGATTATTTAGTGACTAATGTTTTGACAATGTATTACTGTATAGTAAACGAGCTAATGGATATATACTACTAGGCTCAGCATAATAAATTTTGATGTGTGACATTGATCACCTTGAAGAGAGGGTGCTCATGGCTGGGCATAGCTACACCTTCAGCCAAGCCAAAGAAGGCGCGAATTGCCAAGAGTGCAGCAGTGGAGTGGCTGGCAGCTGATGGTGTGAGGAGTGTGGCCACAGACCACAAGGTCACACCCCAAGCTAACACTTTCTTTCCTCCATATTTGTCTACCAAGGCTCCTCCTACCACTGAAGAAAATATGTACCCCCATAGAAATGATGACTGCAACACATGAAAATGTATATGTTACAACACAAATTTGCCATTACAATTAGTGTTCAATGTTGTTGAGGGATCACAAATACGATTATAAAGGAAATGCCAACTGAATTGTATTTAAGCCAGTAGTTGAATATTTGTATTTTCACCTCCACACGATCCAGGTTTCATAAAGACCTGGTTAGATTAAATACTATAGAGTGATGAGGGCAGTTCAAATTCATCCAAAAGTATACATAATTAATTGATAACTCTAAGTTTGACATGTGGGATTGAATTAGATTATTTTGATCGGATTGGATTAGATTAATTAATTTTGTAATGTGTTTCATACCGTATGAGATTGGATAAAAATAATATTTTCCATTATTTGGTGTCTTGTGAGATTTGACAAAAGATAATTATATATCATATTATTTAAATGAAATAAAACTAAAATATTACTTTCAAAAGTAAATCTAACTATGTGAAATTAATTTTTTAAAATAATATTTATTTTATAATTATTATTGAAATATATATATTTTTAATAATAATGTATATAAAATTAATATTAAAAATAAATTTAATGTTTTATAAATTAATGAAATAAATAAAAAAAATTAAAAAAAACAAAAAAAAAAAAGAAGAAGTATCCCTAGAGAGAGAAATTTAACCCATTAAAGTGACACCAATTGGTTGCACGGATTGGAGAAACCAATCTCATGCAACCAATAAGTAAGAGATTGGATTGGAAATTATCCAATCTCATTCAAGTAACAAACGTATCCAATATGAGGTTAGGACTCCAATTTCATGTTGCGCCACAACGATGAGTGTGGTCTGAATGCGTCTGGATACCCTTATCAATGTTAGTGTAGTTGACTGATTGAAATTGTCATACCAAAAATAATTGCCTATTGGTGACCTCCGATGGGTACACGAAACTACAAGAGGTTGGGCTCCGACCTCAACAAACGAAGAATGTTACACGTCGGACCCGGTTGACCACACGTCGTGGTCCACCGCATGTCATGTGAGTCCTCTTTTTTTGGTCTACTTGTGGCACTATGCTTTGTGGCTTCAACGAGCACAGCTAGAACGTGCTCGCGAATAGGTAGGTTTGGATCTTATCGGATGTTAGCGTGTCGTATTGGTATTGACATGATTTTTTTGATAATAACACGATATATATCATTTATTTTTAATAAAAATATAATATCAATATGATTTTAATAATAATAATAATATGATATGTAATATAATTTTTTAGATAAAAATTTTATTATAAATAAGAAAAAATGTTAATATTATTTTCTTATAAAAGAAATCACATATTACGTTGTTATTAAAAAATTACATCAATATAAATATGACATACCAACTCGTTATCTCTTCACAAATCTTCTCGATAAGGTTTGACGGCGGCCTAAACCAATACCTCGTTTAGTAAAACAAGTACTTGTTTAGTAAGATCCCTTTTAAATGTCAGGTTTGCAATGACATACATTTAAATGATCATCGGATTCTTAATCAAAATGAAAAATAATAATAACTACAAAGACAACATTGGTTTATCAACACCTAAGAATTAGGTAATATCAGCGTGTTATTAGGTTTTTCACTGTGTTTTATCATTTTAAGGTTATGATCCATGTTAATGTATCCACTAACAATCAATGAATCAAAAAGGAAATTGGAACAAATAAAATTGAATTCAATCTTGATTATTTATAGGCCCTCTCCGGACTTTCTGGGTGGTGCACGACCTTACACTTTCTTCTTAGACGGCGGGCAGGCTCATTATGACGAATATACCCCTCTCACTTTCTTACCAACCACCTCTAAGTACCATTTTTTTTAATTATAAATTTTACGTCAAACAACGTAAAAATAATAATAATAAATACACAGATTAAACCTTGACCTAATTAAAACACTATTAATAATTACAAATATAGTGTTTGAATTTAATAAAAATTGATAGAAACAATTATTCAAATTAAACTAGAGAGTTTGATCTTGTTGATTTAATACATATAATATTTTGTATCAACACAAGAAAATACATAAATGTTTGTACTTATCGTATTCATGATGCATATAAATTATGTCCGATTATATATAAGTGGAATGAATATATAGGATGAAAAGTAAGAAATGTTCACAAAGTTTACTAGTGACAAAATATACCTAAAAAACAAACTTTTCAAATGATTACTCGATCTCCGGGAAATTATATTTTGAAAAAATATATATTTTTAATATAAATAGGTAATAATAAGAAGAATAATGCTACATTAGCTAAGATTTTATAAATTATCAAATCATTTTTTCACATCATTTAAGTAGAAGAAGAAGAAGAAGAGTAATCTAAGTTGTCAAAAATCATGTTCACAAGTTATATATTATATTATTAAACATAAATCTGGAAAAGAAAAAAAAAGGATTACTCTAATAATAATAGTAAATGATGAATGTGTTTGTTACCTGAACGATACCAAGAAAACAGCTGGACCAGCCATATTTGGCGGCTAGAGGTACAACAGCCACTGACATGACGACTCTATCGGCATTACACAAACACAACACCGATGCGAGCAAACCGACCATCTTGTACCTCTCGGCCACCACCAGTTTCGTCGCTTCTCCTCCTCCCATCAGCAGCCCTCTCTCTATTCCCTCCGCCGTACACCTCACCACCGTGCCTCCTCTCTTCTGCATCGGCTGCGGATGCTTCTTCATCGTCGTCTTTGATAAGGACAACAAACCCTGAACCCGATCTCCCCATATCTTGATGGGTTTCGTCAGGTTTCTTGGCTCAAACCCCAACTGGGTTCTTCTAAGCTTGATCGAACTCGACTGGGAGTTCGAGAAATAAGATGGGTTTGTTGAAGATGAAGAATGCAGCAGAGATTTAGCTGACATGATGAGGAGATAACAGAGAAAAAAAAAAACACACGCAGAGAGAGGGAAAGAGAAGACACAATGGACTTAGGAGGTCGTATATATATAATGGTTCGAAAATTTGGGATAATATATTAATGAGATGATAATTACTTATAAATTTATCATCCTATTAGAAAATTTATGTAATAAATTTGGATAAATTTTTAGATAATATGATATAAGTAGTATATAAATGAATTGAATTGTATATAAATGAATATTGAGGTGGACAATGTTAAATAATATTCCATTAAAAAAAAAAAGGCAAAAAGTAAAACGTAATTGGAAAATCTTTAAAGTGAAGCATTTAAAAAAAAAAAAGAAATTACAGAGAGTTGGTGGGTTGGACGCGATAGAGAGAACTGAGCCTTGAATGAAGAAAATTTTTGTACTACGTGGAGTTGGTGCAACTTATAGTGAGAAACAAAACAATTGCTTTTAAGTTAGTAATAAAAGTCATTATCAAAGGGTACTTTCGTCCGCCGATGATCTTAGTCATTGCTGTACATAATCGAAGAGACTCCTACGTGGCAGCACGTGCTGTCAGTGCTGCTCCGCGGCGGCACCTACCCCCAGTTCAACCACCACAATTTGTGTCTATATCTAATTTGTTTTGATAGTTCATATCGACGCATTCAAATTGATAACTATTTACCCGCTTTCTTTTTAAGAACGATTTACCTGCTTTGATATGCAGTAATTTGTGTTAAAAGAGGTGATATGTGATAAATGACAATTTTAGCTAATTATATCATTTTAAGCACGTAAGGCAATGACAACTGGAGCCACGTTTCACATGGTTAACATTTATCCAAAGTCTGAAACACAGAATAACAAGTAAACAACTGACTGCGGTTCATGCGGCGACACGATAGTGAAAATAAAACGGGTAGAATTGTTCTTACTGTTGTACATGGTGTAAACTGTAAACTTATCTGTTCGATGAAAACTATGTCATAACTCGTGACGCACTTTATAGGGTCGGTTGTTACTGATATTTGGCTATGCCTTCAAATAATGGTTAGGTGGGAATATGATTATCCAGCTAACAAAATGCATCGATGTATGCATGTCTATTTTTCCAAATCACTATATGGATTCGATCTTTCTTTTATTTGTAAAACTATTTTTTTATTTGTATAATTAGGATAAATTTTATTTTCATTTTTATGTTTTGAAAAATATCAAAATTTTAATTATCTTTTGAAAACATATCAAATCTTCTTTACAGTTTCGAAATTGCATCAAATTAGTCACTTTTGTTGGTTAACTGATGATCACCTTAAAATTTTGACATGTATAAATCTGGTCGCTCGAAAAAAAAAAAAAAAAAAACTCAAAAATCAAATTAGAAAAAATGTTAAATATATAAAGAAAAATTAAAAATTGAAGATCTTCAACTTGAAGATGGATTTTCAACTGGGTTTTTAATTAACAAGATAAAAAAGCTAGAATTAATAATAAATAATAAAATAATAATTTTAAAAAACCCTTAAAGGAATAAACTGTTGAGCTTCGCAACTGTCCATTTCTTCATCACTCTTCACACTAAACAACCTCCTCTCCCCACCAAACAAAATTTCAAAAATGAAAACCACAATCAAACACAATAAAATGGAGAACTTCATCTGGATCCCTATATTTTTGAAAAATTTCTCATTTTTAAATACGAATCCGTTTATAGTCTTTATGATCCCTTACTTTTCAAAATTTCATCAAATTAGTCATTTTGTCATCATTTTTAATAGGAGAGAACTTCATTTTGGTCCCTATATTTCTATTAAAAATTATGACAAAATGACTAATTTGATGGATTTTTTAAAAGTAAGAGGCCATAAAGGCTATAAATGAATTTATATTTAAAAATGATAAATTCTTCAAAAATATAGGAATCCAAATGAAGTTCTCCACAATAAAAATACAGGCAAAAAATACAAATAAAACCCAAGCTTGAAAGGCTTCTTTATTTGCCACATTCTTGCATTTCCGGGAGTTGATGTTGATTTCGCCTACGGTTGTTGTTGTTGATGGTTGTTGATGATCTGGGTTTGATGTATAAGAGGAGAGATGATTTGGGTTTAGAGATAATGATCAAGATTCAAAAATCCAGATCTTCAAAGATTGAAAATTTGGGTTCGAAAATCAAGATATTCAAAGATTAAAGATCTGAGTTCGAACATAGATCTTCACTTTTTTTCTCAATTTTTTCAAAAAATTTTAATTTTAATTTTTTTTCAAAGATTGAAGATCTAAGTTCCAATCCAAATCTTTACCTTTTTTTTTTTTTTTTTTTTTTACATTTAAGAAATTTTGATTTTTTTTAAAAGGTTCAAATTTTCAACTTTTTTTTTTCCATAGTTTTCTTTTTAAAAAAATGATTTTGATTTTTTTATTTGTTTACTCAAAATCTTTATCATCCATCGTTGTAATGTATGGTAGATATTTCAACTTTTTATTTACTTTTGATTTTGAAATTTAATTTTTAAAATTTTAAATGTATTTTTAATCTAATTCCTTATTTTTAAATGGTGATGTGTTGGTTATTCATTGCTGTAAAATTACTTAATTTTTTTAATTTTGAGTTCCATGTGACATGTGTTGGATACCCCATCAGTTGATAAATTAGGACAAAATGATCATTTTAAGATTAAGTAATGATAAGGGTATAATTAACTTTTTGTATGTTATATTAAGCCCGATTGTTTAATTGTTTTTTTTTTTTTCTTGGGAAGAGATAATTGTTGGTCAAGAGACAAATTTGATATGTTTTGGAAATTTTAGAGAAAATTTGATACGTTTTTAAAATATTATTAAAAATTTTACATTTTATTGAAACCTAGAAAAGAAAATGAAATTTATCCATATAATTAATTTTTCTATTTTTCAAACGGAGTTAAGGGGTATATTCTATCTAGAATTTATAGAAATTTGAAACATTTTAAATTTTGGTGTATTCCATATAGATTTGAATAAATTTTATTGAAATCCGAGTATATTCGATTCAAATTCTTATGAAATCTAATAAAATCTATATGTATTAAATTTAAATTTGTATAAAATCTAATAAAATCCAAATGTATTAAGAAATTATTGACTTCATAAATTTCATTTAAATGATGAATTTTGATAAATTTTTAAGTGATTTTTATAAAGAGTGAAAATTATAACATATCTTACTATGATCTCCTCAAAATTCATTAGATTTCTTAAATAATTTTAACAAAATGGATATAGAATCTATAGAATCCTAAAATTTGACCAAAATCTATTAATGAGAAAAAATCCATCAAATTCCAATAAATTTTAGATTGAATACACCCCCATTAAAATTTGAATAATATCATATTTTCCAATTTGTTGCTCAAATGATGTGACAAAATGATTTGTATCAACTACCTTAATTATAGTATAATATATTAATGATCTGGTAGTTATATATAAATTTGATATATCATTTAGATAATAAATTTAATAAAAATTTGGATAATATAATACTACCCTTTCTTCTTTTTTCTATTTTTGACATAAATAAGAGATTTTGAGCTACAAGCCCATAACTACTATCATAGAATCTTTAGGATTGGTGATTTAAAAAATAAATAAATAAACTATAGTTTTAAGATTTTAAAATGGGGATAAGACTCCAATTCATGACCCTAACATACGTGTTATCGCATCACCCTAACTTTGATATAAACAATTTTCTTATATCGGTAAGGAATGGATATGATTTGATGTTTTGAGTTTCTAGTCAATGTTTGGGTCCGAAGGGACTCACACGCTTGCCACCAACTTTGTTGCTCTACTTTCTGAGTAGTATCAACTTTCAGCAACAATTTTGGACTCCAGAATTTGGCTCACCTTGAAAATTCAGTGGATAAAAATAGAAAGAATATTGGTTCAATCGGCGCAGTAGTTCGTCCATCAACAGCAAATTGGCTGTAATTTTGATTATCTATATTATAATTACGATGTGACAAATGCATGATCTCAACATTGCACATTAAATATCCATGTATATATATATTTAGTTGAAACTTTGTTTTTAGCACAAATATTTAGTTGAGATTTAAATATCTAAACTGGTGCTCAAAGTTAGGTGGATATCAATAGTCAATACCGAATAATAATCATTAATCAGTGATAATCATAAGGATAATGTTAACCTCTGTCACGGGGCACGAGATAATAGTTGAAGAAAGGGGGAACAGCCATAAGCAGTTATTGAATGGATTCATTTATTTTTTTCACTTTCTCTTATTTTTCTTTCTATTATATTCACGTGGTTGTTTATGGTCTTAACTTATGCCCATATTTAACCACTATAACATACATATATTTTTGTCTTTCTTTATAACGATAGAACAAAATATAACAATCTTATATATTTCTTTATTTTTTATATTGATGTGTCGTTAGATTACTAAAAATCTAGTACTAAAAACAAAAACCCAACAAAGAATTACTGCATTTAGTAAAAAGATACACACTCCCTATACATTGAGTAAAAAGATAAACTTCTTTACACGTGTCAATAAATAAAATGGATGAAATTAAATTCCTACATTTAATTTATACTCCTATAACATTATAAGATAGACACTCCCTATAAAAGTCTATAGATATGCACAATGAGATTGAATCTCAATCATGAATGTGAACTATAACTATATTAACTATTTATGTTATGAATTGATATACATCTATTATTCATATTTAACATCTATTTAAAATCGATTGAATATGGTCAATATAATTGAAAACTAATTAAAACTAATATACCATACAAGTCTATGTTGTATTTATCATGATTTTGGATTTTTCTCTTTTAAATAAAGTGATCCCCTACCCCCATGAGTTTGGATATTGTATATTTAACCAAAAAAAAAAAGACCCTATTTTGTTATTAAATCTAAACCATAGACTGCTAAATTCATGTACATAGAAAGCTGCCCTCAACAACCCCGTTACACATTATATGTGGCTTGCGTGCATCAAAATAACTGAGTACACGTAATTTATGTCTAGGATTGAAAATGACCATTTTCTTGATTGGGTATCAACTCCAGAAAATTGAATATTTTAGAGCACCAAATTAAACTCTTGTTCTATATCACGTTACCGTGTTACAAAATTTGTAAATTCATGACATCATAGTTTTGAAGATATGCGTCTCGAATTAATCCTGTCACTCTGAATGTAAATATTTACGGTTAAACCATTTCAACTTCTGTTATATATATATATATATATATATATATATTTTGAAGTAACTTCTGTTACAATTTGAATGTGCTTAAATTTCGAAGTTGTGCTTGGTTGGTTGGTTATAGAACCGGATTGATTTGAGAGGGGTGGGGGTGCTTTCATCTCGGAACCGACATTTGGCAAGGACGATGCATGGTACGAAAGAAAGCCACTATAATGCCGACAAATATTTGAATGGCTGTTTATGGGAAATTCAACGGGTTGGTGAGTTTCAAGTTTCAACTTTCAACCGGTGATGATGGGATTTCATTATTATTATTTTGACTGTCTCCTTTTTAATTTTTTCTTTAATCTGATTTCTTCTTTAGTTTAGTGACTTTTCAAAAGATAATTATTTTATTTAGAAACATTAAAATAATTAGAATTTGTAACATGCTTTTTATATTCAATTGTAAATTTTATTTTTAAATTCTTTTTCTTTTACGAGTATTTTATATTTATATTAATTTTATATTATTTATAGATTATTAAAAATAGTTTTATTTAATAAAAAACCTTTTAATCCAATAGTCAATTCAATACAATCTGATATAATATAATCTAATAAATCATTCAAAGAAGACATAAAATTTTGTTGTCTGACTGACTCAAAGTTGAAGGATTCTTGTTGGTTTGACGTGCATGTTTATTCAAATTGGAACTACCATACCAACAAAGAATGAGAGTAAATTAGCTTAGTATTAGAGAATCTAGCAAAGTAAATAACTAATAGATACATAATGAAATATTTGCTCTCAACACCAAACTTATCCGAAGGAGATATTCTTTTAACATTTTTTTTTTTTGGGGTTTAAAATCGATAATCTAAAATGAACATATAATTACTATAATCTATAATTATTCACTTACCCTAGTGTTATGTAACTTGATAGCACGTGCTAAATTTGAATCGCTTGCATAGTATGCTCTCTCTCTATATATATATATAGATACATATATTCACTTTCATTGAATTTTATACTTATTTCAATTTATATACATCTATATCTATATAGATTATAATATCTATACATCTATATCTATATTTATATCTACCTATTAATCATAATAGGTCACTTTGTCATTGTTAACAATTAATTTTAATAATTCATTGCTAGCCAGTAGTTGTCGACGTTGGATTTCAGTCGACGAGTAATCAATACCCAATACCTGCAATCAATGTGAGAAAACACAAATACCAAGAAAAGATGTAGACAAATACCGAGAATCAAACGAGGAACACGGGGCTTTTACGTGGTTCGACAATAATTGGCCTACGTCCACGACTGTCTGTCTCTTAAATTCTGCAGAGTGACAGTGTATTATTAATTATTCTCTCATGATGTTACAATGATCTTAATCCCTTTTTATAGGGAAAGAGGTGTTACAATTCTGGTTGTAACAAATCAGGAAAAGAATCATGAATTAATTACACTTTTCAAATAATCAGAAAAAATAAGGAAAAGAATTATACATTAATTATGCTTCCTAATATATTTGAATAATACCAGGAAACTACTGTAATTATCTCGAGATAAGGTTGATTTGAATTTGATTTTGAATAGACTTCCATGTCTGATAAGGAAATTATAGTTTGACTGGGTAACTACCATATTCGGAGAGAGAATCATGGTTGAACTTGGTAATTGCTTGTTTCTGAAATATACTGTATTTATTATGCTTTTGGACGAGCTGACGTGTCTATGGCGGTCTTGAGCTCGAGCTCGCTGAGAGACGAGCTGTGCATGAGGTGAGCTGTGAAACGAGCTCGTTGCAGCGAACTGACAAGATACTGAGATGAGCTGTGCCTTCTGCTGGGCCTGGAGTTGATATCTGAGCCTCGTCTGATGGGCTTTGACTGGGTTGACCTTATTGGGCCTTCTTATTGAGTCTGAAATGGGCCTAATTTGGACTTTTACCAGCTCAATTAATGAGTCCGAAAAATACATATAACAGTAGTCAATTTATAATATTTATAATTTATTCATTGAAAAATTATAACTTAAAAAAAAAAAAAAAAAAAACCTTTTTCATTTTTCCACAATTTTCAAAATATATTTTCAAAACAAATAATTACCTTTTCCTCAAAACAACTCGTTTACTTTCTTTTTTTTTTAAAAAAAAATTATTTTACTCTTTTTAAAAATAATATCAAACACATTTACAACATTTTTTATTTTTAAAAATAATTTTTAACAAAAGCTATTAAACATATTGTGGTTTTAAAACATTTTTTTTTTTTTTCAAATTCATATCAGATTCATTTATTTCAAAAATGAGATGGCCATCGGACTTGTTTATTTGCATTAGGACATCGTTTTTAATGGAGTACAAATAATTTAGGATTAGATCCTCTGTTACATTTATTTTTCCCGTACTAACCTCGCATCTTTAAAAATGTTAGTAATATTTAAAATTAAAAATTAAAAAAATAATAATAAATTTCAAACCATTAAATACATAGATCATTAGATTTATAAATGTCAGATTAGCATATCAGTGGACATAAATCTTATCATTCTATTGTTTATCCGTTGTTAATAACAAAGACGGATTAGAAGTTGTTTTAGAATTTTTTTTTTTTAATAACCATAAGCTCATAAAAGGTGTGGCAAAGTGCCTTCCAAGTGATACATAACTTTATCAATAAACAATCATACATAGTTTTTCACGTAATAAAAAGGAACTTGAATTTACTTTAAAAAATTTAAATTAATAAACGATATATATTATCACATGTCAATCTCAAATATTAAATATTATAATTTAATAAATTTTTATTAATTTAAACTTTTGAGTCTAATAATCACTAATTTGATATAAAGGTTTAGAGGTTTTTAATTAAAACTCTCAATTTCTCTTTTATCTCGAATTCTTGTCAACACATATTATATAATAAGGAGTGTTTAGTGTATATTTGATATTTTTTCATATTACATGTGAGGAGATGTTTTACATATTAATTTCAAATCTTAAATATTATAGTTGAATAAATTTTTATTAACTTAAAATTTTAATCTGTTAGTAACTAACATATATATCTAAACATTTTTGTTGAAATTTTAATTAGGAATTAGGATTGGAATTTGCACACCACATGCCTATGGCAGAAATGGAATTTGACTTTTAAACGTTATAACATTTGATCCGATACGCTAGCTAATATATTCAATTTTAATTCTATTGAACACTGATGTAATTAGTCTCAAAGACATCATAAATTTTGAATTACGAAACTGCTATTCATTGATGACCAATTATTAACCATTTAAATTATTTAAATAAATTATTATATATATTCTAAAAATATATCAAATCTGACTCGAAGTATTCCCCTATTTTTCAAACTTCAAATTAATATAATATTATTTTTAAAAATAATCGTTGATATATGAATATCAATATAGAATTGCTTACTAGCTTTATCTATCATCAAATTATTGAAGATAATAATTAACTTCTTATTTTCAAAAAGAGTTATTATTTTTTTCTTCTGACGATTAATGAATCATCATTTTTTCCTCTATTGATTTAAGAAACATTATTTTACTCATTCTTTTAACTTAAATTAATATTATCTCAAGAGATTTATTTTATTTTATTTTTAAAATCATCAAAGAGGAAAATGATGATTCATCAATCGTCAGACGGAAAAATTATAATAATTTTTTTAAAAATTATAAACACAACTAATAAACTTTAGATAACTCTTTTATAAGACTAAAATTTTAGTCTGATGGTAAAATCCATCCATTTTAACCTTTAACGGGGTTGTGGATTTTATTTTTACATCTCATAAATTATTACCAATTTTTTCTGACTCTATGTGAATTGCCCCATTTCTGTTTTTCGAGAGTTGATCCTCAGATTGCACTCAAAAATCTTATTTTAATTAGTCTCGACAGAACTCGAATAGGTATTAGTATTAAAGAAAAACCCTTTTATCTCTATAATATATATATATATATTCTTTGAACCTTTTTGACACTAAATTAGATTACCATTGAGATACGTGAAAATAGACTCTAATACATAATCCAAAATACTACCTTTCGAACGGAAGAAGACAGCTCACGTAAAAGTGGAAAAATAGGCCAGCTATCATGCGCTTTAAAAAAAAAAAAAACACACGCACACAGAGCACATTTGAAAACTTGTATTTGCACATATTTCCCGCTCTCTCTCTCTCTCTCGACTCCATTGAATGGTACACGCACCAGTCGTCAGTCGGCAGTCACTACACAACTAACACTCTAACAGCAGCCACCTTCAACAAACAAACTCCCAAAATCACTCTCTCTGATTATCCAATCGCATATTTTTCTCTCCAAACAAAATGAAAACGAATCGCAAACTCAAGAAACCGGACTCTTCTTCAAAGGTGCGTCCGTTTTGTTCAATTACTAAAGCCCTACCTTTGATTTTTGTAATGTATAGTTATTTAATTTATAATAATCACTGTTTCTGTGCTCATATTTTTATTAAAAAAAAAAAACTTAGCAGCTGATTTTGGAAGAGATTATTGGATTGACTGCCAAAAACTGCAATGGATTGGCTTCTAATTCTTCGACGTCCAAGTGTGCTTACATGGCGGGTTGCGTTGTGGTGGTTTACAATGTGGATTCAACTGCTCAATCTCATCTCATGGTGTCTCACCGGACGCCAAAGCCTCTCAGCTGTGTTGCTATGTCACCAGACGGCCGCTTTGTCGCTGCTGGAGAGGTAAAACATCATCATTTCGCTTCATTCGGTTGATTATCATATTTGTCTCATTGGAAATGAGCCAATTGATGTGATTATAACTTAGAATGCTTTATGATAAGTATTTAGTGGATTTAGTTTTTGTTGTTTTGATAGCCTTCTGTTTCGTAAATTATTCAGTTTCAATTGGAATTTATAGGTACTAATAGATTATATTAATAGTAGGGTGTTTGTTTTTTTGAAAGTTGACCCCGAAAGGATTAAATGTTTGTCAAAATCTGTCGAAATCAATTCCTACTTATATACTCTAGCTATTTACTCCCGTACTGAGGAGATAATTGCTCCTACAAGAAGGGAAGAAAACTACTCATGCAAACTTGTAAAATGCACTTGGTGGAATTGAACCTTCACTAGTATTGGTACCTTGATGATTGGGGAGGTTTTCTACCATCTGTGTTAAGATGTGATATGCTGTCTATATCTTATTTTGATATTTGGTTATCACAGGTTTGCTTTAGAGTTTAGTGGAAAAACTTGTTTGTAACCACTGGGTGGGAATATTGTAAAAATTAGAAGAGCTTAAATTGTATGAAGTGAGGAACTGGATTATGGAATTATGTTGTTTCATTTGTGTGAAAAATAGTCCTGATGATTGATAGAGTCATAGAGCTAGTCTGTTTAGCTTAAAATTTTCTAAAGTCATTCTTTTTTTTTTTAAATAATTTGTATTTTGTTAATAATTGGGATAAAGTATGAGTTTTATATAGTTTTTTCAGTGGCTATATGCATCTAATATGCTTTTGCAGTCAGGGCCACAACCGGCAGTGTTAGTATGGGACAGTGTGAATTTGGTGTTGGTATCTGAACTGAAAGGTCATCTGTATGGTGTTCAGTGCATAGCTTTCTCACCTGATGGTAACTTAAGCACATTCAATTTGAAGAGCTACATCTTATTTGTTTATTGATTCTGTGAATTACTATTTCATTTTTCTCATTGATCTGTTGTTTTAAGGGGAACATCTGGTGTCTGTTGGAGGATACATTTACATCTGGAACTGGCGGAGTGTGATGTTGGTTACAAAGATAAAAGCAAGTTCAACTTGTTCTGCCTTTACGTCTGTGAGTTTCTCATCAGATGCAAAATTCATTGTTACTGCTGGAAAGAAGCACTTGAAGTTCTGGACAATTGGATCGTCTCCAAGGACTCGTTTAAACAAAAGGGCAGAATCGCTGACATTGCATGCAAAGCCTGTTAATCTTGGTCTTCAGAAAGGAAGTTCATTTGTCTCTGTTGTGTCCGCTAACTGTACTGATGACAGTGTTGCAGATCATCAACACTCAGGCGAACATTTCTCTATATATGCACTGACTGATGCAGGTTATAGTTTTCATTTGAGAACCATTACAGATTTTCATTGCATAAAAGTTTTTGAAGTATGAATGATGAGTTTTATTCTGCTTCTCATGATTACAGGTGTCTTATGTCTTGTAAATTCTGGGCTGTCAGTGACGAAGTCAGTGGATTTGGAGGTATATTTGTCTCTCTTGTATAATGTTCATCATGGAGTTAAGTGAGCCAACTTACTGTTAGCAAAGTATTATTATTGTAAAGGGTCAATATCTGAAATATGCAGCTAGTGTAAATGGATTGAAGAGGTCTTTGGTGGAGCTATGGCTCTTTATTCATAATAGTGAAAATCCTGGCAATTAGCTCCTGTTTTAATCGAAAAGTCATACTGAAGGTTTGGCTGGTGTAGCAAGGTTTCTAATGGTTTACCTGGGGTAAATTCAATTTTTCTTATTGCACATATAGTTTGTTGCTAACTAGGCATCAACTTTTATCATGGTAACTTGTATATTTGGTGTGGATAGCACAAGCTGTGAAGTTGCATCCTCAATGAGGCTAAATAACATGCATGAGGAGATGTTCAATCAAATTACCAAAATCTCTTATCTGCATTGAATGTTCTGCTTAGTAATTTTTGCCCATTTTACCTCTGATTGTTCTTCTATAATCATAAATTCACTTTCAGGTTGAAAAAGGTTTTGCACTATCTGCATCCGACAAGTTTATTGCCTGTGCTTGCAGTAATGGAGCTGTAAAGCTTTTTACTCCTGAGACTCTTGAATATGCCAAAACACTGCATTATTCAAAGGCCACAAATTTCAATGGGGAAAGTGATGCCGTTTGCCTTACCAAAGCTACTGGAATGGATTTTCATGTTGCTCCAACTCTTCCTGATGCAATTGCTTGTCAGTTCTCAACCTCAGAAAGGCTTGGTGAGCATATTGCTATCTAAATTCTCTTGATTATGGGATTCTGCCATTATTTGAACTTTAAGATTGTCAATGTTTCTTGCTTTGCAGTGGTTGTTTATGGAGATCATAGTTTCTATATATGGGACATTCATAATGTAAATGAGGTAATTGCCCCATTCAAGATATAATATTTTGTTCCACTTAACATTTTCAGACAAAAATCGGTTACATATATATCTTGTTTTCATATGGCTTTAAAAAGTGCTGCTCAATCTCTATTGTCAAATTTCTTTTTGCTGATAATGTGTAGATCACAGTTACAAGCAACAGAACATTTTGAATTTTCCAGGCTACCAGGTGTTGTGTGCTAGTTTCACATTCTGCATGCATATGGGATGTTAAGAATCTCTGTTGCGAAAACATGCACGATCCATCTCTTGCATGTGTTGCTAGGGGTTGTTCTGGAGGAGTTTCTTTCTCAACATGCTCTGCTGATGGTACGATTCGATTATGGGATCTTGCCTTGCAACCTGACTTGTCAAAGGATGCTATGGAACCTGGTTATAATGAAGTGGGCACTGCTCATTTAGGTAATGCCATGTTCTGAGACCTGGATACTGAAATGCTTATTTTATTAGTCATTTTTCGGATTTACCTGAACTTTCATTTCTATATTGTTGATTCTCTCTTCCTACTTTACTGCAGTAAGTGCAGGCATTTTTGAACGTGACACTATAGAGACAGGTTTTAACACTCAAGGGTTTCGGTCAATGGCAATTAGTGCAGATGGAAAGTACCTTGCTGCTGGTGACTGTGAGGGGAACCTTCATATATATGACCTGCAGTCTTCTGCTTACACATGTTTTAAGGTCAACATCGGTATCCACAATTACTTAAAAATTGCTTAAATTGCACAAAAATTGAATTTCATGTAGCTGGTGTTGAAACCATGTTTGTCTAATTATGAACATATTCCCTACCATGCAGGATGCACATGATGCAGAGATCCTCTCATTGAATTTCAGCTTGCCTAGCAAAGGTTTTAATTCTGAAAAAGTAATAGACAGCCAGTACTTTCTTGCTTCTGGGGGAAAGGATCGAAGAATCCATGTTTATGATGTCAAAAGGTCTCACTTCTGTACTTATATAGTTTTACTCTTTTTAGCTAATTGGTTGTGTATGCTAATAGGCTTCCTTCCATATCAGGAAATTTGATCTTGTTGAAAGTATTGATGACCATTCAGCTGCTGTGACTTCTGTGAAATTTACTTGCAACGGCTGTAAGATTCTGAGTTGTAGTGCTGATAGGTATGCTGCTATATTTAGTTCTCATTGCTTTAAGAGCATACTAAACCATGAATTCTGTGGGTGCCTGGAGAATCAATATACAATTAGATAAGATTGCATTCAACAAATATATATTGTTTTCATGGCATTTGGATGCCTCTATTTTGTTGAGTTTCACTTTTCTTTATTCTCGTATTTGATGGCAATGAAGGATGATTATGAAGCACTTTGATTTTGGTTGATCCTTAATTAGTTAAATGTTAATGCCTGTGTTGTATAACATTATTAATTCTTTTGCACAGGTCCTTGGTGTTTCGTGATTTTTCTGTAACAGATAATGCTTATAAGATTTCTCGTCGTAATCATCAATTGGCATCTCTGGGAACTGTTTATGACATGGTTATTGATCCAACAATGGAGGTTGTCGTGACAGTTGGGCAGGTAAATAGCAATTTAATAGTTATCTGGGAGTAACTAAACTATCACAATGGTGGTCTGGAATGGCTTCCACAAATCAACATCCAGTGCAACCAGGTCAACTGGTTCTCTGCATTGTGCCATGTACACAATCAAATTTTAGCTGATTTTATGGTATTCTCAGCAGATTCCTGCATGTTCTCAGAATGTGGGTACAGAGAATTTGGTTATTTAGTATATGTTCACTTACTTACAGGATAAGAAGATAAACTCATTTGACATTGCTGCTGGAAAGCTTATTCGATCTTTCAAGCAAGATAAAGACTATGGTGACCCAATAAAGGTGAGTTGCATTAACAATCAGCAAAGAGTAGCAACCTTATCGTTATTTTATGCTGACATCTGCTGTTTTGTACAGGTCACAATGGATCCGAGTGGAACTTACTTGGTTTGCTCCTACTCCAACAAGTCCATCTGCTTGTATGACTTCATCAGCGGGCAGATGATCACACAAGCTGTGGGACATGGTGAAATTGTGACCGGTGTCATTTTTCTACCAGATTGCAGGCACATAGTTTCTGTGAGTTCCATGTCATGATTAATTTTCATTGTTGATAGCATGTCATGTTAACGAAACGGTTTTTAGACTACTTCGTCATAACACAATGTTAATGTTACTGATTCTATTAACCTTTTATTTATATCTCATGTTCATGCTCTAACTTTATTGTTTTAATCAGGTAGGTGGCGATGGTTGTATATTTGTGTGGAAATTGCCTGCTCGTTTGGCTTCTAAGATGCTGCAGAAAGTGAAGGAAAACACCAGTACACTGTCTCCAAGACACTTGGCACATCCAGTTGGTTTAAGTCAAATAATGTTTTGTGAAGCGGACGACCAAAAATGCAGATGGGATCACACTGATTTGTCATTGCCGGAGAATTCGTTGCAAGTTGGAAAAGCACTGCACTACCAAAATGGGAAACTCCAACAGACCCCAGCATTTAGATTTAGCATTTCAAGACTTCCAAAGTGGGCACAAGCCAAAGTAACAAGTTCTACTGCTTCCATTGAGTTCACTTCATCCCAGGTATTTTGGGTTGTAAACCTAACGTTTGAATTTGTTTTTTGCCTTCTGAACATAACAAGAAACATAAATCTCACATTTCTACACCTAAAATTAACCCCTCCTCCCTCCCTTTGCTGCCTTTCCTCCTTATGACGTTCTATATAAACTGGTCTAAGTCTTGGTTAAAATTCTTATTGCATGACAACACTGAATTTAGCAGTGCTCTCTACAAAGGACATCTGTATTGATTAAAGATCTCTAAAACATATCGAAGCCTACCTAATCTGGATTAGCCTAAGCAGTAATCGACAATACCTTAACTACTGGGGGTTGATCACTTATAGTTTTCCTGGGATCATGATCTGTCAAATGCTGTTGATTACTTTAGCATGAAAAACTGTCTGACCTTCATATTTTGATATATTATAGTGGTTAATCAATCAAATCCTCATGCCCAGTGAAAGAAAAAATGTTTTCCATGTATTCTGGAATGAAGATTATTGCCACCTCTCCTATAACATTAGGAATTTTTAAATAGTCCAAATTTCTTTCATTCTGAATCTCTTACTGCTGCTTGATGTTTCTCACTGTCGCCAAAAACAGCAACGGGCGGAACCGAAAATTTTTTCACCTTTAGTTAGTGATCGAGAAGGTTGCACTTCTGTGTGCTCTGAAATTCAAACTCCTAATCACAATTTAGGAGACAGCACTTCATGCCTAAGTAGCTTGTCCAGAAGATCGGATCCTAATAAGGGCCAAAGTTCCACGCTGCCACAAAAAACAGTTAGGTTAGCATTCAATAGATTTTTCAATGTTTTTTTCTTTGTTTTGATAAGTGCTGTATTATCACTGTCCATGCTCATGGTTTCTCACATTCACTTCAGCAGCTTTTCCCTAGACAACCGTTGGCTTACTGTTTATAATGTGTGTTTGGATTTATTGAGCCCCCCAGAGGTTCAGCGCTCAAAGGTTGTGACGTTGCCTTTGTCATCTCCAAAATTGTGTAAGACCAAACTTTCCTCCTTCAGATTGCTTTAGTTGATTATGCAGAATTGGTAGCAAGTGATAGAAATGACAGTATATATTTAAAAACAAAGATTGTTATGATTAATAATTTTGTATGATAGCGATGGTTTTGATATGTCGAGGATGACAATACAGACTCTAGACAATGCTGATTACAGTGAAGTATTACATGTCATGCAAATTTTAGTTCATGAAGCACGTTTGGCTATTACTCAGATGCCTTGCTTTTCTTAGCTAGGTCCTCAAAGGGACAAGATATCTGTATAAAATAACAAATAACTAGCTATGGAAACTTTAGTGAAAACAAGTCGATATCAATTGAAACAGTCCAAAAATGATTCACCATTTTCTCTTTTTTGTTTTATTGAGTTATATTTCTTGCAGCTGAAGGTGAGAGCTCATGCCAGCCTGGTCGCTGTGGGGATGGTGTTACTAAAAGCAGATCCAATAATACTGATTTTCTTTGCAATAATAATGATCAACAAGGCATCCAAAATCCAAGTGCCTGCAACGGGGTGGATGCTGATGTGGAAGCAAAATCTCATTCCGATAAGACTGACATGCAGGAAAATATAGATGTTAATGCATGCCACACAAAATCTGAACGTAGTGATATGTTCAAGCAGCATTTTGGCAGTTTATCAGCGGCGCAAAATGTTAGTACTCCTATATGTGATGATACATAGAACTTTGTGTCCTTTTGTCAATCAATATGCCAAGTAATTTGCATGTATTACATGCTTTCAGGTCGAGAACAGGAAGTCAACAGCAAGAAGAAGATTCTCTTCGCAGTATGTTATAAGACGGGACTATGAGGGCTGCAAAATACTTTTCGACACACCTGTCCGAAATGTAGGTGGTGAAACTTCGAACTATGAGGAAAGATCTACACACCATGTTGGGTTGGAGAATCCAACCATCCAAGTGAGAGATTATTCTAAACAGGTCTGTCTATCTATCTATCTATCTATTTATCTATATATACAAACTCAGCATAGACCATCTTCTTGAATTGCAATTATATATACTGAAGGAACATTCCTGGAAAAGTGAATTCACAGCAGTAGAGATTTATTGAGTAAAATGCTCCTTGGCAGGTCACGAAGGACTCAACTGAAAACTTTCTCGGCCCCAATGTGGAATCGTTAGAAGCAACAGAGCAGAAAAAATGCATTCCACAAAGGAATGAACTGCTGGAAAGGATATCAGAATGCAAGGAATCGTTGTTGAATTTGGATGCTGCAGCCGAGAATGTACTCCAGTTATTTTCAAAATTAAATACTCTGGCTTCCGGGGAAGAGTTCACAAGTGGCCCTGCAGCTCAGCTATATGAGGAAGCAGCAGCTCAGTTACTTCCATCAATTGCAGAGAAATTAAATTGTGTAGCCAAAGTCGTGCAAAATAAAAGCAACATTTTATCAGGGAAACGTGGAATGGAAGTTTCGAAATTCGAACCTCTATTAGGAACACTAGCTCAGAGTTTGTCCGAAAAGGTTGTTGAGATACTGAAGAACAATCTCAGCACTGTTTAACTTGTTTTGCACCAACAATTGTGAAGTGTATTATGAAAACCTGCTTCTAAAATTTGTAAATAATCATCCCGGCAACTAATGCGTCCTCTTTGGAATTCCAATATGTTAGACTGATTTTTGGTAAATCTGGACCATATGGACGTGAAATTGAAAGTAAAGAAGCGCAAGCTGGAGTGAAGAGGATTGCACTAACTTACCTGGACAGTATCGTTATCGGATTGTACAGGCTTTCAAGTACGGCGAAGGTATAATATCTTGCGAGTTACAAGTCTTACCTTTCTTTTTACAGGTCAACATGGGAAATAATTGTCTATGTAACGTAGATAGACAATAGTTAATTACAATTTAAGAGTTACATCAAAAGAAACAAACAAACGAGTTGCTGAAGTAGCTCGGAGAATTGAAGAAATATTTGTGATAAAAAGTCAAGTACAAACGAGAGGTGAGATATTGTACAGCTCAATTTTGGAAGAAAATGATTTGGGTTTTGATTCGAAGGGTTGATTACTGATATAGCAAAAAGAGACGTGGCAGATGGCGGTGGCACTTGCGGCGGAGTTACTGACCGGAAGATGAGGAAGACGCGCTCTTTCAACCCAGTAATGCGTGTGTTATATTTCTTTGGGCTTGTGAACCATTTCAAAAGGTCCAAGCCCACAGGAGGAAGCCGTTTTGGGGATCTACTGTACAATTCACAATTAAAGAAAAAAAAAAAAAAATTTTTTTTTTTTTTTTTTAAATTACAAGTACATTATATGGCTATCGAGATCTCTTGATATTGGTTTCTAAAATACAGTTTGAATCTCTGCTTCCTAATAAGCGAGAGGGAGTGATTTATTCTCTCACCAAATGGAAAAACTATTCACATACTAGCGAAATTTTATAGGAAATTGTTTATATTTGTGGGCAATGACACTCAATTCAGTCATTCGCTTAAAAGAAGCAAAGCTGGATAGGGGTGTAATAAGTTGAAGGTTTTTTTTTTTTTTTTACTTATATTTTTATGAATCATGAGAGACTGAAATGTCCAATCAAGAGAGCAATAAGTTAACGTGCAAATGGTGTCAATTTAAATTTTTGACTTCAACTTCAACATATTTACTTTTAACTTCAATTTATATTTTTGACTTCAACTTGACCATATTTACTTTTAACACAATAGATGAGAATCAGAAGTTAGTGGATATCAAACTCATCACTTGTCCCAACTCTTTGAATGTAACTTTATAATAAATTACAAAAGCACAAGACTGTAAACACAAGTAATCTAGCGGATAATAAAGAGCTTGGCATGCTGGCATTAATGTCTCTGCTTAAGAAAAAGGCCTGGTCACTTGTGGTACATTAGGCAAGTTTCAAGAGAACTTTTGAAATTAATAGTGCATGCAATAACGCTTCTTGGACCTACCTCAGCAATAAAAGCCTGTAATGAAACCATAAACGGGCCTGAAAGCTTCAGTAAACAGACATCTTAGCTGCATAGGCCGTATCAATAGCCCTCTCAGAGCCGCTCATTTATGTATGTGAAGGAAAATCAATGTCATGTATGCACTGAAATCAACAACTACAAGGTTGGCTCCATGTGCTTGAAAAAAATATAATAATAGTAGCAGAACTATAAATAACCCAGAAAGAAAGGGCAAGAAAAAATTTTGGGATCTTTCTTGTGTACACACAATCTTTCCTTTCTAAACACAATTCTTGGGTCTCTCTTTCTTTCAACCACTTTAACATTAAAAAAAAAAAAAAAAAAAAAAAAAAAAGGGCCGAAAAAGAAGCAAAGACCATCTTTTTCTTTTTCAATCCAACTTACACCTTTGAAAACCCAGTTCTCACTTGATGATGATGATTTTCATGCAAATTTTAATATTAAATTATATGGGGTGAGCTCCTTTTTTTTCTTTTTTGGTTTTATTTTTGTTATTTAATTGTATAATTTCAAGACATGTCAGTGAATAATGTTAGCTATAGCTCCTTGCTCTCCTCATGCCACTAACTTATAAATAAAAAGTAACACCCCACACCAAAGAGAGATAGACATGTTTGGAATAATAATAATATGTAAATCCCTAAGAAGGTATGCCTAGAAATTATCCTCTTGTATTCTTCTATGCTTTTGTCTTGCTTAAGTAACATGCCAAACTCTAAATTCTGCCTTGGGATTCCTTCACTCTAAATGTTTATTAAATTGCATAGTTTCTTTTGAAGCTATGATAGGCATGCATGAGCATGAGTGACTGACCATGGTGTGGTTTTTTAGTGGCTGAATTGTCTTATGATAGACCTATGCCTTATCTGTGAACTAATTACCAAAATTAGACTAATTATTACCGGTTTAGGCTCCATGAACAAGCCCAAAATGAGCTGCGGTGCAAGAAACTTGGGTGAGAACTCATATAGAGAAAGAATGAGAATGAAATCTGCCTCACGTAGAAGAGAGATATTCATGTTTGACAAAAATGGCATCTATTTGTTAGTGAATTTGAGCTGGAACATTTCTGTTATGTCACACACACATGTGCTTAGATCTATTATTTTTGAATCCTGATGGGTGAGTTATATACATTTCAATCAACATATACGCGGCCATAATGGGGGCAAAACGTAGACCATGTTGGGTCCAAATTGGAGGCTTTTGTTTAAAGTGGGTTATCATTTTATACATTGTTTTTTCAATTGGGAAAATCAAAAGCCTCTGATTTGTATGTGCTGTATGTGTGTGTGTGTGTGGGTGGGGACAAAGGATTCAATTAGATGTCTTTTGGGTTCATTTATTTTTATTTGCCTGCAATGATGAGAGGGGCTACCTTTGCTTTTTCACTTTTGGTCACAGTTAGGCATGTATGTGCATACAGGAGAGCTCTCTTTTTAGATTATTCTCCTAGAAAATGAGAGAGAAAAACCATGAGGTGTGTTCTAAACAGAAAACATATATCAAAGAGAGAATAAACTTTATCCCCTCAAAAAATGGTTTGTGTAATTATAGACAATAATGATCTCTCTGTGTATAATTAGACACCATTATTCGATATAATGGCCTCCGCGAAATTTGTGGAATCTATGTGCCCGCATGTTTATCCCAGCATTATTTGATTACCCAAGAACCCTGTTTAACTGTTGTACACTAATTTAACAATCTCTTCAATCTTCATGATTTAGCAGGAAAGTTGAGCTTTACAGCCCCAAAAGCTGTCACCATGTTCCACAATTACGTCCTCAATCTAGCTGTTGTGATGGTAAAAGTAAGATCACATTAACATTATAGTTGTTGGATTGAAGATCATGACTTAATGAAGTTAAAAGCAGATCATACGTATACATTTATATCACCTTCACCTTATGTAAATAACATCATCATATAGATCACAATAATTTGTAGCATCTTTCTATCAATATCACTATATGGGGCATATTAAATATTATCATTATCATATGCGTTATCTTTATATTAATTAGGTTCACTGTGCATTGTTTTGCTAGACCTAGGTGGTTTTTATATATGTAGATAAAATTTGGAAGAGTAAATTTTCTCTGGTTGTTTTCATTGAGAAAATGACAAAAGATTAAAAGAAAGGAAAGCTCATTCTCACTGCAATAAAGCTTCAGAGAGACAAAACTACTAGTCTGACTACAGAATCTTCAGTTCTTCACAAAAGAACACATAACAAACTTAAAAAATTGCTCCCTCATATCCAAAAGTGTTGTCTTCCTAATCTTTCTTTGCATGCTTGAATAGTTGTTATCAGCTTTCCTTTCCATGTCATCACTAGAGAAAACATTGCACCAGAAACTGGTTTGGTGTTTTTTTTTTTTTTTTTTTTTCAGATCAGATGTGAACACTTCTCTATAGCTTTAGTCAGAATCTAACGCACACGAGCCCTCCATGTCCATACATGATAGTTTCTTGTATTGTGTGTGATTGACTAGCAATTACTGGAGTATCTCTGAAATGGTTTTGATTCCTTGTAACATGTGTTACTGTATATTTCCATATTACAACTATTAACCTTATAGGGCCCCATTTGATTAACATAATTTTTAAACTTGATTCTAGATGTTTATCCTACTTTGGTGGTATTTGGTCGAAAACATGATATTTTTTGAGATACCATCTATAGTGGGGTGACTTGAACATGACTGAATAAACACTGTTTGCCATTGAACCATATTTAGGAACAGTGGAACCGAAATATTTTATAATATTAATTTCTTTATTTTATCCTGGCAAATACCATGCAGCTGCTTTCAATACTATGCTTCCAAATGGATACTTTTCTTGTGCATATATATTTATTTTCAACATATTGATTTGTTTTCATTATTTCTTATCGCAAATGCTGTTTATCTCAGCTTTTCATGCTACATGTATTCCTGTAATTAGTCAGACAATCTATTGACAATAATTAAAAAACAAAAAACAAAAAATACAAAAGGAAGATCCCATTACAAAACCAAGAACTACAAAAATACTAAAAAAAAAAAATGATTGATTGGAGAGAGACATTGGATGGGAGGTGTTATTTGTCAAAATAGACTAATATTATGCTACTACATATATAAGTTAGGTGGTGGGGACTAAGTTGGACTATCACAGTATTAAGTTTGAAGCATGAAAAAACAAGAAAACACAAAATTTGTAGAGCATGGATAAAGCTATTTGAAAACAATAGCTGCAATGTTTGATAGTGGGAACAGAGATATGGGATTTTATACATTATTGGTTGATGGCATCATAGGAAGGGGCCACTCCCCACAAGAGGGAGAATTTTTGTCCCCAAATCTTTTTCAATCACTCTCTCTATCCCACTTAAACCACATATATCTATCTATATATATATATATGTATATAAATAAATATCCACTTTGGATAGAAGAATTATATGACCAATCCACCAAACAAAATCCTAGAAAGACAAACCCTAGCTAGAGAGAGAGAACGCAAGACAAAGTTTTGAACTCTTTATTTTTTCTTTATTTTCTTTCCATCCAACTTAAATAAAATCTTTTAGATATAAAGTATTTATAAAAGGTAAAGGTAGAGGATAAGAGCTGGTTTTCCTGACTCAGTCTATGCACATATACACACTCACTCCTGTACTGTACACATTGGCCTCAATCTCCATTTCCCCCACCAACACACACCCAACTACACATCAACAACAAAAAAGAATTAAAAAAAAAAAGTGACCACAAAAATAGGTCCACCACATTATTTAAGTACAACAATTACGTAATCTATCCGTTTGATTGAATATTTTTTTAGTGATTATAATAAAAAAGTGGTTACTTTTCAAAATTTCTATCCGAATGATTATAATTAATATCAAGTTTTATAAGTGAATTTTGTAATAAATATGTGCACCAACATAAGGTTTTTTCGCTAGCTCTCTCTCTCTATCTACATATCTCTTTTCTTTGATAATGATATATATTAATGTAGGTGAATGATAACCCATGTGATATATGGGGGCATTTATGGGGACCCCGTGATGTGCAACCGAAAGCAACAGGTGGTGGTGGTGGTGGTGGCAGTGGACCCACCACCCCACATCTGATAGACAGATGGAATTAGCTTAATTGGATTGGCTCTACTGCTCTTGTAAGTCGCCGCGTTTCTCTCGTGACTTAGTGGCGGTGTCTCCTTTCATGTCCAGCTTCATGTACACTGTATATACATAAATATCCTTCCCACCCACCCGTGCATGCAATTGCCCATCAATCAATTCTTCAATATTCCTTGCCTTTATAAGAAGTATACTAGAATACAATCAGAGTGTTTTGAGCCATAATCTCATTGTTATATTAACCTGCGCGCAAGAAACTTATTATTGGATTACCTCTGCTTTCGATCACTACATATACAGATTAGACATTTACTTTATAATAAAGAGAGAAAATTCTTATATAATATTAAAAGATATACTTAATAAGAATCGAATTCCCGTTACCTTGGTGAATAATAATATGCATAATTATTTGTACTAAGAAGTGATGTACAAGTGTAATAATTTACTTAAAAAATTTTAATAATATAATACAGTAAAACATATGGATCTTATTAAATCAAACATATAACAATTTTATGATATAAAATATATGTTTAGAAGTGTTAATGGAACTGCATGATCTTTTAGATCTTGTCGTAATTTGTGGAAATTAAGTATTAAATGTATAATTCCGATGCATACTCATATAACACGTAAATAGATGATACTTCTTAAATCAAATGAATAACAATCATATGATCATATGGACATGCATTAAGAGTAGAAATGCAAGAATTTTTTGGATTTACAATAATTTATCCAGATAAAAATATTATATATATGGCTCAAATATCTAGTTATTTAATATATATATATATAGGAGAAATCTATTCATCCATACTAATTAATTCTCGTGATAAAATCTGAATTCCACCTCATAAATAAGAAAGGATGGAGGTACAATCTTAAGCAAAAGTGAATGCACCGTACTAAGACAAGTGCAACATCATAATGTTTAGGTCATTACACAGTAGAGTGACATTGATACATCACTTATTCCATCATCAACATTCTTTCAAAGTTTGTGGCATGACAAAAAAAAAAAAAAAAACAACAAAGATCAAGTTGGCTGCTAGATCAAAGCTACCATACTCAGTATCAGCACAATTATACAACTATATTAAATTCATAACAGCATCTTAATTGTATCCATGATTCAGATTCATCATAATCTAACAAAAAATACTTACATGCACTCACTTGGAAAACTTTTTAATTAAAAACAACCCCACCCCCATTAATTAACTAATTAGGAATCCGATTAATCACAGAGTGGCAGAGCCTTTTACAACTTAAAAACCCCAGAATCCAGATCCTCCCGTTTTCTTTAATCTAACAACCCTGCTTCAAATCATCATGGAATTAATATAGAATAGAATTCAGATGTAGAAATAAATTAGATCGTGTGGTGGTGGCATTTCAACACGTGCGGGACACGAGAAAAAGCAGTGATGGGACAGGTGGAGGGACAAAACATGACTGACGTGTCGTGTGTTCAATGTGTCGTGCATGTGTTGTATTATACGATATACTTATACGATGCGGATACATATACATGCAAGGGCATCCATCATGATTCATGATGTAAAAAAATGCGATGTACAAATTGCATGTACACATACAAACGTAGTCCGTACGTGGACACGTGCGCAGAGCACTCATGTTTCCAATTATTTTTGTACGAAATTTGAAGCCGCTGCCAAACCCCATAAAAGCTACCTATATAGCATATGTAGCCACCCGCTCTGTCTGTCTGTCTGTCTCTCTCTCTCTCTCTCTCCTCTCTCTCTCTCTCTTTCCTCATTCAGATTCTCTTGAAATTTCTCGAGAAAATACCAAAGACGGTGCATAGATACCTTAAATTGTAGTATAATCTCATCCACCATCTCTTTTTTTGAACTTTCTCACTTACGTGGGTACACAACTAAATTTAAAGTTTCATTCATGACTGTTCCCATTTTATTAGAATTCCAATTTGGAATTCTCAAATCACTTTGGTAATTAATTATGTATTTTTTTTTAATATTAATATTATTCGGATGTCAAAAAATTGTCAAGATTCAGCAATAAAGATTATTGATGAGATAGTTTGGATAATTACTTCTATAACCGAAGAGATAATAATTTTTACCAAAAGAATATATCTCACGTCTTGTATTTTAATAGAATAATAATTATTAGAACCCTTGACCTCTTAAAATGAAGGGAGCATTGAATTCATTATTGTCGAGATATGGTGTGTAGTAATATTATACCTCTACTTTTTATATTTGTGATGAGATTTGAGTTCGGTTTACTCACTAAATAATAAGTATGATATAATGGTTATACTATCAATATTTAATTTTAGTAGATTCCGACAACCATATAATTACATGTTAAAAAAATTATCAAAATTCGATAATAATATTTTAATTAGAACTATATATTATAAGCTTATAAAAAATCATTATAAATATAGTGACTGTGAATTGAGCTGTCTTGTGTATATATATTGATTTTTTTTAGCAAAATATAATATACGTTGAATTTGATTAATGTAAAGGTACACAAACACACTCGATTTCAAAAATTTTGAATGGATTTTGCTATGATAATATTTGGAATTTCATTGTTAACAAAACTTTGTTAAAAAATAAAATTATTCTTTTCAATAAATTGAAGGAATTTGAAAGGCCATACAAGCATATGTACTACTATTTTGATAAATTTGTGTCTCTATAAGCTTTTCCAAAATTTTAGCACAATAGCCCAAAAACTAGTAAAGCTTGCTTAGAAGTTAGGACCGCGTTATCGTTTCTTTTCTTTTCTCTTTTACCCCACCTTTTTTTTCTTTGGTAAGATTCAATAATTAAAAAAAAAAAAAGATAAAAAGTTATTATTTTGTATGTTTTATTGCCATGTTAACTTTAAAGTTTGATGTGCACAGCCAACCAAGAAAAATTAGAATCTTGATTGTCAATGCATCTTTAGAATGTATATGTGATCACTCTGTTAACTTATCTAACTAACTAAGAGCAATATTATTTATGAATTTTGATATATAGTAAAATAAATCATACAATGGAATGTAAGATAAAGAAGAATCATCTGAATGGTTTAACATGATTTATTTTTAATGAAAATGAGCTTTTAAGTAACATGTTGTGTTACATTATAAAAAGTGATTTATCTTGGTATTTTTGAACACAATGCTATTGAACTAATAATATGAAATGAGTTTAGTATTAAAAAAAAAAGAAAATTCTGAACTATTCACCAATATCTAATTGAATCATTTTATGATTAGTAGAAACCAAAACACATAACACCATCAAAAAATAAGATTTTTTTTTTTTTTACTTAAACACATAACATTTTACACTTTTTTGATTTGGAAAAGGACATGAATGTGGGATTTGAAAAGTCTTTTAGTCTCACCTAAGATGGCTACTCATGAGGATTTGAGAAGACCGAAAATATGAATATCATCTTCAAGCTATTTTTATTCAACTTTTGAAATAATTTTTTTTTTTTTTAATTTGAACGATCGTATTTTCTCTTATCAAATGTTGAAATTTACTTATCAAACATATTTAATGATTGTCATAATATAGGTAAACATAAAAAGAGTAATTCACTGTATCTCCAATACATTAATGCATCAAATGATAAGTTACAATCCCGAAAAGAGAACTCCTAAGTAAAAAAGAAAATTGAAAAAAAAAAAAAATGAAATGAGTGTTTTGTGTTCTGTGAAAGCAAGTTTCCTAGAAGAAGAAATAAATAGGGGAGGCTAAAGGTATAGGCATTTTATCAAGTTTGAGAGTGAATCCAGATTTGTGTAGTCAAGTCTTTGTAGGCACACACATTATTAATGTACTCTCTTTACCATAAATAAAAAGGCAGGCCAAAGTCTAAAGTGAAAGCCACTACCACACAAAGCCAACTAAGTTCAATCAAGTCTTCTTCCGTAATATATTGTAAAACAACATTGTTGTTTTGGGTTATCAACACTTCAAAGAAGAAGCCAAAAATCCATTGTCATGCAAAAAAAGGGTTAAACGACACCGTTGTAGGTGTTGATAGAAGAAAACAAATTTGGTCTCCACAACAAAAATGAGCTGTGATGTGGTGTGGTATATGGGCATGGTGTGGGGGGGTGGGGTGCACCTGTACTTGTACACCCCACTTGAGAGACATGACTGGCAATAAATCCAAGTGATAAAACCACATAGAGGGATTAGAGATTGAAACTTATTTGTGTGAGAAAAAAAAAAAAGGAAACAAAAACTGAAAAGAAAACCAAAAAAACAAAAAGAAGCCTAAAACAGGAAAAAGAAAAAGAAAGTTTAAAAAGAGAAAAAGAAAGCGAAATGTGAGAAAAGAGAGAGAGAAAAACAAACAGCAACCCCTCCCTTCTCTCTCTCTATCTAGTGATGGCGTGATTTGCTTTTGCTTTTTCTCTCGACA
This sequence comes from Litchi chinensis, assembly GCA_019925255.1. NCBI lineage: Eukaryota > Viridiplantae > Streptophyta > Magnoliopsida > Sapindales > Sapindaceae > Litchi > Litchi chinensis. The sequence continues at coordinate 4,192,820 of CM034475.1, read as the reverse complement.
GGAATCTTTGAAAATTGAAAGCATCAAAACTATGAATTTCACAAAGTTAACATCAAAAAAATGAATAAACCACAAAAGAAATCTAATCTGGCCATTTGGGCACTCCTCTTATCGCCTTATTTTGTCTACTAATAAATCAAACACTATAACTCCCAAGCCACTTTGATTGCAAAGTTGGGCTTATGTACCCAGTAAAGTACACCATTAATTAATCGACTTCCTTAAATTGCTGTCATCAATACACCTAAGCTTGTCAACATTCAAAAGTACAACAACAAAAAATAGTAGTAGTAGTACTGTAGTATTAGTTTAAATTGCATTGTTACTTAACTCACAAATCAACTTAGCACTTAAGAGCAAACAAATGCTGGTAATCTTAATCACAACATTAAGCCCCATATAGAAAACAAGTGCCCCTAAAAAAAGACCTTGTGTAGGAGACAGTCCAGGCCAGTCTCCAGAGTCCAGAACCAGTGACCCATTGTTGTGTATGTGTGCGTTTTTGTGGGTCCTCTAAATTCTACGCCGAGATTTTTCCCTTTTTTTTTTAATCTCTCTCTTTTGTCTTTCTTTTTCTTTTTCTTTTTAATTTTGCCCCAATCTCTCATCATTTTCTCTCCTCCCTCTCTCTCTCTCAATCTCTCACTCTCTCACTCACTGTCCGTTGCAACTCAACAGTTTTTTTTTGTTTTTGGTTTCTCAAAATTGAGTTTGGCATTTTGACAAACACTCCGTAAACAAAGAAGAAGAAAAGCAAGTGTTCGATGTTGTAAGAGAGCTATGAGCTTGAAGAGAGTAGTGGGTATTACAACACCACTTCACCGGTTATGAATCCACCAACCGAGCCTGCACCACCGCAGCCTCCTCCTCCGCCGCAGCCCCACCGTCCCTCCACCTCCTGTGACCGCCACCCAGATGAGCATTTCACCGGCTTCTGCCCCTCATGCCTCTGCGAGCGTCTCGCCGTTCTAGACCACTCCGCTTCCTCCGCCACTGCTGCTTCTTCTTCTTCTCGCAAACCTCCCACCACTTCCTCCACCGCCGCCGCCGCACTTAAGTCCATCTTCAAGCCCGGCGGCGGAGGAGGCGCCGGAGGCCCTTCTTCTTCCTCCTCCTCTAAACCGCCGTTTTTCCCGGAGCTCCGTCGGACGAAGTCGTTCTCGGCGTCGAAGAACAACGAGGGTTTCAGCGGCGTGTTCGAGCCACAGAGGAAGTCGTGTGACGTCCGAGTGAGGAACACTCTCTGGTCTCTCTTCAACCAAGACGACGAGAGAAACCCTTACAAGAACAGAGACTCCGCTTCCTCCTCCTCCGCCGCCGCCGCCGAAGCCACCAACCTAACCTCCTCCGCCAGACCCAGCTTCCAAGGCCCCGTTTTCGAGTCCAAAGAAGAAGAAGAAGAAGACCAAACCGAAACCGAGTCCGACACCGAAAACAACATCAATAGGGTTATAGAAGAAGCCAATGTGGGTACATCTTCAAATGTTGTCATAATCGAAGACAGCAGCAGCAACAAGGTTGGTGAAATCGTAGAAGTAGAAGCTGAAGAAGAAGACGAGGAAGAAGAGAGACAAGAAGAGGAGCTTCTAGAAGAGGACTTGAAGCCGATGAAAGACCACATAGATCTTGATTCACAGACGAAGAAGCAGTCCGTCAAAGACTTGGCAGGTAGCTTCTGGTCGGCTGCTTCTGTTTTCAGCAAGAAGTTGCAGAAATGGAGGCAAAAACAGAAGCTGAAGAAGCGAAGAAACGGAACTGGGTCTGCTAGATTGCCTGTGGAGAAGCCGATTTCACGGCAGTACAGAGAAACCCAGTCGGAGATTGCAGATTACGGGTTCGGGAGGCGGTCTTGTGACACGGATCCGAGGTTTTCTCTGGATGCGGGTCGGATCTCTTTTGATGATCCGAGGTACTCTTTTGATGAGCCTAGAGCTTCCTGGGATGGCTACTTGATTGGCAGGACGTTTCCAAGAATGCCCACTATGGTTTCTGTTGTGGAGGATGCTCCTGTTGTTCCTGTTTCACGGTCCGATACTCAAATCCCCGTTGAAGAGCCCATCAATGAGGACGAGACGGTCCCTGGTGGGTCTGCTCAGACCAGGGACTATTATTCGGATTCTTCTTCGCGGAGAAGGAAGAGTCTCGATAGGTCTAGTTCGATAAGGAAGACAGCTGCGGCTGTGGTGGCTGAGATTGATGAGATGAAATCTGTTTCCAATGCCAAGGTGTCTCCTGCTACGGTGGACTATTTTCATGGGCCCAAGTTGGTGTATGGGGATAAGGAGTTGAGGGATTCAAACTCTAATTCGTTGAGGGATGATTGTAGTGAGACGTTTGAGATGAATTTTAGAGACAATGCATCTGTGGTGGGCAATGGTGGGGATAGGAAGGGGGGGTCAAAGAAGTCGAAGAGATGGAGTAAGGCATGGAATATATGGGGGTTTATACACAGGAGAAGTGTTAACAAAGATGAGGATGAAGATAGGTATAGTAGTAGAGTGAATGGGGTTGAGAGGTCCTTTTCGGAGTCTTGGCAGGAGCTGAGAGGAGAAAGGAATGGAGAGGTTAAAGGAGGGTTTAATCCGAAGGTGATGAGGAGCAACAGCAGTGTTAGTTGGAGGAATTCAAGCAATTTTGGTGGATCATTTGGCGGTTTGAGGAAGAATGGTGTTGAGGCAAATGGGAATGGGCACGGGAGAAAGAAGAGAGATGAGTTCGTCTTGGAGAGGAATAGGAGTGCCCGGTATTCGCCTAACAACATTGAAAATGGACTCTTGAGGTTCTACTTGACGCCGATGAGGAGCAGTAGGAGAGGTGGATTGGGAAAAAGTAGGTCGAATCATGCTCATTCCATTGCGAGGAGTGTACTGCGACTGTACTAAATTATATTTGGAGAGCTCCATAAGGTGTTTCTTTGGTTTCAAGTTGTTAATTTTGCTGCATTTGTTGTGTAACCACACATGCCTATGTATTCTTGATGGTTGGTTGGATAAAAAGCACCCTAAATTTGTTGCCTTTTCTTTGAGTGGCATGCTTCTTCAATTATTCAAATAACAAGAATTTTCTGTGTTTCTTTTGTTTGTTTCTTATCGTACTCTTGTCAGTATCTTGAATCTTTCCTTCATGTGCTGTATTATTTTCTCTCTTCTTACCAGATATGGCTAGGACATATAGATTAATGTTACCCCAGCGTTCAACTTACTTCTTTTTATCGTGATCTGATGAGGAATTAGTTGATGTGATAGTGCTGCCTGCAACTTGCAAGGTTCTTTCAGACAATGTTTAGCTTAGCATAGTTGAGGATGTGGCCTCTTGATCCTGTTCTTCGATTCCTCTCTGAGTTCGTCTGTACAAAGGTGAACAATGCAGCTGATACTTAACATTTTTGACAATGTGACCTGTAAACACAGTTGTTGTTCCTAACCTGAACAGTGATATTTGTCAGGTAACTGTAGATTGGGTTGTGTATTGTTTAATCTTTGAGATTTTCATTTAGATGATCTCATATGGTATGGTTGTTAATAGTGCTGATTTGCTGAATTTCCTAGTTTCAATACTTTTTAGGGGCTTCTGTGAGTTAAGGTACTTGCCACTGTTGGATATCACTATCAGTGAGCAGTCTCGGATCCATATTTGTTGCATAAGCAGATAGGGATGGATGGATGTTAATGTCAAAAGCCAAAGTAATCTATGTAGAAATTATGATATGCAAGTAAATTGTCTTTATTTGAACTTTGTTATTTGCCTTTCTTCTGCTCTCAGATTTTCAGGTTCTGGAGCCCAAGTGACCTGGCTTCTCTAGCTCTTCTCCCTTGTTGTCGACTTTGTCAAATTTTCAGGAATTTTCCCATTTAGTTCACTCTATTTGGCAACTGACTAGAACCTCGAGGTGGTTTGGTCCACTAAGCTTTTGGATGATCAAGTTTCTTCAGTTGCAGGAATTTACAAGCATGAGTATGTTAAGAAGTCACTGTGAAACAAACCTGCAATGCGCAACTCTTTGCTTCGATAGAGATTAACAACAAAATGGTGTTTGCTTCTTCAACGTAAATAGCTACTATTTCAAAACTTTGAAGTACCCCTATGCACATAATAGTTTTAAGAAAAAATTTCCTAATATTTTTCTCTACTATTGATTGCAAATATGGAATTGGTTGATTTGTAAAATCAGAAAATGGTTGATATGAAAATGTAAATATTAATAATCTTTCCAACATTTCAAGCGATATTTTTGGCATTTCAAATCGTACCGATATAAAAAATATTATTGGAATATCATAATTCTTTGTAATCTTACTATAAATTTCAATCTAGCTGTAAATCGAAATCGATATTTATTTCTTTTAATATGGAATTTGAAAGGGTCATTTATTCTCCTTGATGAATAACTTCATCTGAAAAATCATTCCTGAGTATTTCTCTCTGAGGCTATCTTCTTGCAAACTTCTTAGTTACATAATGAAAACAAAGAGATGATAAAATATTTTCTGAAGATGAGAAATTTACAGGGATACCAAAAGGAATAATAAGAGTCATCATTTTTAGTCAATGAGTATGAGATTATGCTTTCTTCTTTTCTCTAAGTGTGAAAAAGCTTCATGATCTACAAACAATTTGCCTCTAAAGTCAAAAAGTGACTTAGAAAACATCCCCAACATACTCCTTTCATGGAGGATATAAAGAAATAAAAGGAGGAGAGAAAAAGAGGGCAAAAAAAAAAAAGAAAAGAAAAAGAAAAGAGGCTCATAACCCAATGGCCGGTCCAGTTATACTCCAAATTAGGTTCAATGGGAAGTGGGTCATCATAATCATAGTAATTTGTTTAAGAGAATCAACAGCTTAATTTGTCAAACTTTGTATGCTCAAAGCTCTCACACTGGGGACTGCCTGCTTGTGGCACATTTGCATGCACCCTCTATTTTCAGGATCATGCTTTTCTTTTGAGCAGATTTTGACTATCTGCAATCCATTTACTTTGTTTAATCAAATATGCAATATTCAATAGAGATGAGGCAGCTTTTATTGGTATATGTCCTTCTGGAAAGGAAATGGGATGAATTTTAGGTAGGTGTGACCATTTGTCGTTTTGGATAATCCAGAAATCCCACGAAGTACATTAGAAGCTCTGATTGACAATAGGTTGCTGAAATTTCATGTCCATCTAGCTATCACTTTGTCAATGGTATGAATGTAGCAGTTTCCAATGCCCAAGACAAAAGGCTTCTGCCTCAACCAATGTATTTTTTACCTGTAAAACCTGATGATTATAATCCAATCTTTTGCATGTGATATACATGTATTGATATTGGAACATATTAAGATAATGTGCAGGAGGGAGGCATTGAGACAAGCGTAAACATAAATAAAGCTTCAATTACAAATGATACTTTATTTTTTGAAAGAAAATTACAAATGATACTTTTACAGAACCTAATTTTTGTTAATTTTGCCTTTAAATTTGATATCTTTTAAGTATCGCAAGTGCGTGTCAAATTTTATATTTAAGTATTGGATATATGATATATTTATATTAAGACATATTTTCTGATAGGATGACACTATTGCCACCCAATGAACTAAGACACCCAGTATATAAAAATGTCAGTACCATAAAAATTACTATCCCATAAGACTGCCCCTTTCCTTTTCCTTTTCCTTTTAATTTTATTTGGAACAAAATTCTTTCTTTAATCTATCAATTGTGATAAATAATTTTAAAAGAAAGAATTTTGTTATGTTTCCACTATCAACCCTTTTGCTATCTTGGATAAGTTGAAGCATTTGTTGGATGCTCGCTAGTTTGAACTTCTATGCCTTACAGCTTGGTGTATTTGGACAATTTGGAATAGATTTATCCACCATAACAATTTTAAACCTCCATCCTTACTCATACATTCTGCTCAGTCCTATCTTGAGGAGTACCAATTAACTGCCTGTCAAACCACTATACCAGCTCAGTCAAGGGGTAGAGGTCAGGTTCGTTGGTCTCCTCCTCCTCTTCTTTGGTGCAAGATGAATGTGGATATTTCGCTTTAGATTTTTGGTGAATATCATGTGGGAGTTGGAGCTATAATTCGTGACCATGTTGGTAGGGTTATGGCTGCTTTCTGTCTTCCATGATATGGAGCTTTTTCTTCAGATATCGGGGAGATTTTGCCATCGGGGAAGCTTTGCAAATGACAATATCTGCAGGTCTGACAGTTCATCTTAGGTGGAGTGACTCCTCTGATGCTGTGAGAAAGATTAATTTGAGGAGTGCTTTATTCAAACGTTTTGCTCAAATGATGATATGATGATTTATAACAACCATCTTAATTATAGAATGATATATTAATGATCTATAACAAATAAACTTGTCATATCTTCAATGCTATTATGTATTTTTGAGTCTCTTTTTGTGACACATCAACAATTTTTTTTTTTTTTTTAATATGGATAAATTTTGATAATAAAATTATAGAAATATATATTCCCTTCTCTAATGTAATTATTTAAAACAAAATATGTTATGTAATTTTTTATAAATCAACATAATATATGTATTTTTCTCTCCCTTATTTTATATTTTACAATCAAGATGAGAGAGTGAAACAAATCTCTAATTTTAATTGGTTGAAAAAGATAAGAAATCTCAGTTAGTATTTCTTAGAGAGTTCCTCAGTTGAAAAACCCATCTTCATATTCTCTAAAAAAATGTCACATCAACTTCATATTTAGGTTAGATAATTGCGTTGATATTGAACAAGATAGCGCGATGAATTTTTTTTTTTGGGGTGGCGTGGGGGGGCGCATTGTTGTTTGTGGTTTTTTTGTGATGATTTCTTTAGTGTTGTGATCAACTCAAAGAGAAGAAAGAGCCGCGGAATTTGTGAGAAGGAAGGAAGCTAATTCTGGAGAGAACAATAGCCTCAGTACCAATTTTTGCTGTAACAGCGACTTCAGATCCACATAAAGCACCGCTTCCTCTAGTCAAACTGAAGAAAGCTATGGTGACAGAGGAGGGCTGAAGAAAGGGAGCAGGTTATTGATCTGTGATGGCAGGGGAGAGAAATATGAAAGGACATGAGTGGTATTTTGTATTTGTTAGTCATTGTTATGAGGGTAAAACAGATAATATAAAAGATCAAACTGAAAACTACTTCCCGAGTTTTCTCCATATGCTCTTCCTCTAAAAGTTAGGGTCAACTGGCTTCTTACAGAAGGGCTTCTAAAATCTGGAAGCTATTTTATGTAGACATCCAAACGCTTGAAAAAAGGCTTACATCTTCCAAAAGCCAAAAATTGGCTTCTAAAAGCCCTGCCAAACAAGGCCTCAGTTTTTTCTTTGATATAGAAATACACCTTTTAATAGAAATTTACCAAGTGTTTCTCTAAAAGCCCTAGATGTTATTTAATTCTAAAAAAAATAAAAAAGCAGGATTATGTTTATCCCCAGTCAGCATAATAACATAGATTCAAAAGTGATTTTAACCATTTCTAAACACTTTTGACAAAACCAAAAGCACTCTCAAACATACTATTATGTCTTTTGCCCAAGAAACAGACACCTCCAAAATATTAACTCAATATTTAATCATTCAAACATTTGAAGGATGCAATTCAATCCTCTTGGACTAACATAGATGTCATGTTAAGCAAAAAGAATGTGACACCAGAAAGACAGTAAACAAACCTCTGTGTGCTTTGCTAAGTTGCATTGGAGATGAGAAGAACTTGAAAATGAGGCATCGGCATATCTTCTTTACTGAAGGTAATTGCAATTGAAAATGAGGACCATTCACATTGACAAAGGCCAATGTATAAGCTTTTGGCTCAAGTTGAAAGAAGAAGCTTGACATACTGTCAAACCTCAGGCCACTGACTAGGCTATCAAGAGTATCGAGTTATCCCTAGAATCGCTTAAGTAAGGTGCTAGCTTTGTATCTTTGTGCTAGTGCTGCACTATCTTCATTGTCATACATGTCGTCATAGTCAACTTGATCTTCATCACTCTCAACTTGCTCAACGGAAGATCTTGTCTGCTGCCTTATTCGTTTAGGATTGTATACATTGTAGTAATAATTCAAAATGCTCTTTTTACACTTGGACGGTAAAAGCTTCAAGGCACGCTCCCAAAAATCTTTTCCACTTGACAGAGGATAATTTTTTATAAGAGATTCAAACATGCATTGATCTTTCACTGTCCATTTTCTTGAAACTACTTCTCCCATCTCATCAAACTTCCAACTTAAGAAAGCAGGACCAAGCTCAGATTGCAAAGCAAGCCTTGCCGAATGTGAGTGGCATTTGATGCAATCTGCAGATCCAGGGGAGACACAAGAGCAAGATTCAGATCTCCCGCTCCCAATTACTTTCATTTCCCTCTTTCTACTTCTTTTTTCATTAGGCCAAATTTTGGTGCCTAACCATTTTAAAGTTTCTGAACAACCATAAAGTTCTCTTCTGTTCACTGTGCCCTTCCATTCTGGAATTTCAGCTTGGAATTTGGGCCCAACTGGAATAACAGGTCTTGGAAGATTTTCACCCTCACTCTCAGTAACAAATAACCAGTCAGCTTGTTGAGTTTTCTCTTCTGAACTAGATGAATGTGAACTGCTGATCAAATCATTTGAATCCACCCAAGGTGGATCCCGAAAGTTCTCTGAACTGAATTGATTCAAACAACAGACTAATTCATCAGTGTCAACAGAGGAAATACCCTTGTCAAGAGGACCTTGGTTAGTTACATTATCTGAAGCATTGGAATCATTACACAGCTGCTTCATCAGTTGGGAACCACTGTCAGATGTCAATATACTACTGGAACTGCAAGAATTCCAGGCAGTTGGCTGATTAGAACATTCAGTTGTGACGGTCATATTGGATAAACATGAGACAGAATGACACTGTCTACTACCCAATTTCAAGTTCTTGACATTTTTCCCATTAGAATTCGCTGAAGCCGATACAGTAACCGCTGAGTTTTTTCCTCTTACATCCTGCTCAAGCTTTCTCTTTCTCTGAATAAAAAAGGAAAACAAAATTTTGTTCATTTAGGTTGACAAGAAGCAAATAGAAGTATAAGGGACAAAGGTTCACATCTTACTTAACAACTGCCTTAAAAGTGCAGAAGGGCTGAATTGGAAAGTAAAGCAAGTACAGTTTAAATTATTGAGCTTCAAGTGTGAAAGAACACTTTAAAAAATCTTTAAAAAATTTCAAGTTATAATTACTTGATTTCTTAATTACTTTCACATCTGAAAAATACTACAATTATCCCTGAACTATTTCAAATTTATTATATTATAATAATGAAAGCACCATCCTCAGCTTCGTGGCTCACACATTGCTTTGTTAATAACTTCATTCAATAGTTCTAAATCCCAAGTAACTCGAGTGGTTTACAAAATATTCTCTTTTCAATATTCAATCATATCTCAAGTGCTCCAAAGAAAGTTGGTGGAGTGGCCACCAACCCACCTATGCAGCAGCATGAGAGGTAGGTTCGAGTGTCTGCCACGTTAACTGTGGCAATTTTCCCACTAATAATGTGGGCCGACCTCTTCTGCTCTCTGAGAGTAGCTTTTTCAGGCCGTGCGATAGAGTTCTATCCCAGTTAAGTCATAGTAGTTGTCTAACTTGGTGTCAGGAAGTTTAAAAAAAAAAAAAAAAAAATATCTCAAGTCACATTTTTTACAAACTTCTTGTAATATACGTCCTACCCGTTGTATCCATTTCTTCACTTCAGTTAAATTTAAAAGATAAATTTTGTCGCCCTCCCCTAAGGTATGACCTAATTATAAACAAATCCATTTCTCAAAACCTTTCTCAAGTTTCCAAAGTTCGTCTAAAACCTTCGCTTGGAGGCCAAAAGACTTTTGTAGAAAACTTAGAGACCTTCCATCACAACTTCATCAAGAGACCCTCCCTTGCTTGGAATTCCCTTAAGCGGCCTTTCCTTGCTTGAAATTCCGTTCAGAGACCTTCCTTTGCTTAAAATTTTGTTCAAAGACCTTCCCTTGCTCGGAATTTCATTCTAAGACCTTCCCTTCCTTAAAATTTCATATAGCAACCTGTCCTTGCTAGAAATTTCAAGTCAGAGAATTTTGTTTAGAGGCCTTCGCTGGTTCGAAATTCCATTCACTCGAAATTCATTCAAAGACCTCCCCTTACTTAAAATTTCGTTCAGAGACCTTCCTTTGCTCTGAATTCCATTTGAAGACCTTCCTTTGCTCGGAATTTAGTATAAAGACCTTCCTTTTGGAATTTCTTTAAGAGACCTTTCCTTTGGAATTTTGTTCAATGAACTTCCCTCGGAATTTCGCTTAGAAACCTTCCTTTGCAAATAGATTTCTTCCTATAGAGGAAGCTATTGACAAAAGTAGAAAGCAACTTGTAGCAACTATAATAGGCCATCAATTAAGGGAAGTTCATGAAATTTACAATAATCACCATATCAAAAAATCTCCAACATAAAGCTCATTTCATTCCACCTACATGTTGGTGAACATAACTACTTCCTATTTTACTTATTATGTTATTCCTAACAATAACTAACATATTATCTGGCCTAAAAAAAAAGCCTATAACTTGCATCTTTGTTCTTCTCTAAATGGATCTTTATTCTCTAAAACTTCCCTTTATTCACTTGCATAGGATACACTACCACAAAGCACAAAGTGGAAAATATGTATCTTGATCTCCATATTGATCCTTGGATTTACTTTTCACTTGACCTGATAATTAACCTTGAAGAAAACACATTATCTCTTAGTAGAAATTGTTGAACACTTCTCTTGATCCTAAAAGGTCAAGGGTTCAAATTCCACCCTTATCCTAAAACACAAGGTGTGAGTAATTTTCTATTGAATTTAATCCCCCCTCCTCCACCATTTATTTATTTATTTAAAAAAAAAAACCTTGAAGAAAACATGCACAATGCATATATCTCTCTATGTTTCCATAGGAGTGAAAATATGTAGATGTAGATAAGAATGACCGGAAGTATTAGAAATAGAATCAAGAACCCTTTTTTTTGTATTTTTTTTTATTTTTTTGTAAGTGTTGGATGAGAAACAATGACAACTTAATTATCTACCAATTTCACCCTGCTATTCAGTTGAAGTTGTAAGACTAGAAGGCCAAAGCCAAGATCTAAAGAAAACAAGCTAGATTAACATAATAAGAAAGATACAACTGATATATGAATTTATGCAAATAACAACCCCCGTAAATGCAAAACAAGATTCACACATTCAATCCAATGATGGTATGATTGAATCACATTAGCTCAAAGCATTACACCCTAGTTCATACCTCAAAAGTCTTTCAATGACGCATTGATCTATAAAAATTTGACCCATATTGATATCCAAAATCTACCGCTCAACCACAGATTTAAAAGTTGCTAAAGACGAACATACCTGCTGACATTCAGCACTTTCGCAGCGCAGAACTTCCCGTAATCGGAGAGTTTGATTCCACAACTTCCCGTCAAAATCCTTTGAGGCTTCGGGCACCTGAAGATCCAATGCAACTCCTTTTAACCACACCGGTATATTCAAACCAGCAGACGTGTTCTTTCGACTCACATGCTCTACCTTAGGCAATGCAGCATTCTGATTCTGATTCTTCCCCTGCTTTACACACTTATCGCGTTTTCGCAACACAACCATTTCTAGCAATGTCCTTTCTTCTTGTTTTTAACTTCCTGAATACAAACCTAAAATAAACCTCCTCACAGTTAGCAATGCCACCATCTTCATTTCTTCACCAAACTCAATATAATGACAACGTAGCAAAAACAAAAATCATTCATTTAAGCAAACAAACGGACCCCATTTCATTTGAGGCGGCAAACTTTCCCGCAAAAGCAAAATCGCAAGGAAATAAAATCCCAGATGCGTTTTCCCAGGAAAATCCCCCAAAAGTAGACACAGAGAGCTATAAAGTAAATAAAACCCTAGACATGAAACTACAAGATTTGTATCTAAATGTTCGAGATTGTATTAGATACAACCTGTAGTTATGTGAGAACACAAACAAGAGCGAAGGAGGTAGTGGAGAGAGCTAAACCCTCTAATGGTTGAAACCAGCTGTTGGTATTGGATACAAAGGCGTCTGGAAAAATGAGTTGGGGAGGTATGGGAAGGTGAGGGTGAATATGTGAAATTTATGATAAACAATTTGATGAGTTTGGATTTTGGTGAAGAGTGGAAGAAAGTCTTTAAAAAGAAAGTTTTGGGTGCACTCGATGCATAGTGCAATTTTCGTGTATATCGATATTAATAATCAATCACATGAATTACCACATAATATAAATGGAAAAAAAAAAAAATTATAGAACTATCTCACTTAACATAAAAGAAAAAGGAATTTTTTTTTTATAAGATTACCCACGTAATATATAAAGGAAAAAAATCTTCTATAAGATAATCTCACGTAACATAAAAAGAAAAAAATCTTCTCTAGAATTATCTCATGTAACATAAAAGGAAAAAAAAAAAATCTTTTGTAGGACTATGAGTTTTCATAGTTGATATGATGAGATAGATCGATGGGAAAGGTAAGATAAGAAAAAAAAAAGGCTAGTGGCAAAGATAAGAGAAAAAGACATGACAGTACTTTATTAGCTCGTCTCATATTCAATACTCTCATGGATCGTGTTTTAAAAAATAAATGTCATATATCAATGTCAAGAGATTTGTTTTTTACATGACATAAGTATCATTGGATAAACAATCAAATTAAAAATTGTTCTCCAATACTTCTATATATTTCTATTTAATGCTTTCATGTATTTTCATTTAATGTTTTCATATTTTTCCATTTAAGGTTTCCATTTTTTATTTTTAATTAAATTTAAAAATTAGAATTAAATAATTATTGACTCGTTGAAATCACCATCTAACAGAACCTCTGAAGATAAATTGTCATATTGACAATGTCTTTTTTTTTTTACCACCTTAGTTTGACATGGATGAATGCTCTCACCATATTAACAGTGAAACCGTCTCATTAATTTTTTTTTAAAGAATAAATTTTAATTGTCCATTTTCAATAATTATAGTAATAAATTATATATAAGATCAATCATTATAAATACTGTTTGGAATGCAACTCTTTATATAAGGGAAAGATGCCCTCACGTTCTACAATTTAATGGATAAATGTAAAATTCAAATTCGTATGATAAAAATGAAAGGAGAAGTTCAGAACTACTTTGCTAAGGTCGGAGGTGCAGTCACAACTTGTGTTGATGTAAAGGTCAACGGCTTACCACAATGTTAAATGTTGTAGTTGACAAAATTTTATTTCCTTATTATGTGGCAACTTAGAGCCCTATGTCTATACATGTTGAGGGTGGGCCTGAGAAGCTTAGCAGGGCATTCTACGAGTACACAGACAGTGGCACTTATGCATAATAATTTCCATAGGGAAAACATTGACTTCATAGGGCCAACAATGTCCCCTAGTGTTACTTAAGGGACAAACTTCCAACCTTCTTGTAATACTGCTTGTTAGGATCAAACTCTTACTACCAAGCTAAAAGTTATAATGGATAGTAGAGATATAATGTTATTTTCTTATCATGTGGCACTGTAAAACCCCACATTTTATAGGGCAAACAATGTTCCATAGTGTTACTTAAGGGACTTAAACTTGCAACCTCACCTTAGATACTACTTATTAGAATCGAACACTCACCATCATGCTAAAAGTTACAACGGATAGCAAAGGTATAATGTTTTTTCCTTATCTTGTGGCAATGTAAAGCCTCACATCTATATGCGAGGGTACGGTTTGAGCGGTTTCAAGATGCACTCCTATAAGCACATTGATAGACGACGATTACACACAATGAATTCTATAAAGAAAACACTGACCGTTTATAAAGTTAACAACTAACTTATAATTTTTAATTACAATTTACACATCACAATAGATATGCAAAAATTTTGGCAATCAAACATGTCTAGCATTATTGATATGTAATCTCTCATTTTGTATAAGAAATTTAAATTTCATTATTTTATTGAGAACCAGTCACCAGTAGGAAAAGTAAGCAAAACTTACATGAGAAGAGAACTTTCATCCACTAAAGAAGAAGCAAAAGTCCATTATTTTATCACATGGCACCAAGTCATTGTGCATGCTCCTAGGTATAGGGCATTGTTGGGATAAAATAGACGAGTTTGGGGTACTTTTGATGTGTTCTATATATTTAAATGGAAAAAAAAAAATAATAACTTTTCAAAATGGTTATGTGGTAAAAAGTATTTATTCGGCCTAATGATATTTTAGGTTTAAATAGATTATTATAAATGGAATTTAAAAGAGAAAGAGGGAGAGAGCTTGAATGTTGGTATTTCCACTAAAAAATAAATAAATAAAAGAAAAGAACTTGAAATGCTGGATAGGGATGACAAAAATCTTTGATCTAACTCAAATTGATGGGGCCCTAATTTGTTTGGGATGAATTTAATTTAAATGTATATTTACATTTAAATGAAAAGTTAAAATTTTAATTTAAGTGTACATTAATTTTATTTTTTTTTAATGAATTGGATAAAAAAGGATTGGGTTTAGGACATCTCAACCTAAACGGGTTCGGGTTTGTATGAAAATTGAAAATTTTTCAGGTCAGGGTTTGAAGCATCTTGTCCCAAACTAGGTTCAAATTTGGGACAGGGTGATCCAACTCCGATTTGACTGCTACTAGTGAGATGCATATGCATCTTTCATTACAATCTTTTGAGCCAAGATCGCAAAGGAATATGCATTCTTGGCAATATATACATGCATATTTCTTTGCGATCTTACCACCCAAAACATCTATTAAGATGCACATGCATTTTTTTTTGTAATTTTGCCTGATAACATCACAACGGAAGATGTCTATTGCAACCAAATTTTTTCGGAAAAAAAGAACATATACATAAATAAAAAATTGGATCAAAAAGAATTTGGATGCCTAAAGAAACTATAAAACCCTAAAAATAAAAAGTTGTCTTTGTGACATTGAATCCAAATCAATTTGTAAAACAACAAAAATTATTGTTGTTTAATCGCAAATAAATTATGCAATTCCAAAAATAGAAATTTAACAAACAAAAATAAGTGGATAATCATTTAAACTATTGCTTGAAGCTATAATCATAAACAAGAATTACTAGCAAGCATGCCTTTTCTGTAACTGCATAGCAATTGATGAAAGATACATGGACTAACAATTGTTGAGGAGAAGAAAAAATTGATGAATAGTCAAAGTATTGAAGGAGTCCACCTTTATGTAGATGCAAACCCTAGTGGTCTAGAATCAAACCTCATTGAGGAGTTCTTAACCCTTTAGAAGTCTATGTATAATGGACTCTAATTTAGGTAATTAACATATTTGATATCTATTGTGATTCAAGCCAGCTACATATGGGTAGAGTAAAGTAATTGCCTCACTAATATTTATGAACTATTGGTGGGTTCTTTAATAAATTATTAAATTTATATAGACATATTTTCCAATTAGAAATTCCATTAAAGCAATAAATTTAAATAGCTTTAAATAAACTTCGATATTTACAAAGTAGTAAGTTACAAGGAAGCCACGCAAATCATGATTGTGGTGTTTATTATCCTTTTCATTAATTACGTCATATGGAACTCACACACAAATTAAAAATTAGATTTTCACTACAAATAAACTTTGATATTTTTTAAAGCATGCTCTCATAAATTGTGAAAAAATTAGAAGTTACAAATGATAAATAGACATTGAGTTAAAATAAATTTCCGTAATACAATTATCATTTATTAATATCAAATTAAGGTGACAAACAAAATGAACATTATCAACATGATTATTTATTTTTAGAGGATCTATTAGATAGTTATATGAGCAAGTAAATAATTATTAAATTCTAATTTTTCAAATCTAATTAAAATAAAAAATGAAAGCATCAAATGGAAATACATGAAAGCTTTGAAGAACAATTTTTAATTTGATTGTCTATCAAATGATATTTATATCATGTAGGAAATAAATATCTTGACATTGAAAATATGACACTTTTTTAAAATACAATCCGTGGATTGTAAAAAAATTACATACTATATGGGATAAATAGACATTAAATTAAAATAAATTTCTTCAATGTAATTATTACTTATTAATGTGAAGTTGAGGTGGCAAGAAAAAAAATAAATATTATTAATATGACCATCTATTTTTAGAGGATCTGTTAGACAGTCATATCAACAAGTCAATAATTATTTAATTATAATTTTTCAAATCTAATTAAAAATAAATATATATATAGAAGCTTTAAACGGAAATACATGAAAGATTGGAGAACAATTTTTTAATTTGATTGTCTATCAAATGATATTTATATCATATATGAAGCAAATCTCTTTATATTGAAGGCATGACACTTTTTTATAAAATACATTCCATTAGAGCATTGGAGATGCTCTTATAAAACCTCTACATATAAGAAATTTGTATTTAACTTGTTTCCATTTTTAATTCCTTCAAACTAATAAACACAATAATTAAATTGTATAAGTTAATTTCAATGGCTTTCCTTTCCCTTTTTCTATTGGTATATGTACCCATAAAACAAAATAATCTTTACCATTAAGGTAAAGATTTTGTGAAGGCATGTGTTATTGGCACCCAACAGTAGTATCTTGACACTCCCTTTATAATTGCACTCAATTGCAATTAAGCACCAAACTTCAAATAAGGATTGCTTAGATGGATTGGGATCATCTCCTAATCTTGTTTGTTACCTTGAATATTTTATAAAAGGATTTTAAGTTTGAGTGAACTATTTGTATAAATAAAAAAGAGAAAAAACTAACAATCTTAATCATCTATCAATGTTTATGATGATGTGTTATTTTATTATAAAAAATTTAGGAAAAACTAAGGTTTAGAGAGAATCCTAACTTTGATAGCACAACATTAGTAGGATGACAAATGAGTTTGGTCATGTAGTATATATCCTCATACCTGCAACACTCCCTTAAACTTGATTTAATTGTAATAGTTCAAAAACAAATAACAATACCAGTCAGGTGCCAATAGGATGGGCTTCATTATGCATCTAAATTTATTGGATTCTAATTTTTAAGACATATATTATTATTAAATAAAAAACTACTAAATGGAAGAGAAAATTTTTAGTGTGATAGGGGTACCACATCTCTTTATTAAACAATTTGCCTACTAATAAAAAATTGCCATGACTACATACTCTAAAGTACCATAAATTATGGTGATAGAAATAATTAAAGAAGATGATTTTCGGCAAAAAAAAAAAAAATGTCCACGTCAAATTTATGCTAGAAGGATGAGTAGATAACATGTTACACACATCCTCTATGTGTGGGCTAATTACTTTTAAGTCCGTTCAAAATGGTAAGAATGGTTTTCCCCTTAGAATGAGGTTTTCTCTTTCGATTCATCGAGAGTGGATTATAATAAAGTATTGTGTTCCGGACTGTATCATTAGTATCTTATCATAATGACCCTGAAAATTGTAATGTATACGAGTAATGTTAAAAAAAAAAGAGTAATCCTAAAAAATATATTATAGTTTGTAAAAATATCAATTTTACTATTATAGTTTCATTTTTATCCAAAATCTCCCCTTATGTTAAAAAATTAACATAAAATGACCATTTTATCCCTTATAACTTCATCATCAATTTATGATCATTGAGGGTATTATCGTTCTTTCACATGTTTTTGGGAGGTATTTTGAGTGTTTTTGTTAATGTTAGAGAGGATTTTGGATAAAAATAAAACTATAGATAGTAAAATAAACATTTTTACAAACTACAATGAGTTTTTCGGAATTATCCCAAAAAAAAATGTTACACACATCCTATCTAAGGACTTTTCCTCAAATAAGGTTTGGCTTGATTCTATTTTAAAAATATAATTATAAGGAAATCTGCTCCTAACACAATGTTGTTTTCTATAAGTTAAAAAACTCTAATACCAATAATATGAAGTTATTGGACATATCGAGATTAAATACTATATGTGTGGCTTAAAAGTCTATTTGCATAAACATAACACTAAGATACATCTATTCAGTAAAGGGAAAAAACTTCTTACATATACTTATAAATACTCATGAAGATTAAACATATATTAAAAATGGTAAAAGTAAATAAAAAAATATACTTTTTATTTATTTTGAAGGAATTATATTTACTTTCTAAGAATATAAATTTTTTATATCAATATTTTGAAAGAATAAAAAAATTATACCAATCCTTTGTGTGGTTTAAAATTAGAGAGATTTGCATAAACGTACCTTTGAATTGAGCCCTTTTGTTTTTTTATATGTTTCACTGTCTGGTCTTCTTTACTTTGACTTTTTACCAAGAAATCATGTTGGGGCGCGATTGTAAAAGAATTGTCCGTTCACTTTTCTTATCACAAAAGAAAACCTATAGAGAAAAAAGAACGATTAAATGAAAAATCAAGATGAGGGTTCGACCACCCTCCTAATTTTCTTTGAAAGGTGTGTCTAACCCTAGAAATTGTTCTCCCAGGATAAAACCCTTTTTATACTAGTACTTTAGGGTTTTCAATTCAATAAGAAATCATAATTTCTTTTTGATTGGAAAATCCAATTTCAAATCAATAAGGATTTATAATCTTTTATTAATTACTATTACCTATTTCGAATTCTTGACTTTTATTAATATTAAATTATTTAAAAATCATTATTAATTAGTAACGTCACTAAGATTCGAATTCATGACCTCTGCAGTAAATAAGTAATTGATTAATCATTCATTTTACTTTTAGGTTTAACACAGAATCATGAATTTCAAAAAAAAATTCCATTAAAATCATGTCTTATTGCTACTAGTAATGCTAATTCAATAAGTATAAAAGTTCAAATCTTTGACTTACTTGACATACGATTTGAATTGATCTTTTTCATTTTTCAGATTCTTCACCTCTTACTTTTCCTTGATATGACTCTTTACCAAGAAACTATGCGTCAGCACTATTATAGAAGAATCACCTGTTCATTTTTCTTTTCTCAAAAGAACATCTGCAGAGGAATAAAACAAGGGGATTTCCGCCAACCTCCTTTTTCTTTTTGTGATTTGTGGCCAACCCTAAAATTACGGTTTTATGTTTTCTTTCTTTGCTTGGGCGGCCAAGGAAGAGGAAATTGTTGTTGTTAAATTTTCATAATAAAAACCCTTTTTATACCGCCAATTTAGTGTTTCCAATTTAATAAGAAATTTTGATTCCTTTTTAATTAGTAATCCCTATTTCCAAATTAATAAGGATTCACATTCCTTTGTTAATTAATATTTCCTATTTCAAATTATTGACTTTTAACTGCAATTAACGATTCCAAAATCATTATTAATAAATGATTCACAATCCTTTATTAATTCCTTTTTAATTAGTAATACCTATTTCCAAATTAATAAGGATTTACAATCTTTTATTAATTAATATTTTTTATTTTAAATTAATGACTTTTAACTAAAATGAATGATTTCAAAATCAATATTAATTAGTAACATCACTAAGATTCGAACTCATGACCTCTGCAAATAAATAATTAAATAATTTATAATTCATAATTATTAATTAATTAATTTAAATTATCAATTTTTTTTAAATAATATGTGAACAAATGAGTGGTACACGTGTAATAGATATAATTGGATGGTCCAATCTAATTATTCTATATGCTTGTTGGGGGAGGAATTGACTAATCTTCAAATCCATTGGGTCCAAAATTGAATTGAGAGGAGAATTGGTGCAAGCCCAAGCCTAGCAAGTTAGGAGTGGGTGCAAGTACCCTTGCAATTGGGCGAGAAACCAATGAGGGGAAAATCAACTTAAAATTAATGCATGATCTCTTTTACATCAGCACGACAGAGGTTGCAAGCCTAGAGATCAAGCCTAAATCTGATGTACCAAGGAATGAAGAATGTCAGATGGTAGGTGAGCAAAGAAAGGGTCATGCTCGTGCCACGTAATGCAAGGACCAAAAAGGCCAAAGAGAGGCTAACATATGTATACGGTATCTAAGCCAAGGGAAGTTGGAAGCACAAGACATGGAAAATGAGAAAGTGAGTAGCCAAAGGGAGCCTTAAGTGACAAAGTTCAGAAAAGCATGTTAAGGAGGCCAGAAGAGAGCTAACCAATAGAAAAAGTGAGATAATGAGCCTTAAACTTGAGAAGAACATGTGTAAAAGACAATCACTATTCAGAACCAAGGTAAGTGAATAAGAACAATTAGAGAGCAAATAAGAAAGGAAAAGGGCAATGGCAAAGAGAGTGAGAATGTTAGATTAAGGCTAGAACCTTGAGAATCTTATCATGAGGTAACCTAAGCTCCCCTCTCCTCCTATCAAACAGACTCTCCATCCCCTTTTTTTAATCGAAAGGGAAAGGAAACCGATCCAAGGGAGGGCAAAACGCCTCCAGTAAAAGGGTATTGGGCATCTAAGGGAATCTTATAGAATTCACTTCTTCTTTTATATTCCATTTTATTATCAAGCTAATAAAATACCAAGATCTCTTCCTTTCTTATATTATGCTTCAATCATATTTTGTTCATATTGTTGGTGTGACTATTAAGGATAATTTTCACATCAACAATGCTCTCTATAGTCAATATGAGCTAATAAGCGAACTGAATGGACTTTAATTGAGTTTTAATAATAATAGTGAATTATTTAATTAAAAATATTATCAATTAATAATATCATTGAGATTCAAACCAGGAAATATTAATTAATGAAGGATTGTGAATCTTTATCAATATGGAAATAGAGATTACTAAATAAAAAGGAATTAAGATTTCTTATTGAACTGAAAACTTTAGATTACTAATTAAAAAGGAATTAAGATTTCTTATTGAACTGAAAACCCTAAAGTATTATAAAATGGAGTATTTTATTATTATAAAGTAAAAATCATAGTAGGAAAGCTTCACCACGTGTCGCATTTGGTTTATTTTGATATTTGGTAAAACTTTTTTTCTTTTAACAATGATAAAAAATTTAAATAACAAAATAGCCTTCATCTTTTCATCTTCTCATTAAGTTCGTCATGATATATTTTATTATACTATTTATAATCATTATTCTTATAATGATGATCATGTCTTTTGACTTCATAACCTTCATTTTGTAATTTATAATACATTTTGTAATTTATTATGGCTTTTCAAGTTTTATCATTCATAATAATAGTTTTCATCTTTTCATTAGCTATATCATGATATATTTTATAATATTATTTATGATCATTATTCTTATGGTTATGATCATATTTTTTCATTTAATAACCATCATTTTGTAATTTAATCGAGAAGCTATATAAATAGCCCTCACCATTGTATTTCCTTAGAATGATTGTAGACAATAGATGAAAATTGATGAATTACTTGATAGTTATATTTTTGTTTTACATTTTGTTGGAGGTATATCCCAAACTTAAATTTGCTCTGTTTTTGAATGTCTATATCTGAAGGTTATTTTTCTATTCTTTAGCATGTCTGGACTTATTAATTTTACTGCTGATCTTATTCTTTTAAAAGATGAATGGACGATCCAAGTTAGAGTAATTTGGCTTTGGAAACAACCTAATTTTCAACACCGTGAGTTGGAAGACAATGTTGAGTTGGTGTTCTTAGATGAGAATGTATCTAAAACCATTAATGTTTCTATTTTCTATTCTTAATTTAAGTTCCATGTTTGATTTATAACTTCTTATTCTTCTTTGATCTAGGGTGGGAGGAATCAAGTTACTGCTAGAGGTACTCTTTGAATTAAGGATCGCTTGGTTGAAGGCAAAATTTATGAATTCTCCAACTTTGGTGACTTCGAACACACTGAAATATAAACCAGTAAGACATATATACAAATTCAATAATAGAAGAAATCATATGCAAAGCACGAGTACTGACTAGTTTTATTCTATGAATGAAACACAACACTTTCCTAATTATTTTCTCCTTGGCTGCCCATCACAGAAGGGAAACACCCAAAACTCTAGAATTGTTTTTTGGTGCTTGAATTAATTTTTTTTTTCTCTACAAGAATTCTTTTGTGAAAAGATAATTCTTCTACAATATGCTGACAATTGTTTCCTAGTAAAGAGTCATAATAAGGAAAATTAGATGATGAAGAATTTAAAATGCAAAAGCAATCAACAAATGACATGTCAAGTAAGTTAAGATTTAATCTTGGTTTTTTTTTTTCGTTATTGAATTATCGTTACTAGCATAAATGTGACATATTTTATTGGAAATTTTTTTTAAATTCACGATTTCACATTAACCCTAAAATGAAGAATCTTTACCTAAACCCAGATTATATTCAAGTTATCCTTAATTCACACATAGTTGGTCTTTAAAAAAAATATATGTTTATATCTAAACAAAATCAAATTTGATTTAACGATAAATTTATGGAAATTATGAGTTAGAGTAACATGCACATCTTTTATTATAATACTTTATCCAATAATTACAATCATTGACTTTAATAACTATTCTTATAACTAATTCAATGAATATAATTAACCGATAAATTACTCGGTCACTGAGTTAACCAAACTTTTATTATAAAGGTGGTTTGAATCAAACCTAGACGAGAATCCGCCTGATTTGAACGGTCCTCCTAACCTTCGTTCCTTTGACTCTTTGCTTTTCCCGCGGCCGGATTTCTCCAACGGTAAAAAAAATTCGAGAAGATGCCACGAAAATGAGACAAAAAACCCCACGAAATTACCGCCACCACCACAACCGCCATGGTCCACACCCCAAAACGGCTCCTGAAACTTCTCAAAGCAGAGCGAAACCCGCACTCGGCACTCGCCCTTTTCGACTCAGCAACTCGGGACCCAGGTTACACCCACTCACCGCACGTGTTCCACCACATCCTCCGCCGACTCGTCGACCCCAAACTCGTCGCTCACGTTGGTCGAATCGTCGAACTCATCAAGACCCAGAAATGCAACTGCCCCGAAGACGTGGCACTGACAGTCTTGCAAGCTTACGCGAAAAACTCCATGCCCGATAGAGCGCTGGACGTGTTTCAACGCATGAGCGAAATATTCGGGTGCCAGCCCGGTATCAGGTCGTACAACACTTTGTTAAACGCTTTTGTCGAGTCAAAGCAGTGGGAGAGAGCCGAGTCTTTCATCGCTTATTTCGAGACTCTGGGGATGTCTCCGAATTTGCAGACGTATAACATTTTGATCAAGATTTTGTGCAAAAGGAGGCATTTTGAGAAGGCAAAAGAGCTTTTGAACTGGATGTGGAAAAGGGGTTTCAAGCCTGATGTGTATAGTTATTGCACTTTGATCAATGGGTTTGTAAAAAGCGGCGATGTTGAGGCTGCATTGGATGTGTTCGATGAAATGCTTTTGAGAGGGTTGGACCCGGATGTCGTATGTTACAATGTGTTGATTGATGGGGCTTTTAAGAAAGGGGATTACGTGAAAGCAAAAGAGATTTGGGAGAGGTTGGTGAGGGAGTGTTCGGTTTATCCAAATGTGGTTACTTATAATGTCATGATCAATGGCTTGTGTAAATGTGAGAGGGTTGATGAGTGTTTGGAGATATGGGATAGGATGAGCAAGAATAGAAGAGAGAGAGACTTGTTTACTTATAGTAGTATGATAAATGGGTTGTGTAAGGCGGGAAATTTTGATGGGGCTGAGAGGATTTATAGAGAAATGGTTGCGAATGGGGTTTTAGCTGATGTGGTTACTTTCAATGCGATGCTTAATGGGTTTTGTGGAGTAGGGAAGATCAAAGAGTGTTTTGAGTTGTGGGAGAGGATGGGGAAAGAGGGTAGTCGTAGTATTGTTAGTTATAATATTTTGATTAGAGGGTTGTTTGAGAATGGGAAGGTGGATGAGGCAATTCGGATTTGGGAGCTTTTGCCAGAGAATGGTTGCAGAGCAGATTCGACAACTTATGGAGTTTTGATTCATGGGTTGTGTAAGAATGGGTACTTGAATAAGGCTTTATGGATACTAAAAGAGGCAGAAGATGTAGGGGCGGTGGGTTTGGATGCGTTTGCGTATACCTCCATGGTTGATGGGTTGTGTAGAGAAGGGAGATTAGATGATGCAGTTGCTTTAGTTGATCGGATGGGTAAGCAAGGCTGTAAGTTGAACACTCATGTTTGCAATACATTGATGAATGGGCTTATCAAAGCATCAAAACTTGAAGATGTGATTCACCGTTTTGGGGAAATGAGATCCAAGGGTTGGTCTCCAAATGTTGTCTCATATAACACTCTCATAAATGGTTTATGTAAGGCAGAAAGATTTAGTGAGGCATATACTTTTGTGAAGGAAATGCTAGAGAAAGGGTGGAAGCCAGACTTGATCACTTATAGTTTGTTGATGGATGGTCTTTGTCATGGCAAGAAGATTGACATGGCTCTCAACTTGTGGCACCAAGTTCTCGAGAAGGGTTTTAAGCCCGATGTAACCATGCATAACATTTTAATCCACGGGCTTTGCTCTGAAGGCAAGGTTGAAGATGCTTTGCTGTTATATTCTAATATGAAGAATTGGAATTGTGTTCCAAATCTTGTGACTTACAACACTCTAATGGAGGGGCTTTACAAAGCCAGAGATTGTGAGAAAGCATTGGAGATTTGGGCGCGTATTCTAGAAGACCAGTTGCAGCCAGATATAATATCTTATAATATTACACTTAAGGGGCTTTGTTCATGTTATAGAATATCGGATGCCATTGGGTTCTTGGACGATGCTCTGGATTGCGGAATTCTTCCAACTGCCATCACATGGCATATACTTGTCAGAGCAGTGATAAATGATGGGGCATCCGTGTCATCTCTCGTTGTTCATGACAATTTGGAAGTAAGTATAACCGCTTCAGTCAATTACTTTGTAAATCGAACTGTATGATAAGTGGAGCAAGTTCATGATCAATTTCTTTTATTCGCTTGTTAGCTTGTATATGAGGCTTGATAATCATCCTACGAGAAGAAACATTGGAACTAGTCCGTGGACTAGCAGTTAGAGATGGTTGAGATCAATTCAAATTCTTAGGTTCAGATTCTAATATTTGGTGTCCACGTTGACGAACCATCAAAGTATGGCCATGAAGACATTATGAAATGGAATCAAGGTACGGGTTTTCTGAAGTTAGTGAGCTATGTTATCATGTTCATTTTTGATTCCTCAGGATGTTATGTATGCTCAATTTTGCAGATGTACCTTGAATGGGACCAAGTTACGTACTTGACAATGTAGTTAATTCCTGACCTGGTCAATAGATCTTGCCACACGTTATTGGGTTCGGGTATGCATGTATGGAAACACATTTAAATTTTAGTTTATAGAAAGTAGGAGCAATTCTTTTTTGGACCGATACGACAAATGCTAAGGTGGATTTGCCAAATACTCCAAAGGCTTGTCTACAACAGAACTGACAATTGAATAGCTGATGGTCCATATGAAGCCCATTGAGTTTAAATTTCAAACAAGGTGTTGGTTATAATTTCTGATTTTGTGTAAGCAAGAGTCGCTTTTGTTGACTAATTTAGTTCAAATATCTTTTCACCTGACAAGTGGCGCAATAGCTCGTTGTTTAGACCTTGGAATTCTCTATACTTCTTTACTGTATTAAGTTTTTATCTCATATATGTTTAGGATATGTGAAAATTTTATAGAAAGAGAATTTAACGTGTCTTTTATAAACTATTAATCTATGTGAAGGAATTTTTTTCTGTCTGCTGATAATGATGGAGAAAAATTGACAAAAGCATCAATCATACTTGGTATATTAATACATGGGTATTGGTGATTGCAGTGATATCACCAAGATCAGACTATGATGATGCAAAAGTAAAGTAGCTTGATGTATCAACCCCTTGTTATAAGTTTTCACATGGGGCTATGTCTCATGCTATATCCAAACTAGGACCGAAAGTTCTATATCAGAAATTCAAACAAATCAAACTGGAGGAAGGAGTTTCATTTATTTTCTTCCTCACTCTTTTCCTTACTCATTCTTTCTGATTCTGATACTAACCCCTGCTCATACAGGAACTGAAGACTCAAAGGCACTAAAATCGCTCCAAGAACTGCAACTTTTCGCCAATCATACGAAGGCGAAATGAAAGAATCAGCAATCGCAATGACTAGCAGGCCGATCAAAGCAAGGTAAATGTTCCTTCTGGTTTTTGATCCCACATAGTCTTTAGTAGCCTCTTTTATCTTATTCGCTTCCTCTTTGGCTTTTTCTTTCTCTACAGGCTCTTTCTTCCTCAGGCTCTTAAAAAACATCCCCGTGTTTCGATCCTCCTCCATCTGACCTTCAAATTCTGCCAGCTCACTATCATTCTTCTCAATCTCCATCCTGTTCAGCTCTGCAAACTCTTCAAACTCTTGCATTTGGCTGTCTATATTCTCCATTATCTGCCATCCACAAAACAAAATACAATCGGGTTATGAACATGATTGCATACCAACCTAGCAACTAAAACAAGACCATTTTTTTCTCTCGCAGTACTAAAGTATATACTACTCTCGAGAAAGTAAATAACGATAACATCCCATATCAAAAATATCATTGAAATATCGAAACGATTAGCCATTTTCATAAATTTGCTCACCCAATATGTAATATATTATATATCCATCGAAACAGATATTTACTTGCTACACTATACTGACCCTAGCACTAGCTTCATCAAGTCCTTTGAGGGCATCCTCTCCAATCTTTTCAAACTCAGCATTGGCATCTTCAACAAACTGAGTTAGCTGAGCAGATGTTTCGTCCAAGTAATCAGTGAGGCGGACTTTTTGAGCCTGAAGCATGGCCATTCTTGCTAGCATTTCTTGCTTGCCAGCATCTCCTTCGGGTGATGGTGAAGAAGAGTCTGGCTCAGAGTTGGAATCTCTGGACTTGCAAAGAGAGACAAAAGAACTGTTTGAGGGTCTTTTTGTGAAGAAAACAGCATGCCTACTTGGGTTCAAAGACGTTTGAACAAGTTTGAGAGCAATCATCTTCTTTGCTTCTTGAAGATGGGAAAGAAAGAGAGAGAGAGAGAGTTTGTATAAAAGGGTGCAAGTTTTTTGAACCCCACAATCTATTTACATTATCCTGTGTTGGGTTTTAATAATTGGGTAGGGTCCATTTCTTTTCTTCACAGGCCTCAAAACTCCTTTTTTTTTTTTTTTTATTTACATGTGTGCTTAGGCTTTTCATTCATTGTTGGATATAAAAAATAAAGGTGTTTTATTAAAAAAAATAAAAACTTGTCTTTTTTTAAGAAAAAATTTATTTTGGTCCTTAATTTTTCAAAAATTAATAATTTTTTAAATATCTTTAAGATAATATACCAAACATCTCTAAATTTATAAAAAATTCATCATTTTAGTTCTTATCGTTAGTCAACCGTTGGTCAAATTGATGGTAAGAAAGTTAAAATGGTAATCTTACATTAAAATTTCGAAAAATTTCATTTTGGTCCCTAATTTTTTAAAAATTAATAATTTTTTAAATATCTTTAATATAATATATCAAACATCCTTAAATTTATTAAAATTTCATCATTTTAGTCCTGCTGATTAATTTTTTAATATTTAACGTTAACATAAAATGCAAAAAGACCAAACTATCCTTACTTTATTGAAAGTACATTTTTACCCTTGATGCATTAAAATGTAAAATATTTGGAAAGACCATTATACCCTTCCATATAAAAATAAATTAGAATTGAAAAGATCAAAATACACTTATAATTTTTTATTAATTCTTTTTGAATGCTGCATGTTGAGTGAATGAATTGTTTATTGCATCGAATTTGATAGGTTTTGATGGGTAAGGAAAATACACTTTTGCCCTTAACACATAAAACCAAAATAATAACAATTTAATATTACTTTTTTTTTTTTAATTGTAAAAACGGTAACAAGAAAATGAGTTTAAAATGAGGTGTTGTTGCTTGTTGGTGGTTGTAATTTTGCTGTCCAAATAATCCAATTTATTTGTCCATTTTTTGATCTCCCAATTTTTGTGCTCCAATTTTTATTTTCAATATTCTTTTCAAATATCATCAACCCATAGTGGTACAAAAAATTCAAATATGGTTCCAATTTTTTACCTTTAATATTCTTCTCAAATATCTCAATTTTTCTAGACTACACACGTGTTACATTGAGAAATTTTAATGCAAGATTACCATTTTAACATTCTCACCGTCAATTTGATCAACGGTTGACTAATAGTAGAACTAAAATGATGAATTTTTTATAAATTTAGGGATGTTTGGTATATTATCTTAAAGATATTCAAAAAATTATCAATTTCTAAAAAATTATGGACCAAAATAAAATTTTTAAAAATTTTAATGCAAGATTACCATTTTAACCTTTTTACCGTTAATTTGACCAACGATTGACTACTAAGTAAACTAAAATGATGAATTTTTTATAAATTTAGGGATGTTTTGTATATTATCTTAAAGATATTTAAAAAATTATCAATTTTTAAAAAATTAAGGACCAAAATGAATTTTTCCCTTCTTTTTATTATTTTAAGTTAGGAATTCTATATTAAGGATACTTCAACTTATTAATTTGACGTAATGTATAATTTTAATATTTATTCTTTTTCTTTTAATTCAAAGTTGTCATCTATTTTTAATGCTTTTCTTTATTGTTTATTTTTGTCACTGAAGTGAGTAAAAAAGTAACAATGGATGAACAAAGGATGAAATTATAAATTTAAATCAAAATTTTTGAAGTAAAAATTATTATAATAATGAAATTAGTATCTTTTAAATACTACTAATGGATGAGCAATTTCCAAACTTTTCATTTTTTAATGTTGGTTGTATATGAAGTTCTGAACATATCCAACTACTCAACAATCAAATTTGTATAATCTTCGAGATGGAATTTAAAATTATATAGTCTTCAAAATATAATTTTTGTATGCATCATCTCTTAATATGGATGATTGTATGTCTCTCCTAACTTTTAAATCTCTAATGACTAATTTATGAAAACTATTATAGTATAACGGACTTTAAATCAGATTTCATTTCTATGAGAGGTCGATAGATCTTTTCATACATTATTAAAGGAAAAATGGGGCAAGAAAATTGTACTTAAGCAGGTTCAAAACCAATGTAATCTTGATGAAGAAAGAAGATCAATGGCTATTTGAAACAATATTTACAAGTCACTTAAATAGTTTCGTCTATCAATCACATTTCACAATCATATAAAATAAGCCTTAAAATTCAAATCCACCACCCCACTAAAAAAGAAAACACAAATAAAATGGGTTTCTAAGAAGATACAAATTTCAATCCAACCTACATTTGATTTTGTCACTTTGCATGTCCAGTTGCCTTCTTGTAGGTATACCAACTTGCAATCCATAGGTACACAATGAAGTTCAAGAAGCTGAGAATGGCCAAGAGCCAGTAGAAATAATCAAGATGGCCCCTGTTCAAATTATCTGGAATCCAACCAAGTTGTCCATGTTTTGTAGTCACTTTGGTCACAATGGTAACAAGTGCTGTGCTCAAATAGTTACCTAATGAAACAGTTGTAAGTGATAGGGCTGAGCACAAGCTTCGCATAGCATCAGGTGCTTGATCGTAGAAAAATTCTAATTGTCCTATGAAAGTGAAAACTTCAGCACATCCAATGAAAAAATATTGAGGGATTTGCCAGAAAATCGACATGGGGATGTACTCAAGATCATAATAGTTGTTTTTCCTGATAAGCTCAAGTCTAACGACCTCTAAGATGCCAGCAGTGATCATGGCTACAATAGAAATGACAAGTCCAATGCCCATTCGTTGGAGTTGAGTGAAGCCTCGCTCGTGGCCTGTGAATTTCCTTGCATATGGGACGATGATGCGGTCATATACAGGAGCCCAGAAGATAACACTAATGGTGTCAAAGACAGAAAGGGATGCTGATGGAATTTTAAAGTTAGGTCCTATGTGAGGGTCCATTGTGTTGCCTTGTAAAACAAACATGGTGCTCATTTGACCATACACAGTCGCGAAAATAATGCCAGTTGCCCATATTGGCAACAATCTGATGATGGACTTGAGCTCCTCAACTTGAGTTACAGTGCAGAGTGACCATCTGCTCGGTGAGCTCTCGACACGATCACTTGGTGTTTCCACAGCAGCCTTGTCAAAGAACCTGTAATTCATTAGTTTAACTTAGAGACTGATAAACTAAACAAATGGAGCAAACTACTGATAACATATGGTCCCTAAACTCTTTTAATAACTTATTTAAGTCCACATAGGTACGAAGAATGGAGATCATAAGCTACCTTAGCACATAATTGATGAGTTTTAGAAACCATTTCCAAAATATAGCGTTTTAATCATGAAACAAAGCAGGTAAACAGACTTAGTATTAACTTAAAATACAAGTCCACAAAACTAGAGATATATTTGAGCTATTGTGTAAAGGTATATAAATATGCATTATATATTTCTGAGTGATAAATAGATAAAAAGAACTTAGATAAGACGAGGCTACAAGACACTTACTTGAGTTCGTCTGTTGACTCAAGTTTGCGGCTTCCTTGGATACCGGATTCCTTATCTGCAGTCTCATAAAGAAGAGACTTATCAGCTGGAACTTTAACTGTTGCTTTTCTACAGGATGCAACTACAACCTGGCAAATCCTCGTAAGTGGGCTGCCTCCTGGTTTTTGTAGCCGATATAACTTGCTACCTGTGAAGAAGAACACAACTGCAAGTGCCATAGCAACTGCTGGGATGCCAAACCCCCAACCCCAGCCTACATTCATTTGTATCCAGACCAGAACGGAGGAAGCAATTAGCGCACCAACATTGATTGAAAGGTAAAACCAATTAAAGAAAGAGCTCTTCTTCTTCTTCTCAGCCTCATCAGTGTCATCAAATTGATCAGCACCAAACGATGAGACACATGGCTTAATTCCACCAGTTCCAACTGCGATCAAGTAAAGTGCTAAAAAGGTGACTGGGACTGTTGCTGAAGTTGGGTGGCAGACATCCTTATCGCATGATGGCTTCAATCCGGGGACAGCAGCAGACAATGTTAATAGACCCATCCCCTGCAAGAAAATAGTAGTACATTAATTACATAAACTAAAAAACCTGACGTTATATAATTATTCTTCAATCAAAATATCAGTTAGAAATGTGGTAACAAATGATGAAAGTTTCTATAACAGATCAAAATAAATAGCATGAAACCTACGAGTTTGATTAGATGTACACTTATTTGGCTTTTGTCAACACAAAAATTCAACAAATATCCAAGCACCTAAAAGAAGAGAAGGGTTGGTTACATAATCAAACTTACAAGGGCATAGACTATTGAGAAAACGGCAATGGTCCAATATCTCCCCATGTACGCATCAGCAAGAAACGCTCCAACCAATGGCGTAGCATAGCAGGTCCCTTGCCAATTTGTGACAGTGTTTGAAGCAGCGGCATTTCCTTGATTGAGACGAATCTGGAGATAGTTCACCAGATTGGTACTCATCCCATAATATGCCAATCTCTCACAACATTCATTTCCTGTAAATGAGTTTAACATGTTCAACATCACACGAGCGAAAAACATAGTCGATGTTCACATTATTTAAAGACAATAAACAACATAATTTAAAATCATACCAAGAATAAAGCGGCACGCCTTCCATTTCCCAGTTTTATTCCTATTAGCAGGATTTTTATGGATGTCCACCGTCCCATCATTCGTATATAAATCTTCTACTGTCATGTTATCGTTGCAAATTAGCTATCAGCCGCGAAAAGTTGTAGTTGATTTTTCTATTCTCACAATTCACCTACAAAATCAACAATACTAAATCTCAATATGAACAAAATCTATCATCATACAAATAAACATAAAAAATAAGACTCATTATGACAACAATATACAAAAATGATTCTCAATGAAAAACCTGTCATCTGATACAAATTATGACAATAACTATAGGACATTATATTGCATAATATACAAGAGTTTATGATGAAGCTTCATTGATACTTGAGGAGCTGCTCAATGGAAGAATATCTGGCATAAAGCAAGTGAATATAACACATTTCCTAACAAAAGAATACAATATAAAGACACATGCAAGAATCACACCAACATTACGAGGAAATTAAATAAACTTTATCATATAAAGTATTCAACAACATGCTCTAACATTACTGCATAGATCTCAGCACAATAAGCAGAATCTGATCATATTAAAAATTGTGTTGTCAACTTGTCTTTACCTTAACCAGCAGAATCAGGCTGCCATAGGGAAAAAAAAAAAAGTAAAAACAAAAAAGAGAATATGACAAAAAATAATTAAAAAAGAAAAAATCCGCTTTTTTATATCTCTCAAAAATCAAAACCCAATGGATGATTTTGGAATTAAAATATTGAAAAATCATGAACTTCACAGTAACTCAAAACTATACTACTCAAACCCAAATTGTCATAATTAAAAAATAAGAACTTTATTTTATTTTATTTTTTTGAAATGAATAATAACTTTATCGTTAGTTTAAAATTATCATATAAAATTTACATATATGTTTCAGACAAAAAAAAAAATTATATATAAGATAATCATGACTCTATCAAACTAAAATAATATATTAATCACACTACATAATATAAATTATAAAATCTGGGACGTTTCCACAATTCCACTCCGGTTAAATAAACAAACAACGTTGATAATTTAAACATTCATGCAAAGAGAAAACGTAATCAAACCAAAAAACATATCATAGATCGAGTCAAAACATAAAAAAAAAAACCGAGTCTCATATCTCCAACCAGCATGCATGCATTTAAACACGAAAAAAAGAGAGAGAGAGAGAGAGATAGAGAGAGAAAACAAAGAAAGTAATTGGTGGAAAGTGGAACTGGAACGTATACATACCTGTGGTGAAGTGGTGAAGACAAAAGAGAACAAAAAGGGAGAGATTTTGGAGAAGAGTGGTGTGTTTATTTGGTGGGGTGTATATATATATATATATGTATATGGGGAAGAGAATGAGAATCCGAGCAAAAAGAGGGCAGGAGGCCCGATTCCTACTCGTGTACAACGAAGAGATGAGAGTTGAATGTAAGACGGAATTGAAGTCAGGAACAGAGGCGATGTCTCGCCAGTTGTTTTTTGTTATGTGGTTTGCTTCTCTCTATATTAAATACACTGATTTCAGGTTTCGTTGTCTTATTTTTTACTTTTTAGGTATTGACACCTGGAATTCGTTATTTATACCTTTTGCGTTTGTCGTTTTTGTGGGAATTGGAGTGATTGGGCATTTGAAATTACTTTGATGCCCTTTTGCCAACTAAGGTTGACTTTGGGGTGCTGAGTAATTGGACTTAGAGTAAAATTAGATTTCTAAATTTTTTATCTAAATTCATTCTGACATGATATTTAAATTATTAATATTTTATTAATTATTATATTATCTTATAATTTATGAGATGGTGATAATTCATATAGCATATAATTCAGATATGAATTTTGACAAAATATTTGATAAACGTAGTATTACTCCTTAAGTTATTATAGTATCTTTAATGTTATTATGTATTTGAGAGTTTATATTTGTAACACATGACCAATGTTTTTTTAATATGAATCCACTTTCACAAATTTTTTTTATAAAAATGCAGGTTTGCTTTTCTAATGCAATTATTAAAAGTAAAATATATGGTGAGAGGTTTTTTATAACTTTTTTTATGCTTTTTTAAATATTATTTCTTTATTTATTTTTAATATTATTTCCTTATTAGTTAGTTTTTATTGGTTGGATTTATTTTTTTATGTTTTTATTCTCGTACGTTATTTGAATTATTTTCTTTTAAGTTTTGGATTTATTTAGTTTTAGGTTTTTATTTTCTTAATTTATTTTTTTTAGAATTCTATTTTTTAAGGAAAACTTGTTTCCTAGAAAAATTAGAACAAGGTAGCTATAAATATGAGATTATTCTAAGGTTTTTATTATGTTTTGCATTATGAAATATTAATAAAATCTTGCAATTTGCAAGCAATTATCATGTAGTTTCTTTTGACTTTTCTAGGTATTATTGTTTCGAATTGTTTGGATTAGAGTTGGGTCATTCTGTGATCTAATTTTAGATAATCAATCTACCCATTCTGTGGACGAGTTGGTTTGTTATTTTCTTTCAGCTCTTTTGAGTATTTTCACTTGGAATTGCTTGGGTTAGGTCGTTTGATGACTAGATTTTAGAGGGCTAATTTACCCATTTTGTGGGTCGATTAGTTCATTATCAATCCTTGGCTAGGGTCTAACCTAGTGTGTGACGCAAGTTAGAGTGATTAGGATTTGTTGTTGAATCTATAAACAGGTCATCATCAATATACGTTGACATTTAACCAATTAAAAAAAAAAAAACATGCATCTTTCTCAATCTTTTTTTATATTTATGATTAAATGGAGAGAGTGTGTGATAAATCTCCATATTTTTAAGAGAGTTTTTCAATTGAGAAAATTATCTTCATATTTTCTATAAAAAAAAAATTGTTATATCAGCCTCAAATTTGGATTATGTTATATGTATTTTTCGGATTCATTGATTGGGCTGGTAAAAGTCCAATTTAGGCCCATCCAAGACCTGATAAGAAGGCCCAAAAGGGTTAACCCAGTCAAAGCCCATCAGATGAGGCTCAGTATTGACTTTGAAGCTCAGCAAGTTCTTCAGTTTGCTTAAAGGATCTTCCAGCTGGCATCAACAGACCTATAAACACAGCCAGGTCGCAGCTCGCCGCTTGCGCAGCTCGTCTCTCAGCGAGCTCGAGCTCGAGACCACCATGACACGTCAGCTCGCTCAGACGCGTAATAAGCACAATATCTTCCAGAACAGGCAGTTACCAAGTTCAACCATGATTCTCTCTCCGAATATGGCAATTGCCCAGTCAAACCATGATTTCCTCATCAGATATGGAGATCAATTCAAATTCAAAATCAGATCAACATTATCTTGAGATAATTATAGTAATTTCCTGATATTATCTAAATATATTAGGAAGTATAATTAATTTATAATTCTTTTCCTTATTTTTCCCAATTGTTTAGGGAATGTAATTAATTCAGGATTCTCTTCCTGATTTGCTACAACCAGAATTGTAACACCTCTTTCCCTATAAATAGGGATTAAGATATTGTAACATCATCATACAATATTCAATAATATACTGTCACTCTGCAAAATTAAAGAGACAGACAGTCGTGGATGTAGGCCTATTATTGCCGAACCACGTAAAAGCTTCGCGTTCCTCGTTTGATCATTTGTTTCTGTCTTTGTCTTTTCTTGGTATTTGTGCTTTCCCACATTGATTGCAGGTATTGGACATTGATTACTCGTCGACTGAATTCCAACGTCGACAGATTAGATAATTCCATTGAAAATGGTTTATTGATCTCATTATCTATTGATTCCATATGGCAAGAATTCCACCCAAATAAATAGTTATATTGGAGGTGCTCTTATTAATTAATTATTATTATATATATTTTTTGAAAATGCTCTGATATTATTTTTATGGTAGTGTATATTGTAAATAGGTTTTTGAAAGTAATGTGATGCCTTTTCGAGAATTAAGGTTCAAGGGTAAACTAGTAATTGGATCCATTGTTTTTATGGTAGTATGAGGCTGGGCTTGCTATAAATAGGCTTTTAAAATTAATATCATGCCCTTTTGACAATTAGGGCTCAACTCGGGGTAAATGACTTTTTTTTTTTTTTTTTTTGGATCTTGGGGTAAATGAGTTTCAATTTGAATCATGCCGTCATTTCTAATTTTTTTGGGTCATTTAGCAAATTGAAAATGTTAAAAAATAAAAAAAAAAAAAAAAAAAAGTACTAAAAATTACTTCCCAAAAAAAAAAAAAAAAACTTATCACTTTAAAATATTTTCTTCCAAATGTGTCCTCCAATCATTACTGGATTTTTCATTCCATCTTCTTTTACAAAACCAAGGATTTGGCTACCAAACAATCCGTATCTCTTTCTATATATATATATATAATTAGAGTTGTGTTACTATGAATGACTTATATGATTATAGTAAAGGGTACATTATTTTTTTAAAAAAAAATTCAAATTTTTATATTTTAAATAGTTATTTTTGACAAATTATACAATAAATGTTAATGATTTAATAACGTTATGAATTAGCAAAGAAAGAGAAACGCATCAAAGATTCAAAATGAGGGCATCTTTCTCATTTATGTTTAAAAAACTTATCAATATCCGAAGTTGCAAACAATAATTTATAAGTTTCTGGGGAGATAAAAATAAATACCGAAATTATGGAAGGCTTATCAACAAAATCTCTTAAGTGGGATTCTATTGCTTGACATTCGGATTTAGGTAAGGTTTTTTGAATCTAAACCGTTTCTGGTACACGATACATTTACTCACTATTAATAATATTTATTACAAAAATTTCAATAAATAATATTAAAATTATTAAAAATTATGAAATTATCACCAATTTTTTTAACACAATTATCATTAAATTAATTAAATAATTTTTTTAGAATCAAACTATAGTCAGTAAAGAAAAATAATTATTCACCTCCTATGATCCTTTTCAAAACTCATATTAATTTTTTGTGTTATACTGAAAATAAACCTATCTCCTAAGATGAATATTGAAACACTAGTTTACAAAAATAGGTTTATCATTAAATTGCATTTATATTTTTAAATTATAAATACGTAACACTTTGAAATCAGTATAAAGGGTGGTTTATGAAACTTGAATCATATTTGTATTTGGTTCACCAACCTGGGTCACATATAAATAAAGCAATCATCAGACTCTTAGGTTACATATTAACATGGGTGTGCAACTAGAGTTGAAGTAGGTTGAAAGAAAATCTCTATGGAGCTAACGGTGTTTGCTTATATACGAGATTGTAGAATTTACGGCTTACTAAAGAATGGAAAAAAGTCAATTTATGGCTGAAGTGAGTCATTGCACTTTTTTTGTTTGAAAATCTCTACCGAGATAACAACATTTGTTTGTATACTGATTGTGATGCAGCTAGTGAGTTAAAGTAGGTGGAAAGAGAATATCTATGGAGATAATAATGTTTGTTTGTATACAGGATTATGAAATTAATTCACCGCTTACTAAATTACTTTTTTTTTTTTTTGGCACTTGAATATCCAACTTTTTCTTTTGTTAGAAGCTGCTGGTTCTATTCCATTGGACAATAATTAAAGTGAAATCACTTTTTCTTTTCAAAAATGTTAAATGGTTTGTTAGGTCACGTACTGTTGACGTTCGGAAACGATCAACCCAAAGATTCAGGGGCCCAAACTGCGAACGAGATAATTAAATGGTGATAATGGTAATGAATGTGTGATAGATGAGCAGTGAATAAGATTTAAGATTGGTAGAGCGTAATTAAGGTGAAGGAATGTTGGTCGTAACAGTTGGGTGAGAGTAATGAGGTGATTAATGAAGACAAAAAGGAGAAGAATAAGTGCAAACACAAGGATTTTTTACGTGGTTCGGCGACTGCGCCTACATCCACGGTCACTCTGAGGTAATTCCGACAGAGTGACGATATTCTAGTATTTCCAGCCCGTTTGTACAGTAAAGATCTCACATATTTATAGAGAATGGGAGATGAAAAAAGAAATACAAAAGAGTGTAATACACGTTAAAAACTATGACAATCTCAACTAATCCTGACATAAGTCATGCTTCATTTATTGTAAAAGTAATGATTGTTTTTTCCATGCACACGTCTGCATTTAATGCACCAGGAGAAGTCTCCTTTGCATTAAATGCATGACTGTTGTATTAAGTGTTCCTCGGAAATTGCACAGGTGTCTTCGGCAGAAAGTCAAAGGAGTTGGTAGTTCTGATGACTTACTGCATAAGGCGTCTTCTAGAGCTGGTTCTTGATATGGCAAGCTACGCGAGCTGGGTAGGTGCTGGAGCGAACTGGAAGCTCAGTCGAACGATCTCGGGGGTTACGCGGGTTCGCGATCTCGGCGAGCTGGGATGTTAGCGAGCTGGACGAGCTCGCGGTGGTGAATTGGGGCTTGAGCCTTCGTTTCTGTCCATATTTGCAAGGCCTGGCTCATTTGCCCAGGTCGAGAAAACAAGCATAACACGTACTAACATTAATAAAATGATTAAAAATTTATATATATGTTTTCATGTACTAAAAAGTAAAATGAAAAAATCTATCAACTTTCAATATGGTCGACGATAAAGAACATTGATTCAATTTAATAATAATATAAATTTGAATAGTTACATGCAAAAGATGTCACAAAATAAAAAATGAAAGGATTTTAACTTGGTAGATTAAAAAAGTTCCCAATACTAAATATTTTGGTTTAATTCAAGTGAAAATGTAAAATGTATGGTTGTTTATTCACGCCTATTTTTGGATCATGTGATTTTATGGAGTGTCTGGCTCCATCTTCGCATATACAATTAATGGTTCTATTTTATGTTTAAAGTTCATGTTAAAGAAGTTTAAATTTGTTTTTCATTTATTTTTGTTTTTTCATTTGGTAGTTACACTAACAGCCACGTTTTATCTTCGACAAATACAAAACAAAGTTACAAACATACATCTCTGTAGGTATGAAAAGAAAATACCATGAAAGCACTTTCAACTCCACAATCACAGAACTCTGATAAAAAGAGGAATGACTGTAGAATTTAAAATATCTCTTGTGCTGATCCGAGTTTTTCAGAGTCAAGAGATTTCATTAAAGCATTAATCAAATTAATAAAGGCATGCGTTGCTTTGGATTACTTTGTATTTTGATTGCTTAACATAATTTTTCCCTTTATTAATGCCAAGCCAACATCACCATTTCATCATAATTGACCTCAGATTATCTACTGAATCAAAGATTGACATTAGAATTTAGAGTGACTTGTTGACATTGAGTTTGCTTCTCACTGGGGGGTTCACATTTAGCAAGGCAGCATTATTTTTAATTAGTTAATTATGTATATGTACAAATCAAATAAATTATTTATGATTTTAATACGAATGTTATATTATTCACAATATTATTAAAAAAAATTTATTCAAAAAATTTGACAAGGTAATGTATAATTTCATATTATTCCATAATTTATATAAGATTTATAAATTATTTTACTACATTATTTAGATAGATAAATTAAGTAAAATTTTAGATAATAAGACGTTATTAATGTTCTATAATGATAAAAAGTTAAAATGAGTTGGCCACCGTTCCTAGGATAATGTCATGGAGTTTGTTGACTGATAATGACGCACTACCCTACTGCACGAACTATTATTATTTACTAATTACCACTATTTTCAGACTTTATAGCTTCTAAGAATGTTTTTCTTAGTTGTTCTTCTTGCCAACATTGATGAGGTTTACGACCAAAGAACATTTTTGGTATTTGCAGGTAAATGTTTGTCATGGAGTGTACATGGTCAAAGCAAAAAATGACAATCTTAATTAAAGAGACACTTAATCATAATCAAGAGACTGTGGCCTCCAAGTTGTTGTTGGATGGGGTTGGTCAAAGTGATCTTCATTCAGCTGTATTGATATAGTTTTGGAACAAAAGACAACACTTCATGCTTTAAGTCATGTTGATTTCTGCATAAATAAGCTTAAAATTTGGCAGGAGTTTTATTGTAATGTACATTAGTTTCATGTAAGAATTGAAAGTGTTAATTGGAGTTGTGTGAATCCAGTTTTAGGCCAGTGAATTTTCTTGCAAATGGCATGACAAGACGGTCGTATATTGGTACCCAAAAAGTGACACTGATTGTATCAAGGAGGGAAAGTGAAGCCGAGGGTATCTCAAATGAGCTTGAATTCCCATGTGAAGGTCCATTGTGCTGCCTTGTAAAACAAGCAAGGTGCTCATTTGATCGTATGCAACAGAAAGACTTTGCCTGTAGTCTGTATTGGGAGCAGCAACAAGCGCGCCAATGTTGATTGAAAAATGGAACCAATTGAAGAAAAATCTCTTCTTTTTCTTCTCTGTTTCATCAGAGTCTTGGAATTGATCAGCACCAAATGATGAGACACGAGGCTTAATCCCCTCAGTCTCCAGAGATATTGAGTTGAGTCTTACGAGAAACACTGCAATCCGCAAGCTTGTTGGATGGCAAATGTTTCGTTGCAAGCTGGTTTTAGTCCTCGGATTGGTGCTGACATTGTTAAAATCGTCATACCTTGCAACAAATAGAAGGCTACTATATAGATGCATCACATTACAACGCACTTGTTTGTTGCATATGCCCATGACTTTAATTTCCATCAGGACCTGAATTCTATATAATTAAAATCTATGGAATTCACGTCTTAATAATTGTTAAGTTGAAGACATCTAGAACCAAAGAATTTTTAATTCTACACATCATAACATATGCAAGGCATTTTTGATATCCTGACACATTGGAAGTGTCCAACATATTAGAAGCAATAATTCTGATACAAAAGCTTAAAATGACAATAATGATTGAGAAGCTACCAATTATCCAATATCTTCCCAAGTAAGCATCAGCCAAAAAGGCACCGATAAGTGGCATGACATTAGCACAATTTGTGACATTGTTGGCAGTTACAACGTATCTCTGGTTTAGTTATAATTTGAATAATTAACCAGACTGGTGTTGAATGTTGATTCCATAGCATGCCAATATTTCACAACATTCACTTGCCAAGGTTTGTAAAGCAATGAAAGCATTACATGATGATCATATTTTTAGAGTAGACTCGGAGAAATATAAATAATTATGGTTACAAACTAAGAATCAGCAAGAAATTACAGAATATAAGGACATACTTTCCATGCTCCTGTACATATCTATATATTATAAATTTATATATAAATCGTATCATATATCAACTCTTAGTTGAGTGGTTGTGTATTTTTTTTTTTTTTTGTTAACGATGGATTCAAATCTCAAACCTATTATAAAAAAAGAATAAGAAACTTCTATGTATGTAGACAGGTCCAGACAAACATTGATACAATCTTCACATCAATTTCTAGTAAAGTAAATCCCCATGTTACATTCATATAACTTTTCTTCTCAATTTCCAGCACTCTTTCCATGGGAAGAGGAGCTATTACTTGTTTCATCGTCATGATTGGGCTTTCCCCAATTGGGTTCAAGCGGTTTTGATTTTATTTTTGTTCTCTTTCCTTTGTAAAAGCCCAAATTTCACAATGGAACCCAATCTAATAAAATACTGGGTTTGCACTTAAGTGGTGGTCCAACATATAATTAGAGCCAAGTGGGTGGGTCGGTCTGGCTAGGCTCACGATAAGTTGTGCATTGGGCTTGAACTTGGTCGCTTACTTTTGGTCTCTAGTACTCCAGTGGACCATGATAGCCACACAGCTTTCGCTTTCTTCCTTTTGCTTTTTGCATTTTACGTACTGGTATACCGACCTGATATAGATCAATAAACTGCAAAGACTTTATATGGGTCCAAAGGAGTTCAATTTGTTACATTGAAACAATAACGTAATATTCCACCTTGCAGCTCTGGCTTGAATCTTGCTATCTTATATAATGAAACGTAGTATCAAAGTTAATTTTACCAAAATGTCTTAAAAATTGATTAGTACCCTACATGATTGTATATGTATTAGTAGTAACATTTTGTATTCACGTTACCTTTAAACATTTACTATAAAACATTACGATGATGTCGCTATTTATTCGAGAAGGCAATGATGCTGAAAGTGATAAACTGAGTGCAACTGATTAGGTATTAGTGTACTTTCTAAGGTACACTAGGTACACTGATCCAATAAGGTCCATTCTCTCACAGTCCATTTTCACTATAAATTGACAGCACCATAAAAAAGGGTAAAAAAAAAAAAGATGAAAATTTAATGTGAAACATGTACCATGGAACTCAATTTCTTCAATTCTAAGGAAAAGGGGAAAAAAAAAATGACGAACTTCCAATGTGTTTCTTACAAAGTCCTAAAGTATGAACATGAACAGGAACCTACCATGATGCTGGTTCCTAAAATTCTAAACCCACCTGAAAGTGAAACCAAATCTACCATGGATGGACCAAGTCAAAGTGTATCCCATTTGGAGGAAAATTAATAATAATCATTACCTGGTCCCATCAAACTAATTTAGCGTTATTGGACCAATTTCTTAAAAAAGTTGAGATTAATCAAAGAACTAATCTCTGTCTTTTCAAAAGCAAATTGAACTCAAACTAGTAATGATCCCTTTTAACTGCAAATGATTATAACTTAAATACACCAATTTTTGGGGAGATCAGATTAGAGAGAACAGTACTTTAAAGGAGTACAAAAAGGATAAAAATCCTACGGTGTTTGATTGATTGATTTTGAGGACCTGTTGTTAGCAACCCACCGTTGGTTTAGTCTTAGCTTTCAAACAAACCCATGATGTCCTGTTGTGCTGATGCATGACATGAAAGCCATTTCTCAACCATTAATTGTCTTAGTAAATAAGCATAAAAAAATGGTATTGACTCTACAATACATATCCAATACATGTACTCTTTGGTATACTCTTTAAATTACAAATCAATATTAAACTAATTTTTTAAAGCAATTAGGATGATTATAATTATAAATTAGTGTACTCAGTTTCAAAAACACTGTGGGATCAAGTAGTATATTATGTAATATGAAACTTTTAAGGAAGATGTAACGATTAATTAATAAAATTTGCTGCTTATATATGTTTGTCAAGATTTTGCCTAGCTTTGATGTCAGTGTATTATGGTAGGTACATGCTGTTTCATCATTTTGCAGATGTCTAGTTGCATCTACACCTAATAAAATGAAATTCAACCTAAAAGTTGTTCTTGTGGAAGTTAAACCAATTAATTTCCTGGCCTACCAGCTTAGTTGACTCATTATTATTGGCAACATATTATTTTTTTCAGACCCTCAACACAAAACACAACCTTATTGAATTAAATTCCTGATCATATGTTTTGACATATAATTTACCATATTAATTAGATCATAAATAGAATTTGAAGTTAAACTCTTTGTTATATTATTTAAAATTATAGACATTAAAGTGTCAACAACTATTTGTCCCCTTTTATCAGAAATTTCTATTACACATGTTATTTGATATGAGGTATTTAGCATATATCTGATATTTGTCATCAGTTCACATTGTATGTGAGAGAATATATCAATGTGTCAATATCCAATATTAAATATTATAGTTTGATATTTTCTTATCAATTTAAACTTTTGAATCTAGTAACAACTAATATTTATGATGTTTCAAACAGAGCAATTA
Organism: Litchi chinensis; assembly: GCA_019925255.1. NCBI lineage: Eukaryota > Viridiplantae > Streptophyta > Magnoliopsida > Sapindales > Sapindaceae > Litchi > Litchi chinensis. Next base: position 4,149,479 of record CM034475.1, on the reverse strand, counting down.
AAGATTATTGTTATAAACAATGGCTGGTTCCAACTTCCAACAACCAAAATTTTCCACTAGAGTCCTCATCATGGATATGAAAAAATGGGATTAAGAAGAAGATTAATATAACTTAATTTCCAATTCAAAAATTTGGTCACATTAAACACTACTTTATGTAACATGCAAGATATTATAGGGAGCGAAAAAAAAAACCTTGGTATCATTTTTTTTTTCCTATTTTTTTATATATATTAATAAGAAATCTTGTTTTTCAAGAATATGTTCTCACCTAACCAAGGAAAAACGACCTGACATCGATTCTCTACATCCCTATATAAGTTTGCGTTAACGGGTCATTAAACATCAGCAAGCACTTGAATAGAAAACAACTGAGAGAGAGACACATAGAGGGAGATATCAGAGACTGAGAGATAATGGAAGCTAATTGGGTTCGACTTCTGCTTCTTGTCGCATGCTTTTTGCCAGTTTTGGTTGAGTCCAGAGTTCGAAATTACAAGTTCAATGTAAGTGAACATTATTATTATTATTATTATTTTTCATAAAAGGTGGCTATGAACTTGAAAACATGGTACAGCTGCTAAAAGAAGTTGTAATGTTGGATTATGAAGTGCTTTTTGTCTATCATCAAAGCACTAGCTTTTGGCTTTTGTTTTCTGGGTGGTAAAAAATATATATGCATTGGACATGACTAATTGCCTAGAGATCATTAGTGTCATTCATATGATACTTTTTTTTTTCTTTTAGTTTCATTCATTTCTCTTACAAAAAATTGCATGTTTAACCACGTACCATACATGATGATTATAGACGTAATGTGTGTGTGCATATATATACTTTATAATTTACATAATTATTATATAATTTGAGTGAAAAAAAAATTACACATATAATTTGATTTGCGTGACTTTGTTTAGTTCAGTTCAATGACATCATTATCTTTAGAAAAGAAATGTTACAAATTATGCAAAGAAAAGACCAGAAAAATAAAATAAAATAAAATAAAAGGAACAAAAAGATAAAGAAAATCATGTCACCATTATGAAATATAACTTATAATAACTAACTTTCGATAACGTAGTTGTTAAAAGTCATAAATGACCATCATAACTTTTTTACCTTCTTAATTTTCATGTCAGTACTCAATTATTCTTGAGCATTCCTTGCTTTTTCTTAAGACTTTTATTTAATTATAAATCGATTGAAAATTAACAAACTATCTGATATATTTTACATATAGAAATCGTTTATTTAATTGGATAAAATCTTAAATTTGAATAATATCATCACAAATAATATCTAAAAATAAATCTATCAATATGAATCGTGTGGTTTAAATTTAATTTTCATAAACTTGACGTTAAAAAATGCATTTAATTTGTGAAATGATTTTTTTTTTTGCCTGGTGTAACTTGAATAGGTGGTGATGAAGAACAGCACAAAATTATGTTCAAGCAAGCCAATTGTCACAGTTAATGGGCAGTTTCCAGGACCCACTCTTTATGCCAGGGAAGATGACACAGTGCTTGTCAAGGTCACCAACCATGTCAAATACAACGTCTCCATCCACTGGTAATTATTTCAAATGCCTATCAAATTCACTCTCCATTAATTCATAAACATGTTGATTTAATTTAACGAGTTTTATCTTACATTTAAATACTGGGCAGGCATGGAGTCAGACAACTCCGTACAGGTTGGGCTGATGGACCAGCATACATCACACAGTGCCCAATCCAGCCAGGTCAAAGCTACGTGTACAACTTCACAATCACTGGTCAACGAGGGACCCTCTTGTGGCATGCACACATTCTCTGGCTGAGGTCCACCGTCCACGGTGGCATTGTCATCTTGCCTAAACGTGGCGTTCCATATCCCTTCCCAACACCCCACAAGGAAGTCGTGGTTGTGCTTGGTGAGTGGTGGAAGTCGGACACCGAAGCTGTAATCAATGAGGCTCTCAAGTCTGGAGTGGCCCCCAATGTCTCTGATGCCCACACCATTAATGGCCACCCTGGACCTGTCGCTAATTGTAGTTCACAGGGTAAAGTAGTAGCGACTGGATTTAAATTTGATCTCTTTTCAGGATTTTAACGTGCATGATTTAACATTTCTCTTTTTATATTGATCCAGGGGGCTTTACATTGCCTGTTGAAAGTGGGAAAACCTACATGTTGCGTTTAATCAATGCTGCACTCAATGAAGAGCTTTTCTTCAAGATAGCAGGACACAAGCTCACGGTCGTGGAAGTTGATGCCACTTACGTGAAACCTTTTAAGATTGACACAGTTGTGATTGCTCCAGGACAAACCACTAACGTTCTGGTCTCGGCTGACAAGAACTCTGGCAAGTATCTGGTTGCGGCCTCACCGTTCATGGACTCTCCTATTGCGGTTGACAACCTGACTGCCACCGCTACTTTGCACTACTCAGGCACACTTGCGAGCACACCCACCACTACCACCACCCCACCTCCAAAAAACGCCACCGCTGTTGCTAACAGCTTCATAGGCTCTCTTCGTAGCCTCAACTCCAAGAAGTACCCAGCCAACGTCCCACAAACAGTTGATCACAGCCTGTATATCACAGTTGGGCTTGGAGTCAACCCGTGCCCTTCATGCAAAGCCGGTAATGGCAGCAGAGTGGTGGCTTCCATGAACAATGTCACCTTTGTCATGCCAACCACAGCTTTGCTTCAAGCACACTTTTTCAACATCAGCGGTGTCTTCACCACTGATTTTCCTAGCCAACCACCGCACAAGTTTAACTACACAGGGAGTCCAGCAAATTTGTCAACCACCTCAGGAACCAAAGTTTACAGGCTTTCTTACAACTCCACAGTTCAAGTTGTCTTGCAGGATACAGGGATCATCTCCCCTGAAAACCATCCACTCCATTTACACGGATTCAACTTCTTCGCCGTCGGAAAGGGACTTGGCAACTACAACCCAAAGACTGATCCTAAGAAGTTCAACCTTGTTGATCCTGTTGAAAGGAACACAATTGGAGTACCCTCTGGTGGATGGGTAGCTATAAGGTTCCGGGCCGACAATCCAGGTTAGATAACTGATATACCCGGATAACCTGATGCATATGATATGTTCTAGACTTTTTGTCCTGTCAAAATTACATCTTCATACGAAAATTGTCAAAATTTTGCAGGAGTTTGGTTCATGCATTGCCATTTGGAGGTTCACACAACATGGGGATTAAAGATGGCATTTTTGGTTGACAATGGCAAAGGTCCCAATGAGTCACTTCTGCCACCTCCAAGCGATCTTCCAAAATGTTAAAAGCAACCTAAAAAACATTGTGTATTTAATTATACATAGAAGAGGAAACCTCCTCAGAAGGACATATGAAACCAAGCAAGAGAAGATGAAAAGAGAGAAGAACTAATAAAAACAAGCGAGAGTTCACATGAGGGTCCGATTATTTCTGAGTAAATGAAAATTTTGCTCAAGCATGTTTGAATAATATTTGTATTGACCATTTTATTAATGAAATTTCCATTGCAAATTTTTTTCATCAAGAGCTTGTGCATTGGTGTCTAAACTTTTGTTTTTTTCACTGAAGTTCAAGGGCCGTGATTGGCTTAAAACTTGAAAGTGAGTTGGTATTTCTAGTACAGACGTATTGTCACTTCAAGAACGCGGAAGTAGACCATTAAAACTCACAAAGGAACCAACAGTGCCAGAGTGAACGGAGCCCATCTGTTTAAGGCCCAATTACAAAAATAGTCAACAATTAAATAAAAAATCTTGGACCGGCTGCTAGAATGTATGCCCACTGAAATTGGGTTACACTTTGGCAAGCACCAGATTCTGGCCTTGGAAATTTTGGGTTGCAAACACGACTTTCAGAATTTCCTAAATCATCTTGTTCAAATTCTTTCCATTGCACAATTCCATCATTGATCATCGATTATGAAACCACAGTGTTCTCCACTAGCAAAAGTTGTTGAAGAAACACATTTTTTCTTCATTGCCTGTATTCATTAGATGAATTCCATATATAATCAGTGTATTCGTATGTTTGCACAGACACAAACCTGTATCATATGCCCTTTAGAATTAGGAAACTTTCATATTTAATATTAGTTTGGAGTATTATAAAAAAAGTTTGAGATTTTAGGTTTATAATGATTTCCTAACATATATAGCAATTTATATTAGAATTGAGAATTGTCCTTATCAAAAGATTATGAATTTGATTTTTCGCATGTAATTGAATTACATTATGATGCACACACACGTAATATACATAGACATATATGTTTGGCCACGTAACAAGTCATCATCTTGCTCATAAAAGTGTTTAAGAGGATGTTAAGAGTTTAATACTGTCCTTGGTTACTTAACTTACAAGCTTTTATCCTTAATTTTACTAATCTTAAACTGTAAATTTATAATTGTATAATAGGCAGGCACGCACTACACATCTAATTGGCGAGTTGCAATAGTTCTGGTCCTATGTATAATATAAATATTGCTGCTAATTCTTGGTAAAGAGAGGATAATGAAAATGTCATAATCGAAGGGTTAATTAAAATTAACAAATGTTAATTGTTTTTTATCTGGGTGGTTTTGCCTGTAAAGGCAAGCAAAAATTATCAAGTCTCCGGGTGCATGCGTCTAAAACAAATAAAAAAAACAAAAGGGTCCTCCAGTTTCTTGAATCTTGACCCAATTAATGGGGAGTTGGGACATAACTTGCTGATGTTGACATCTCATCAACTCAATTATAGAGCTCAAGGGTCGTGATCAGCTTTTAGATTTCTATATAATTTTAAAACTGTCTACTTTATCAGATTCTGGCATTGACATGGTTTTTCTTTTAATATAAGTGAAAATTGGTTTATGCTTGGATTTGGCTTGAATACATGAGCCTGACATTAAAAAAAATGATAGGCAGCCTCTCATTCAATCGAGGAATGGGAAAACGGGGACCGATCTACACAAAAAATGGGGACCAATCTCTTGATTCTTCCTATAAATTAGCTTACATAAACGATAACTACATGGCACTCTAAACCCTTAATTATCCATCTTTCTAAAAAGTTAAAAACTCTTTTAAAAAAAATCACATATTAATTGTTAAATGTTTAATATTTATAATTTTTTTCTTGTGAGACATTCATGCAGAATTTAGAGACATTAAATGGACAAATTTAATTTAGAGACGTCAAATGGACAAATTTGAGTTAGGTATCATTAATTTATGTTTGATCTGATCTAATCTAACTCCCCGATTTCTTTTCACATGTAGAATCTGACCTGCATGTTAGAGAGGGACCGCAATTTTATTTAATAGTTTTATTTTTTGGTAATTTTTTACTGTAATATTATATATAAAGCCCTACTTATCCACGGATTCTTATCTGTAACGATTGAGTATGAATTTGACTAAAAGGTTTCATGGCCGAATATAAATTTCATTTTCATACCGTTTATGGGTTTGGATGTGGGTATGGAAAAAAAAAAATTCGTTTCCGAAACCGTTTACCCGCATTAAAAAAAAATGTTTTTATTTTTTTTTTTTTTATTTTAATACACCACTCAAAACCGCGTCGTTTTGAGTAGTGCATATTATGAACTTTTGCTTGAAACCCGTTTTGATCTCCACTCTCCAGTTGCCCAGACCCTGCGATCGTGTCTCTTTCCGAATCTGTTAATTGACTGCCCATCACTTCCCCCTCCATCAAGCATTTTTCCACACTCTTCCTGGTGGTCGATGTTCTTCTTCCCATTAAACCTCTGCATGGGACGCCTCTTGTTCTTTGTTACCAGTTTCATAATCTTTGCTCTGGTCCCTGGTTCCTCTTTTTCAGAGTTCGTATACCCAAATTTCACTGCTTCACATATTTAATTGTTATTTCACAATGGAACATTTAAAGTTACTACCTTCAATCCTGGAGCTCAGCAAACAAACTTTTACTTGATCAAAATGGCAATTTCAAGTGGTCTGAAATCATCGGTATTTTCTCTACTGTTGACTGAGATGCGTAATCTTGCATTTATTCATCAGCATCTTTCGTTTTTTTTTTTTTTTCTCTTCAATGTGACGGGTATGTATGTACCCGCGGGTTCACCCGTAACCCGCGAAATCTTGGCAGGTACGGGCAGGGTAGGGGTATAAAATATTGTTGTAGGTTTAGTATGGATTTTGGTAACTTCGTCCGTACCTTATCCGTTGCCATCCCTAGTTATATATTTCAACTGTGTTTTTTTTTTTTTTTGACATTTTAATCTCAACTAATAAGATAAGAAAGTTCAAATTTGACGTAAAAATTTCACGGTTGAAGTAATATATAATTAAAAAAATGAAATATATCTAAATAAATTTTAGTAAAATTTAATGCATTTCATGTGTTTAATGGAGAAATTTTGGGGTGAAAGAGGAACGAGAATGACTCAAGTTAACAAATCTTGATTTTTATAGAGTTTGAATTCATAACCAATAAATCAAGTGAAATCACACATACATATCGATAATAATTTAAGGGTTTTACTAATTTATTGATTGGATAAATTTACTTATCAATAATAATCTTTGAATATGTAATCAATAAATCAAGTTAACGTGGTAAATTTACTCAAGTTAACAAATCTTGGTTTTTATAGAGTTCGAATTCATAACCAATAAATCAAGTTAAATCACACATACATATCGATAATAATTTAAGGGTTTTACTAATTTATTTATTAGAGAAATTTACCCATCAATAATAATCTTTGGATATGTAAGATAGTCAAACTCATGATTTATATACTACAATAATGTTTTACTTTCCAACTATTGTGTTAGCATTTTTCATTTTTATTAATACAAGTAGTTATGGCACATCATATAATAGTTCTAATGGTTGTTTGGCTTCCCATTTAATTTAGTAATGGGGATTCAAAGTTTCTCTATGTATATTTTATAAGCATGTATATGACAAGTTTTTTCTTTTTATTTTAGGAATAAAATCAATTCTATCATAAAAAAATGTCATTTAATTATAAAAATAGATATTTAAACATGAATATAATTAGTAATCTCAACAAAATCGATAATCCTTCATTTCATTAGACATCAGTTTTCAAGTAATATAGGCAAAAAAAAATAAATAGTTTGTTATCAAAGCTATCTTATGAGTCATGACTAAAAAAAAAAAAAAGGAAGTTATCTTATGACTAAATCAAGATCTAATCTACTCAATAACTACAATGGTAGACTTGAAACGTATCAAATCTCCATTTAACCTTTGAATTAACTAACATTTATTTTTATCACTTCGAAAAATAAAACAATACTTGAAGAGGGAAGCATGTCCTCTTTTTTGTTCATAAAAAATAGCATAACTCTCGCATTATCATGGCGTATAATACAGTGCATACTGGTTTCTTCTTGGACGGTGTGTATCACCCACAGATGAGCTATAATGCACAAACCGGAGACAGACACGATATTGAGAGGGAGAGAGAGAGGGCGAAAAAAAAAAAAAAAAAACCTATCAATTCTCTCATGTCCATCTCAATGTCCACAAACAACCAGAGACCACATTAATCAATTAATACTTTAAAAAATAAAATAAAATAAATGAAAGAATCTTGCCATTTATGGAAACCGCGCACCACACACCCCCCCCCCCCCCCCCCCCCCCCCGCGCCCACTTTGTTCAAATTGAGTCTTCGTCATTCCCAACCAGACCATGAGGATCCATGAAACCGGACCGATAGTAACCCATTTTAAACTGTCTCTTCCTCGCTTAATAGAGTGGGAGACAATTACTCTGCTCTCTTGACAAATTATTTAACAATCAAAACTTCCTTTATATATTTATAAAGATAACTAATTTAAGGTGGGATTCTGATTCAATTTTACAACGTTATATAATTACTTAAAGTCATTTTATAACGTTACAAAAGCTATATTGAATTATGAAATGAAGTTGTTATCTGGAAGTTGTGAATGCTGGCTTTCAACTAACAAGAAAGAATCTAATAGAATTAATTTGAGTTATAATAGTGATTAACTAAATGATTGTGTTCGAGTTCTGCATAATTATAATAATAGTCTTGCATGTCACTGACAAATCCATTAAATCTGATAGTAATAAATCGGTTATATTGTAAGGGAGGGCTTATGTGGATCATAAACCAACTGTTCTCATCATGGCATTTCATTAATGAGAAAAATTTGTTCAGCTTTTTGTGCACATACTTAAACCAAAAGTTTGACCCCAACCACCCCAATGGACAGTACACTTCTCTATTTATTCCTTCCAGTATTTTATATTTGGTTTTCAACAAATGAAAGCAGCCCCATTCATTTCTGCAACCAAATAGTTATATATACACACACATATATATAACAATAGTTTATGATTCCATGTATACAAAAGAAATGCCAACCTCAAAAGGTCTTTTTTTTTTTTAACTATTATTGTTCTCTTTCTACATTATGTTATTGCAAGAATATAATATAATTACTAGTGCATTTTATCCTGCGTAGCCCACCCATAGTCCTTAATGGCAGATTTTGGGACCTTTAGGGTACCCCATAAGCTGAGGAACATTCTGTCAGCTAGTGCTTCACAGTTACATATATTAGGGTCTACAACTTTTCTTTTTTTTCTTTAATGATATACATTTTTTTTTTTTGATTTTTTAGGTGAGCAAACTTGATTATTGCAAATGATAATATTATCTAGAGAAGAGCAATAAATGTCATATACTCCTAACCATTATTGTCAAACACTCTCTATATTAACTAATCAAAAATTTTAAAAAGAAGGAAATCAAGTGTCAATTGGAAAGGTGATAAAAATATGGAAAACGGATTAAATTCCTTAGATAGCATAAAGTATTTACGAAAAATATGTTGGAAATCAAGATGCCTAAGCCACATACAAAAATAATATATTAAAATTTCTGAAAATGAAATTTAATTTCTAAATCTACTTAATTTGATTTTTTGGTCATTTCCAGTAAATAATGTGATATAAATTAGAAATTAAGTTCTCATTTCTTCATTGCTCTCAGAAAAAAAGAAAAAAAATTCCCTTTTCTTCATAAGAAATAACCCATTTTAGTAAATGTGCTTTATAGAACTTTGCCCATTCAAAAATCAAAATATACCTCTTTCAAAAAAAAAAATAATAATAATAATAATAATAAAAATGTACTTTACTATAACAGGAAAAACATGACCTCTGTTTTTCTTTCTGGGCCACATTTGTTCACTTATTAATGGGCCAAGGCCTGGGTAATCAATCTTTTACAGGCCCAAAAAATCCGTACATGTTCCCACGACTCCCATAGACCCCACAAAAAGCCAATTTAAAGAAATAAAAAATTGAATCAACTCTTCAATTAGTGGGGCAATTAGTAAGTCTATGCCCATGCTATTCAACAATATATTGAATTGTTTGGTGGAACAATTCAACTTATTTTCTACTAACTTAAACCGGCATTAATGATTTATTATGTTAATTTATTAAAAAAATGCAAAAAGAATTTAATGAGACTGTTGAATGAATATTAACAATTCATGATTGGGGTCAGATTAGCATAAAAAGGTGTCTTAATCCATATTAAGCTTGTATTAAATAAGAGTTGACCATAAAAATTGAAAGCAACACAACACATCCAAAATTTTCCAGCTGGCCCAAACTACTACTGGGGTCAAAACTAATGATTTGTATAATTGTGTATATTAGTGCTAGAGACAATCAACCTTTCTTTTCTTTACCACTAATCAGTATAATATGAACTTAAAAAATAATAATAATAAAAACACACAAACAAATTAGTACTATATTATTTGGATTAAAATTAAATGCACAAATCAGATTAAATATTTATTGATTCAAATTACATATGTCAATTCCAGTGGGATAGTCATATATTTTATATGAATTAGATTCAATATTCTATAGAAATTATTTATTTAATATCATTTTTATTTATGAGATATCACTTATTGTGAAGTAGTTTAAACTTATGATCTTATTAGATTGAAGAAACATTCTTTATCATGAAATTTTATTAAAATATTATTTATCTAATATCATTATAATCGTAATTTGCTCTTTTTCCATTTTTAGTGGTGTATAATTAAGACAAATTAAAGTCTAATTAAGCAAAACATTTTAATTTAAAGTACAGAAACTCTAATCCAATCCAAGTTCTGATTTCAAAAGTACACAATGGAAATCTTTTTTTTTTTTTTAACACAAATTAATTAGAAATCAAAATTAAGAAAAAAAACAAGACAAAAACATCTCACGTGACACAGAAGCAAACGTCAATACCACTGTCAAGGTCGGGTATTTATCCAAACAAAATGACCAAAATGCCCTCACCATCTACCACCCAAACTGACCAATTACGGATTGTCCTTTGGCTGCTTCGAACCTGATTGGCCACCCGATCCCTTCACAAATATAGTTAGACAAACTTATTTTCTCTCTCGAGTGCCAGCGCCCATAACACGACACTCTGTTTTAACCAATCACAACTCGACACTCTCCACTTACCCTTCTTTTGGCTCTCTGCTGATTCTCTGTTGCATAGATCTCTCTCTCGCTCTCTCTCTCTCTCTCTCTCTATTTTTTGACGTTGCAAATACACACAGCTGGGAATTTTCTTTTTTTTGATTCACTTCCCTCTTTCACTCAACACTCTGCTTTTGTTTTTTTTGGGGTATGCTTTTGCCAACTTAGAAAAAGAAAGCAACTAAAAAGCACCCACATATACTAATATTTGTTTGTTTTCACTACTTTTTCACTGCTTCAATTATCAAGAGCTACTCTGTTTTGCTCTGTTTTTTTAATTCTTTTTGGTTTGTGTTCTCAACTGGGTATCTTTATATTGGTTGGTTTTTATGGAGGGGATGTGTTTAGTGTAGTGGGAATTGATCTGGGTAGTTGTTATTTTTGTGTGTTTTGAGGGGTCAAGTATGGTAGTGCTGTTGGTGGTTATGGTTATGGTTTAGGGTTTACGTTGTTTTTGACAAGAGTGAGATTTTTTTTTTTTTTTTTTTCCTTCCTTGAATTTTCCTTGGTTTTTGGAAAGTTGAGACCTTTTTCAGATTCCTCAATTTTTATGATGCGTGATGTGTGAGGAAGAGAGAAGCTTTTGGGTCAGATTCCAATCAAAATGCTCTCATGATTTGATGCTGCTTCTCTGGTCATAAAAACCTCCACTTTCCCTGCATTTTCTATCTGGGTTGTTTCTCTCTCTTTGAACATTAAAAATTCAAAGAGAGAGAGAAGCCTGTGTGTTCTTTTTAGCATGCTAAGCTAGAGTCTAGAGTCTACTCAGTGAAACAAACAAGAAAAGAAAAAAAAAAAAAATGAATCGAGGAATGGAAATTCTGTCACCAGCCTCATATTTTCAGAACTCAAACTGGTTGTTCCAGGAAAGCAAGGGAACCAAATGGACTCCACAGGAGAATAAGCAGTTTGAGAATGCTTTGGCTTTCTATGACAAAGATACGCCTGACCGTTGGATTAAGGTTGCTGCCATGATTCCAGGCAAGACAGTAGGAGATGTGATCAAACAATACAGGGAATTGGAAGAGGATGTTAGCGATATTGAAGCTGGACTGATTCCAATTCCTGGCTATGGAAGTGATTCCTTTACGTTGGAGTGGGTTAATAGCAACCAAGGCTTTGATGGTTTCAGGCAGTTTTATAGTCCTGGTGGAAAAAGAGGCACCGCCACGAGACCTTCTGAGCAAGAAAGAAAGAAAGGTGTTCCATGGACAGAAGAGGAGCACAGGTATTGATTGATTGACATATATATATATATATATTGTTGTCATTTTAATTTGCATAGATATTTGTTATGGCAATTGTAAAATGTTAATGAGAGTTGGTTTGATGCATTTTGTTTGTCTGTTACATGTTAGTGTTTTAGATGGTAATTATAGATAATCATAAATCAATTGATAGTTCTGACATTGGAAACTTAACATATAGATTTTTCAAGTTTGATAGTTGAAATTTCTAAGGTTTAGTTATAAGGGGAACAAAATATTGTTCATTGAAGATGTTTGGTTGATGTTGTCAGTAATATGATTCTGAGTTTGACACATGGATCTATAGGGTCTATATGGTTTATAAAATGCTCTAGGGAGGTATCTTTCTGGCTGGTGTGATTGTTTAGTTCTCAGTGGTTGAGTGGTATCCAACAGTTGATAATGTGAGATTTGATGCAGGCAATTTCTAAAGGGTCTTCAAAAGTTTGGTAAAGGAGACTGGAGAAATATCTCGCGTAACTTTGTGACCACTAGAACACCGACCCAGGTTGCGAGTCATGCTCAAAAGTACTTTAATAGGCAGCTTACCGGTGGGAAGGACAAGAGGAGATCTAGCATCCATGATATTACTACTGTCAATCTTGAAGACACTGCATCTCCTTCACCGGAAAATAATAAACCTTCATCACCAAATCCTGCTACAGCTGTCATTCAGGCACGACAGCAACCAAAACTGGCTGGCACGAGCAATGAGCTGTTTGATTGGAAGCCACCAAATGAAGGAGCGGCCATGGTTTTCAATCCAACGAATGGCAATGTATTCATGCCACCTTTCTGTGGGATTTCTTCATATGCACCTAAGCTTCAGGACCAAAATCTGCTAAGAGCAACTCTTCATGGATCTCAGTTTGGAGCTTATAGTACTTTTCTCCAGATGCAATCAATGCAACATCAGTAAATTCTTAGTTGGAAATGGAGGCAGTTCAGGAGGATTTACATGTCAACTCCTATTCAGTGATGTCAAATTACTCTTTCCATGGGGTGTCATGGTTTTCTGTGAATATGTCGATGAGAAGTTGAATGAGTCTCTAGTTATCAGACTCGACAAAGAGATTAGTTAGACCGTTCTGTGATTTGCTATTCCAATTCCAGGCCACTGAATCTTAAGAGAAGTTTAATATATGAAGCTTGAGCTTTTGCTCCTGTGTAATGGTTGTACTCTTGCAGTGTTTGTTAGTTGTCGGAAGCCATTCACTGATTGAGCTTGTGTGTCTTATGAATATTTCTATTTAGGTAAGAGCTGTGTACTAGATGATGTAGTGGACGTAATGGTTAAACATTAGATGATACACTATCCACTCTCTTAGAGACTTGAAGCAAATTATGCCACTATCAAGTTTGCATGGTGGATAAAATAAAGGCGTCGGTGAGCAATAATATCGTCATGGGTGAATTTTAAAGCTTTTAGAATGTTTTATGTTATCAGCTTTTCCTAATCTTGTTAATATGATTGTTGACGATGAATTTTCATGAAAGCATTCGAAGCAGATTCCTTTAAACTGCAGTATTTTTCTACTACTTGGTTGATGAACTTGTAACTGATTGTATAATTCTATTTTTCTGCAATAAAATCAGGGGTTGGTGGTGTTCCAACTGATGTTTTTCTCCAGTTGATTCTGAATAAAGAATGAGATTGACTATGTTTACCCCTTTTTTTTCTTTGATGTATGGCAGTCAGTATATGAGGTAAAACTCGAAAACCCTGGTATATTTTCGCATACAGAATGTGTCAAGTGCACGCTTTCATGTGACCAAAGTGGAAGCAATTGTTCTGGACAACAGGCCAGGTCATTCGATGCTTGGTACAAATTTGCTGAGTCACAAATGCATTCTTTCCGATGACATTAGTTTAATGAATGCTTTATTCTGATGCCTTTTCGGTAAAGTATGGTATGGTTTATACATTTGATGGAAATTAGTTGACTGAATTTGGCTCATCGAATCTTGACTGAAGCCAAGACTGGAAGGCCACTAATTTAAGCATCTCATGCCTCATTCTCTTTTTATGCTGGTTCTCGTCTTGAGGGTGACATAATGTGTGTTCACTTTGTTCCCCTTGTGTTGGATTACATAATTGAGTGAAAGAGATCATATCAAATGCATTTAGTATATGCTCGAAACGAACAATATGACATACCTTTCGCGATTTGTTTGTTCACTTATCTAAGATACTTTTTTTCCCACCAAACCAATTGACTATGGTGCCAAATACTTGAGATTCCTCTATACCCTTTCTACTAATCATCTAAAGAATCTTGGTTTTTTGTTGATTCATCAAAGTTTATTATGCTTAATAGACAAATGTTTGAAAGTTTCTTCTTAAGTCTTTGCTTTCCTTGTGACCCTATTTATTGAATCAGGGTATCTTGCTTTCGCTTGGTCGGTTTGGGAGTGATAACTCTCCTTTATATTTAAGCAGATCAAACAACTTCTACATGAAGTTCAAGATTGGCTTTAGATTCTAGCATTTGGTTGGTGAATTTTCCTAGGCTTTTCATTCTGTCAAAGCACTTAAATTGCAAGAATTTTTCTCCCAAGTCAAGGTAGTGGGATGGATGCGTGATGTGACTTGTAACTAACATATTAATATTACAAGTGCCTAAGTATCATCTTAATTAGTCTCTGAAACTACAAAAGCAGTAACTCCATGTCCAGGACCTTTTTAAGATTTGAAAAGAAAGAAAACCTTAGTTTGATCATGAAGGTGGGTTAGGTCAAGTTTGGTAGTAGCATTATCAATAAAATTTACATGAACTTCAATCACACTGCAATATTAATTGCAAAGAAACCCTCCTTAACAAAGATCATTTCTGGTTTCTACTACGAAACAAAGTAATTTATAATAACATAAAAATTGCTAATTAGTTTAGTTTGTTGTAAGTTCTTTTGGCAATGTACTAAAATAAAATTGGTTTATGTTCAATCGATGTTAATAACTTTACACTGTCATATGTCGGCTGGTTGTATTGGTCAACTCTTTCACTGTTTCTGTCAAAATTATGCATGGCAAGTGAGCCCGCTATACCTTGATCAAATCAAAATCTGGTAGTCCAGAAATGAAAGAAAAAGAAATGAAATCTTCTTTTGTGGTTAATATATTGCCTTCACTGTTACAAGTGACTGTTTCTTTGGTTGTTTCTACTGCTAATTGCTGGCACTAAAAACATTGTTGCTCCTGTATCCTTTGATGAAAAGCCTAGTGCCCACCATCTTGGTTGCACAAATAATTTTTGGTCCCACCCACTAGACAAACTATTTGAGGCAACATGGAGCCATATACAAAAGTCCTTCTAAACTTCTCTTCCTCTCTTTGTAATTGACAAAACTACCCACTTTCTTTTTAAAAGGGAATACTTTTTCTTGCAAGTTGCATAGGAAAAGCACTTTGGCTACTCTTATTCTAAATTTCCATGAAGCCCCTTAAGTTGATTTGAGACCACATAACCCCCAACTAGTCCCACTCCCTCAACTTTAATGACTTCCTTGTTTTCTTCTATGTTTGTTGGACAACAATAGTGTTATTATTCTTCTCTGTGTACTACTGCTATCAAACCATGCCTCAGGTGGTGCTTGCCAATAGAACTCTGTTCTATACTAATAAAGAAAAGAAAAAAGGAAGAGAAAAAGAACCACAAAAGAATCATACCTCATGTGGAGCTTATAAATTTTATATGGTGCGTCATTTGTAGGCCCTTGAGGATCTTACAATGATCCCTTGTGGGTGCTCTTGATACTCACATAACAGAAATACAATCATAGAAAGTGGAAGTTTACTAATCATTATAAACAATCACCACATAAGAAACTTTCTACAAATCATCACAACCATCAACATTAGTCATAGAACTCTGACTGAAGATATTGAGATGGATTGGCTGGAGAGCAGACTTCAAAGGAGAGTAATTAGACATAAAGTAGGCAAATTTGCAGTGCTTCATCCATCTTTAACCTATCAAATCCGACCCCATTATAGGATATGAGATAACTTACAGATACCTAACACAAACAACTTAGTAATGCAGACAAGGAGTAGTAGAATTTCAAGTCCAACCATCAATGATAATTCTCTCAACAAGTTGAATTCTTAAAGTTATAAATCAAAACCAGTCATTCAATTCTTCCTGCTGCCATCAATTATTTAGTGAAAATGCGAATAGACTAGCTAACTACAGAATGAGATGTTCTCTCCAAGTCCTTATCAGTTTATCCTCAGATGCTCTCAGGAATTATGCTTCATACACAAGCAAACGACCTGGCATTATCACATCGGTATAAACTGAATGTATAAACTTCCGTTCAAAGGAAAAGTTTAATTATTATTATTATATGCTTAGATCATGAGAGCTGTCATTTTGCGCTTGTACTTGGATTCACGTCCTCATAAACTATAAACCAATGTCACCTGCCTCTCACAATCCTTATCAACTGTATAAGTGATAATAACATGAGATTATTTTATGATTCTGCTCAAAGCAAGTCACTTGTAAACTAATATGGTATGAATTGGGTGTCACTAATACAGGGAGACTTTATTTAAATGTCCAAAACCACCAAATTCCTTTTCAAGTCCGTGACCGTGACTGTGACCGTGGCCACCGTACTAATTTGCAAATTTCTGGATTACAGATGACGTTGTATGTTCATTCGTCCCATAACATTCTACTAAGTTATACAGCAATCTTTCAAGAACCATTACCTGCAGCACAAGTTTGACATATATGAAGAAAGCCATGAAATTAAAACTAGCGGACACTGATTTTGAATCTCAATACTAGATTAATCATCACTAGTTATTGTTATTTGTATAATAAAAGATTTCGAAGACTTCAACAACAAAGTT
The DNA here is from genome assembly GCA_019925255.1 of Litchi chinensis. Classification (NCBI taxonomy): domain Eukaryota; kingdom Viridiplantae; phylum Streptophyta; class Magnoliopsida; order Sapindales; family Sapindaceae; genus Litchi; species Litchi chinensis. The sequence continues at coordinate 4,132,828 of CM034475.1, read as the reverse complement.
GAATCAATTATTGAGTGTGTTAACCAAAGAGTGTTAGAAAATTGGCAAAAATAAAAATGGTGCCGATCTCACATTGGAAACAAAACAAGAGAGAACGGATTTTTAATGTCTTGGTTTTAAATTGCCTTAATTAAAGACACTTTAAGCATTATATTTGGTATTAGTTAAAATTTCTTTCTTTTTATTCTTATTTTAGAGTGTAAAAAGATATGAGTCTGTGCATGCTTTGAAGAGTATGGGTATATTGGGATTGTAGGTTGTGAGAAAATAGTTTGTGTGCTAGTAATAATTTTTCATATAGTTAGTTTTTCTCTGAAAGCAATGGTTTTTCTTCTGTTTTTGGAGTTTTCCATATAAATTTTTGTATTATGGTGATTGTTATTGCTTTTTATTTCATTTTTCTGTTATTTTTGATATTTTTACAAGAGGCAGGGGTTTTAAGGGAGGTCTTGCGAGGTTTTTTTTTTTTCCCAACAAGTGGTATCTGAGCCAGTTGCCTAATTGGTAAGATGTCAGATGTTTTAGAAAATTCTTAGTATGCTCTGTGGTTGCAGCATTGTTTGATTTTCCACATCAGAAAATAATTGGTCTTGATTGCTGAAAATCAATGTGGTGGTATGGAAGTGGATGTTTAGGAAAAATTCTCACTAGGAAAAACTTGGTATTTAATTTTGTCCATTGTGATTGACCTCTCATTCTTGAGAACTTACCTAATGTATTGTTTACGAACTACGTGTGCACTATTCCAATATATGGTTATATCCAAGTTTTCAAGCCTTATAAAGTTTGATGTGGAGAAATTTAATGGAAATATCAATTTTGGCTTGTGGCAAGTGCAAGTCAAAGATGTGCTGATACAATTCAGATTACACGAGGCATTAGAGAAGAAATTAAGCTCTGTTCTTAACAATGATTCTAGCAAAGACAAAGATTCTGAAAAGTCTATTGTGAGTGACGAAGATTAGGAGGATCTGAATTTAAGAGCTGCAAGTGTGATTCATCTGTGTTTGGCCAAGTATGTTCTTGCAAACGTGCTTCAACAACCAAGGAACTTTGAGAGAAGCTTGAAGAGTTGTATAAGGCGAATGACATCTCAAATCTGTTGTATTTGAATGAATAGTTTCATACTCTATGTATGGATGAAAAATATGAAAATTTCAGATCATTTGAGTATTCTCAATGGTACTGTCTTTGAACTAGAGGCTATTAGAGTTAAAATTGAAGATGAGGATAAAGCGTTAAGGTTTATTTTCTCTTTTCCACCTTTTATGAGCACATGAAATCTATTTTGATATATAGAAATAAGACTTTGAAATTTATAGAAGTTACTGGTAAACGTCTTTTTAAAGAAAGAAGGCTGAAAAGTGGAAATTGCACTTTATTAGCAGATTCAATGTTAGTAACTAAAAGTAGGAGTAACTGGAAGAAGAAGAACTTCGAGAAGAATATAATTTGCTGAGGGTGTGGACAATTTATGTAACATCCCGATAATTGCTTCCGTATAAATAATATTATTTATTCCAAAATATAATTGCATTAAGTGGGATTAAAAATTTAGTTTATTTATAATTAATATAAATAGTAAATTAATATAGTTAATTGTTAGAAAATTTATTTCTAATGTAATTTTTAGGAAAATGATTTAATTAGAATTTTATTGGGAGAGATTTGACGAAAATTTATTATTGGTGAGTTGTTAGTATTGTTAAATAGGAGAGGGGCGTGTGTCAGAATTTTTGGGTCAAAGTGCAATTTTATAAAGTTTTGGGGTCAAAGTGTAAATTCGAAAAATATGTTAGTATAAAAAAATGGCTGAAAATCTGAAATTCTGCCGCTCATCTTCTTCTCTCTCGCTGACAGAGTTGCTGCAACTCCTTTTCAATTTTTTTTTTTTCATTTTCCAAGCCAAAATTACTCAAATTTCTTCCATTTAAGCCTCTATATATATCTATAACCCCATTTCTTGCAAAACTCCCCTAAAATTCAAGATAGATTTTCGGATCTACAGTGATTTATGGAGGTATGTACTGTTTTGATCAAAATTTTTATGTTCAAATTGATTTTTAAGCTCATAAATGCATCTATAGGCATGAATAATTAGTGGGTTTTACATTTAATTAAGTTATTTTGGTTTTTATGGTTTTAAAAGTATAAATTTTAAACTTTAGGTAATAAATTAGGGCGTGGAGAATCTAGTAAGAGCAAGGAGAAGCTTTGAGCTTCTATTTGGAGAGCTAGAAGCTTAATTATAAGCTCTAAAAGGTTGATATACACTTATTTTCGAAATTTAATTTTTTTTTAGTGGCGAAAAATTTATTATTTCGTTTTGTATCTTTGCGATAGTATGATTTTTATGTGATGAGTTGTTATTTATGATATGTATGTATTGGTAGGATAACAATAGAAGAGATTTTATGGGTTAAAACCAAGTGAAATACCGTTTTCGTGTAAAACCCCCTTTAAATCCGAATTTGAATTAATTAAGGGTTATGGGTATTTTCGTCTTTTAAATTTATTTACGTATTTAACGAATGATATTAAAGTGATTTGTGACATGACTTTTGAAGACGAAATCAATTTTCGAAAAATATACCCCTCGGTCGAAATTGAAGACATAGAGAAACCAATGGGTATTTTTATCGTTTCGCTTATTTACATGCTATTTAAATCATGTTGCGATGAGATGTGTGATGAATGATGAGTTCGAAGAGAAAAATTCGAAAACCATCTTTTGTAACCAAGAGGAAATGTGAAATAAATATAATTATGTAATAAAGTTTAATTGAAATGGATAATTTTCGTTATTAATAAAATTATAGAGAGCCTGAGTAAACCTGTACATTGATAGGTGGGGATTGGTATTTGGCATGCTAATAGGATATTATTAGCAGTACTGCGTTGTTACGTTTATATATGATGTGATTAACGGACTTTGAGAGGCACCGAGTGTCCGGTCCAGAATGTGAAATGATTGTGAAATTGAGCTCCGGCGGGTAGGCACCGAGTGTCCGATGCCGGAGATAGATGTGAAATCCGTACCGATCCATGGTATCATGACAGCATTTACGAAAGGCTCTTACGATATAATAATATTCGATAATGAATTTGAGTGGAATCTATGTTTTTGAATTACATTTTATAAAGTTTTGATTGGTTGTTTGAAAATATATTATATTGAACGTTAATTGTTTTTATGAAAAGATAATATGTACGTGCGGTGTTTATAAAATCCTGTGATTTCGATATGTTATGTTTGTGGGATTTTGTGATTGATATTATTTTGTGTATACCAACTGAGCTATTTAGCTTAGCGCGTTGGATTTTCCACGCGCAGGTAGTTGATGTGAGCTGAAAGTAAGAGTCCGACAAGAAGATCTTTCCATTGCGCTTCCAGAGTCACATCAAAATTCAAATCCTTTTGGTAGTCATTTTTTATATGTGCATATTTTTGTTACATTAAAGAAAGTTTATGAATTTACATTTTGTCTATTTAAATGCATATGTGTGTAAAACCTTGTAAATTCTAATGTATATAATTTTTGAATTATGGTTCTAAATGTTTTCTCAAAAAGATGGGAAAACTAGTTGATGTAATGTTTTGGATTATCTGTGTTTACTTTGTTTTGAAATATAATTAGAAAATGTTTACTTTGGGTTGAGATTGTGTGTTGAAGTGATTTTGAGACGGACGGGGTGTCCGAGTATAGAAGTTGAGAAAATGAAAATTATATTTGAAGTGTTTTTTTTTTTTTTTTATTTATACAGGTTTTTAAAAATTTTGGTTTTCTTAATTAAACAGAGGAAACTCTGCCGGATTTTCAATAAATTATATTAAATTAGTAAATGAAATTTCATAAATAAGTAATGAAAATGTTGTAACGTCCTCCGTCTCAATTATCGGTGTCCGTGATGCCGAGGATCAAGGGGAGGGTGTTACATTTTAGTGATATTAGAGCAAAGGTTCGGGATTTTTTTTTAAAAATTTGGTGATTTTGAAAAAGAAATGTTGTATTTGAGTGTACATGCATTGCATATAGGAATGAAATAGGAGAATGTGACTCTGATGCGCGGATTTCCTTTTGTTTTAAATAGGTTGAAAGAATGGACCCCTTAGAGGCTCCGAGAGTTGAGGGTAGTGATGAGAGCAGGCCGGGTAGTCCTGCTAGTGTAGCCGGAGGTGCATCCGGTGGATCGTCCAGTCGAGGGACGTCAGTACCCGAAGCCCAGGGTCAGCCGACCCTTATGCAGCAGATGACCGAGTTATTCCAGCAGATGGCCCGAGCTGCGCCGAGGAGATCTGTGATCGAGAGACTTGCTAAATATAGGCCTACAGATTTCCATGGTAGGAAAGATGAAGATGCATCAGCAGCTGAGTTTTGGATGGAGCGGACAGAGCGGATTTTGCAGCAGTTGCACTGCACCCCTAAGGAGAGCTTGGAGTGTGCAGTTTCATTATTACAGGAGGATGCCTACCAGTGGTGGACGTCCATTTCTCAGTCTGTGCGACCAGAGGAGATGACCTGGGAGTTCTTTCAGAGAGAGTTCCAGAGGAAGTATGTTGGTCGTATTCATATTGACAGCATGAAGAGGGAATTCATTAATTTGAAGCAGCGGTAGATGTCAGTGACAGAGTATGAGCGAGAGTTCATCTGGTTAAGCAAGTATGCCAGAGAGATAGTGGCGACAGAGGCTGATAGATGTCGGAGGTTCGAAGATGGTTTGAATGATTATATTCGTATCCAGTTGACAGCCTTGCAGATAGAGGACTTTCCTAGATTGGTATCTGCAGCTCTGAATGTGGAAAGAGTAAAGAAAGAAGAGCAAGCTAGAAAAGATCGAAGCCAACAGAAGAGAGGACCAGGGCAGTCCAGTTCATTTCAGTCATCAAGTAAGAGGTTCAAGAGTCCTCAGGCAAGTAGTCAGCCAGCGCCGCAGAGGCAGGGTCAGGGGTTTTCTGCTAGGCCAGCGCCGTCAGCAGCTTCAGTTGCCAGTGCCCCAGGTAGTACAGCTAGGGGATCAGCCCAGTCTCTATGTGAGCATTGTGGTCGGAGGCATCCAGGAGAGTGCTGGAGGTTGACGAGAGCCTATTTCAGGTGTGGGTCTCGAGATCATTTTCAGAGAGATTGTCCGAAGAATAGACCTGCGCCAGTTCCTCAGCCAGAGAGATCAGCTCATGCAGCTTCGAGAGAGCGGAGACCTAGTCAAGCAGGGACGAAGGGAAGTGTTCAGAAAGGGACTCCAGAGTCAGCAGCCAGGTCGGAGACTCGTGCGCCAGCTAGAGCCTATGCCATCAGGGCTCAGGAGGAGCAGGATGCGCCTGATATGATTGTTGGTAAAATCTCAGTCTTTGATATTCCTGTGCATGCATTGATAGATTCAGGATCTACGCATTCATATCTCAGTGTTGTTATTCCGAGAGAGCAGAGTCTTCAGGCAGAGTCTACGGATCATGAGGTGTTGGTTAGTAATCCCTTGGGTCATAGTGTGGTTGTGAATAGGGTGTTTAGAGAGTGTCCGATTCGGATTCAGGGTTATGAGTTTCCAGGTGATTTGATGGAGCTGCCATTTCGAGAGTTCGATGTAATTTTGGGTATGGATTGGTTGTCCAGGCATCAGGTGGTAATCGATTGCCATCTGAAGAGGATTGCTTTGAGGAATGCCGATGGGAAAGAGATAGTTATGGTGGGTGAAAGGGTGGATTACCTTTCTAATGTCATTTCAGCCATAGTTGCTAGAAAGTTGATCATGAAAGGATGTGAAGCGTATCTGGCACATGTGGTTGATTCTCAGAGACCCGGATCTAGTCTTCAGGACATACCCACCGTGTGTGATTTCCCAGATGTGTTTCTAGATGAGTTGTCAGGTTTGCCACCAGATAGGGAAGTAGAGTTTGTGATTGAAGTAATGCCAGGAACTGCTCCGGTAACTGTTACCCCTTATAGGATGGCACCTGCTGAGTTAAAGGAATTGAAGATTCAGTTGCAAGAATTACTAGACAAGGGATTTATAAGGCCTAGTGTATCTCCGTGGGGAGCTCCGGTGTTGTTCGTGAAAAAGAAGGATGGGTCTTTCAGATTGTGTGTGGATTATCGGCAGTTGAATAAGGTGACAATCAAGAATAAGTATCTCTTGCCTAGGATCGATGATCTATTTGATCAGTTGAGAGGAGCTAGTGTTTTCTCTAAGATAGATCTTCGATCAGGGTACCATCAGTTAAGGGTGAAGGAATCAGACATTCCTAAGACAGCTTTCCGGACTAGATACGGACATTATGAGTTTGTGGTGATGCCATTCGGGTTGACGAATGCGTCTGCAACTTTTATGGATTTGATGAATCGTGTTTTCCATCCATATCTAGATCAGTTTGTGGTGGTCTTTATTGATGATATCTTGGTGTATTCGCAGTCTCCAGTAGAGCATGATCGGCATCTTCGGATTGTGTTGCAGATGTTGAGGGAAAAGCAGTTGTATGCCAAGCTGAGCAAGTGTGAGTTTTGGTTGAGTGAGATTTCTTTTCTTGGGCATATTGTTTCTGCTCAAGGTATAAAGGTCGATCCGAAGAAAATTGAAGCGATTGTGGAATGGAAACCACCCAAGAATGTTGCTGAAGTTCGAAGTTTTCTGGGTTTGGTTGGTTATTATAGGCGGTTTGTGAAAGAATTTTCTTATTTGGTTGTTCCGTTAACCAAATTGCTTCATAAGGATGTTAGATTTGAGTGGACGGATCAGTGTCAGAGGAGTTTTGATAAGTTGAAGGAGATATTGATTGAGGCTCCAATTCTTACTCAGCCTGTATCTAGTAAGGATTTTGTGATCTATAGTGATGTCTCTCTTAGTGGTCTTGGTTGTGTGTTGATGTAGGAAGGGAAGGTGGTTGCTTATGCTTCCAGGCAGTTGAAGAATCATGAGAAGAATTATCCGACTCATGATTTAGAGCTAGCAGCCATAGTCTTTGCTTTGAAGATTTGGAGGCATTATTTGTATGGAGAAAAGTGTTATATCTATACTGATCACAAGAGTCTTAAGTATTTGTCCACTCAGAGGGAGCTTAATTTGAGGCAGAGGAGATGGATGGAGTTGCTGAAAGATTATGATTGCATTATCGACTACCATCCGGGAAAAGTGAATGTGGTAGCTGATGCGTTGAGCAGGAAGTCTTTGGTTGCCTTGAGAGCGATGAATGCTCGATTGCAGATAAAAGAAGATCAAGCTTTGGTAGCTGAATTGCAAGTGCGGCCTAGTTTTCTTCAGCAGATTCAAGAAAAGCAGAAGCAAGATGATAAGTTAATGGCAATCTGTAGATTGATTCAAGAGGGGAAGGAGATTGAGTTTGTGTTAAGAGGAGATTGTTTGTGTTTCAAAGACCAAGTCTGTGTTCCTGATGATGCCGAGTTGAAAAAAGGGATTCTGATGGAAGCTCATAGTAGTCCGTATTCGATGCATCCAGGTAGCACCAAGATGTATCAGGATTTGAAGGCTCAGTATTGGTGGCCTGGTATGAAGAAAGATATTGTGGACTATGTAAGTAAGTGTTTGGTATGTCAGCAAGTAAAAGCAGAGCATCAGGTTCCTTCAGGATTGTTGCAGCCGATATTCATTCCTGAGTGGAAATGGGATCGCGTTACGATGGATTTCGTTTCAGGGTTGCCTCTTTCTCGGAGTAAGCAAGATGCGATTTGGGTGATTGTAGATCGGTTGACCAAGTCAACGCATTTTCTCCCAGTCAGGATGGATTATTCTTTGGAAAGATTGACAGAGCTGTATATTAAGGAAATAGTTCGATTGCATGGAGTGCCAATGTCGATAATATCAAATCGAGATCCGAGGTTTACGACAAGGTTCTGGAAGCAATTTCAAGAAGCTTTAGGTACTCGATTGAGTTTCAACACCGCTTTTCATCCGTAGTCAGATGGGCAATCAGAAAGAGTTATCCAGGTGCTAGAAGATATGCTCAGAAGTTGTGTTATTGAGTTTGAAGGAAGTTGGATTGATAATCTTCCTTTAATCAAATTCGCGTATAATAATAGCTTCCAATCGAGTATAGGCATGGCGCCTTATGAAGCTTTGTACGGAAGAAAATGCAAGACTCCTCTGTGTTGGACTGAACTTGGTGAAGACAAGTTAGTGGGACCAGAATTGATCAGACAAACAGAAGAAAAGGTTAAGATAATCAAGGAAAGATTGAAAGCTGCATCCGATCGTCAGAAGTCTTATGCGGATTTAAAAAGGAAATACATCGAGTATGAAGTTGGTGATAAAGTATTTCTGAAGATATCTCCTTGGAAGAATGTGTTAAGGTTTGGTAAGAAGGGTAAGTTGAGTCCTAGGTTTATTGGCCCATACGAGATCATTGAGCGTGTGGGACCGGTAGCCTATAGGCTAGCTTTACCACCAGAATTGGATAAGATACATAATGTATTTCATGTATCTATGTTGAGGAGATGCAGATCGGATCCTTCGTATATGATAGTCGTTGAATCTATTGAAGTGCAGCCTGATTTATCCTATGAGGAAGAACCTGTGAAGATCTTGGATCGTGAAGTCCGAGAATTGAGGAATAAGAGGGTTCCGTTAGTCAAGGTGTTGTGGAGAAGTCATAAAGTAGAATAAACAACTTGGGAAAGCGAGGAAATAATGCGTCAGCAGTATCCGCAGCTATTCGAATGAGGTAAATTTCGGGGACGAAATTTCTTAAGAGGGGAAGAGCTGTAACATCCTGATAATTGCTTCCGTATAAATAATATTATTTATTTTAAAATATAATTGCATTAAGTGGGATTAAAAATTTAATTTATTTATAATTAATATAAATAGTAAATTAATATAGTTAATTGTTAGAAAATTTATTTTGAAAGTAATTTTTAGGAAAATGATTTAATTAGAATTTTATTGGGAGAGATTTGACGAAAATTTATTATTGGTGAGTTGTTAGTATTGTTAAATAGGAGAGGGGCGTGTGTCATAATTTTTGGGTCAAAGTGCAATTTTATAAAGTTTTGGGGTCAAAGTGTAAATTCAGAAAATATGTTAGTATAAAAAAAGGCTGAAAATCTGAAATTCTGCAGCTCATCTTCTTCTCTCTCGCCGACAGAGTTGCTGCAACTCCTTTTCAATTTTTTTTTTTTTCATTTTCCAAGCCAAAATTACTCAAATTTCTTCCATTTAAGCCTCTATATATATCTATAACCCCATTTCTTGCAAAACCCCCCTAAAATTCAAGATGGATTTTCAGATCTACAGTGATTTATGGAGGTATGTACTATTTTGATCAAAATTTTTATGTTCAAATTGATTTTTAAGCTCATAAATGCATCTATAGGCATGAATAATTAGTGGGTTTTACATTTAATTAAGTCATTTTGGTTTTTATGGTTTTAAAAGTATAAATTTTAAACTTTAGGTGATAAATTAGGGCGTGGGGAATCTAGTAAGAGCAAGGAGAAGCTTTGAGCTTCTATTTGGAGAGCTAGAAGCTTGATTATAAGCTCTAAAAGGTTGATATACACTTATTTTCGAAATTTAATTTTTTTTTAGTGGCGAAAAATTTATTATTTTGTTTCGTATCTTTGCGATAATATGATTTTTATGTGATAAGTTGTTATTTATGATATGTATGTATTGGTAGGATAACAATGGAAGAGATTTTATGGGTTAAAACCAAGTGAAATACCGTTTTTGTGTAAAACCCCCTTTAAATCCGAATTTGAATTAATTAAGGGTTATGGGTATTTTCGTCTTTTAAATTTATTTACGTATTTAACAAATGATATTAAAGTGATTTGTGACATGACTTTTGAAGACGAAATCAATTTTCGAAAAATATACCCCTCGATCGAAATTGAAGACATAGAGAAACCAATGGGTATTTTTATCGTTTCGCTTATTTACATGCTATTTAAATCATGTTGCGATGAGATGTGTGATGAATGATGAGTTCGAAGAGAAAAATTCGAAAACCATCTTTTAGAACCAAGAGGAAATGTGAAATGAATATAATTATGTAATAAAGTTTAATTGAAATGGATAATTTTCGTTATTAATAAAATTATAGAGAGTCTGAGTAAACCTGTACATTGATAGGTGGGGATTGGTGTTTGGCATGCTAATAGGATATTATTAGCAGTACTGCGTCATTACGTTTATATATGATGTGATTAACGGACTTTGAGAGGCACCGAGTGTCCGATCCAGAATGTGAAATAATGTGAAATTGAGCTCCGGCGGGTAGGCACCGAGTGTCCGATGCCGGAGATAGATGTGAAATCCGTACCGATCCATGGTATCGTGACAGCATTTACGAAAGGCTCTTACGATATAATAATATTCGATAATGAATTTGAGTGGAATCTATGTTTTTGAATTACATTTTATAAAGTTTTGATTGTTTGTTTGAAAATATATTATATTGAACGTTAATTGTTTTTATGAAAAGATAATATGTACGTGCGGTGTTTATAAAATCCTGTGATTTCGATATGTTATGTTTGTGGGATTTTGTGATTGATATTATTTTGTGTATACCAACTGAGCTAGTTAGCTTAGCGCGTTGAATTTTCCACGCGCAGGTAGTTGATGTGAGCGGAGAGTGAGAGTCCGATAAGAAGATCTTTCCATTGCGCTTCCAGAGTCACATCAAAATTCAAATCCTTTTGGTAGTCATTTTTGATATGTGCATATTTTTGTTACATTAAAGAAAGTTTATGAATTTACATTTTGTCTATTTAAATGCATATATGTGTAAAACCTTGTAAATTCTAATGTATATAATTTTTGAATTATGATTCTAAATATTTTCTCAAAAAGATGGGAAAACTAGTTGATGTAATGTTTTGGATTATCTGTGTTTACTTTGTTTTGAAATATAATTAGAAAATGTTTATTTTGGGTTGAGATTGTGTGTTGAAGTGATTTTGAGACGGACGGGGTGTCCGAGTATTGAAGTTGAGAAAATGAAAATTATATTTGAAGTGTTTTTTTTTTTTTTTTTTTTATACAGGTTTTTAAAATTTTGGTTTTCTTAATTAAACAGAGGAAACTCTGCCGGATTTTCAATAAATTATATTAAATTAGTAAATGAAATTTCATAAATAAGTAATGAAAATGTCGTAACGTCCTCCGTCTCGATTATCAGTGTCCGTAACGTCGAGGATCAAGGGGAGGGTGTTACAATTTAGGCATGTTAAGAAAAATTATCAAGATAGAGCAGGTTTGGCAAAAAACTCCTAGGTAGAAGCTAGCAGTGTCTCTCTTATAAGAGATGGTGATTTCCTTAGAGAAATGAGAAGTACATCATCATGGCATGTCTACTTTGCCATGGAAGAGGATGTGATGTTGTTAGTGGATCCATAATTGCACATGAGCATTGGTTTGGAATTGATGCAAGGTGTGTGATGGAATGTATGTCGATGGTTGATTAACTTCCGGTAAAGCCAAACGTGGAAATTACACCATAAATTTTCAATAGATTTTTTGACATTTGCCGAAGTGAAATTCTTAGAATGTGGTGATTCTAAGTGAGTGTATTCTTTTATGGTGGAGTATAATAGTTCTCTGGGTTGAAAATTATAATTGTTGGTATAGACAATTATTGCAACAGATGTTTCTTTTATTTTGCCAAGGTAGAGTTTGTTAGGAAATTGACAAAAATAAAATTGATGTCAATCCTACATTGGAAACAAAACAAAGGAGGATGAATTTTGAAGACTATAAAATGAGTCTAATATCTTAGTTTCAAATTGCCATTGTTAAAGATACTTTAAGCATTGTATTTGACTCTAGTTAAAATTTCTTTCTTATTGTTCTTATTTTAGAGTATAGAAATATGTGAGTCTATTATGCTTTAGAGAGTGTAAGTGTATTGGGGTTGTGAATTGTGAGAGAATAATCTGTGTGATTGTAATAATTTTACATATAGTGAGTTTCTCTATGAGGTCATAGTTTTTTTTTTTTTTCCTATTTTTAGAGTTTTTCATATAAATTCTTTTGTTATGGTGATTGTTATTGTTTTTTATTTTATTTATTTGTTATTTTTGATATTCTTACATGAAGGGAGGTCTTACAAGGTGATTTTTTTTTTTCTTTTCCCAACAGAGTGGAGACTATTTCAATCATATATTAGAGTTCAAAAACCCGAAAGGCTATTACAAAAGCTTAAAATCATATCAAAACATAAAATTCTCTAGCCTAGCAAGATCATCCCTACTTTATAGTTGTTTATGTATTCATTTCCTCCTTCGAATCCTAATAATTGAGCTAAATTAAATCAAAGAGAACAATATTCACGTCCTCATAGATTTTAAAATTTGAGTTCCTTTTCTTTTGTAATACCAAAAGGCTTTTTTTTTTTTTTTTTTCTAACACCAAAAACAATCCGAGTTATAAAACTAATACCGAAATTATAAATTAAGTTTAGTTAGCACAATTAATTCGCAGGTGAATTATTTTCTTCTATGCGAACTAACAGTTAGTTTGTGCATAGAAAAAAATAGTTCGTGCGTGAACCAATGGTGCAAAAAAAATTAATTTATGATTTCAATGCTAGTTTTATCATCAAGATTTTTCTTTTAAAGTCCATATCATTCTCTCTCTGTGGTAGAAAAAATGACAAAACATTGTACTCCATTACTATAGCTTGGTAATGTAACTATCACAATTTACGCATCAAAAAACTCATCTATAAATGCTATCACATGCAGCTCTAATGTACCATCATAATATTCATCCAAGATCAGCTGCAATTCATCCCATCCAATCCGCGAACATACACATTGCAATATCTTGCAACAAAAGAAATCCAATGTTATTGGACTAATCTCACTTTTTAAATAGACAAGTTTCTAGAACTATACAAATCCTGTATAGAAACATGAACTTCACTTACCTATCCTAGACTCCTAGTAGTGTAAAAGAAAACATGACTTACCAAATATCATAACATTCACATTTTCAAACTATTAGCGTGTTATAATCCGAAGTCTTAAATACGATAGTTGGAATTTTTCTTATTAGCTTAAACTTTTGAGTCTGGTGATAATTAATAAGCTATCAGAGTCTGAGGTCCCTGATTCAAACTCTCTCTCTCCCCTTTATCTGAAATTCATAGAGTTGTTCGCGTTGTATACGATGAGCGTATTAATGTATCATAACCTTAAGTTTTAAATATTATAAATAAATTCTTTCTTAATATGAACAGTGGAGATTAATTTAAAAAATAATTGAAAAAAATTTAAAAAATAAATAGTTTATTCATCAAATCTCCACCATTTATCTTAAGATAGACAGTAGAGATTAATTTCAAAAATAAAATTTAAAAAAAAAACTAAGAAAAAAACTAATTTCTTCAAATAACATACATTGAACTCGTCTTCTTCTTCTTCTTTTTCTTCCCCATCACCGAACTATTCTTCTTCTTCCTATCACCGAACTCTTCTTCCTTCCTATTGTCAATCTCTTCTTTTTCTTCTCATTGCTGAACCTCTCTTTTTCTTGCACATCAACCATTGCCGATCAATCTTCTTTTTTTCTTCAACTTCAATCATCACTAATAGTTGACAATCGATCCTAGATGATGTTCATTTGAGTTCGATTGGAACCCAAATGAAGATTTGGGTTCCAATCGAACTCAAATGAACATCATCTAGGTTTGACGAACTTAGATGAGTTTGTAAGGTTTTTTATTTTTTATTTTAATTTTTTTGAATTAGGTAGTTTTAATGTTTGTGTTCTTCATAGATGAAGAACATTATTGTTCTTTATAGATGGAGAACACCATTGTTCTTCATAGATAAAACATAGATTTTTTTTTTTCTTGATTTATTTTTAGTTTCCAATGATGATGTTTGTGGGAGATTTATGATGTTGAGTTGATGTTTCTGGGAGATTGATGATGGTTTTTATGGGAAATTGATGATGTTTGGTTCAAGGTTCGTAAATACGTGGTATGGTACGGTACAGGCACCCCGCTATGGTACGATACGGTACGGTCAGTACGCATTATACGGTACGTATATACGGCAAATCATCTTTTATATATGTATATATAATTATAGAGATTTATTTATTTATTTTTCAAATCAGTGGGTTTAATTGAGTATTTTATCATAATTCAGGGGTTATTTACAATTTTTGGGGTCTGATTTGATATTTTATGATAGCTTAGGGCTTTATTTATACTTGTTTTTGGTTCACTTGGGTATTTTATGATAACTTAAGGTCTTTTTTACAATTTTTGCCTATATATATATTCACATGTTAGGTTAGCCGTCACCCTATCTCTTCCTCACCGTCTCCATTACTTCACTGTAAGTCTGTAACTTCACCCAATGTCCTCTCTTCCTTCACCCTCTCCATTGCTTCACTGTAACTCCACCCAAGGTTCTCTCTTCCTTCACCCTCTCCATTTCTTCACCGTAACTCTGCCCAAGGTACGTAAATACGTGGTACTGGATGCCTAGACCTGCCGAAAATGGAAGCTAGGCATCGGAAAGCTACCACTATGCCATATGGAACCTACACCCGCCGGTGAGAAGAGGGGGTGAGAGAGGCACAGCAGATCGTGAGGTTTTGAGATGATTTTTGGGCTGTTTTCCTTTTATACCCATTTTCTCTCTCTTTTTAAAATTTTTTTCTGAAACCCGACCCGCCGTATGATGCAATATACGCCCGTATTCGTACCGAACGGCTGTATACAGCCGTACCTGTACGCATTATACGGACAAAATTTTATACGGCCAAAATACGACTGTATGGATGCGCTTTCCAACCAAGACGGCCGTATCCCCATATATACGACCCGATACGGTCGTATTTACGAACAATGGCTTGGTTTCCAATTGATGATGTTGGGAGGAGATTGATTGATGATGATTGGGGTTTTTTTTGGGTTTCGAGGCTTCTAGAATTGAGTATCCAGTCACTTGCCGAGTTAGGTTTTCAGACGATTGGAAACGTAGAAGATTCTTAAAATTTTTTTATTTAACAACTTTTCTATTTAAATTTTTAGTCTTAATTTAATTTTATTTGTTATATATATAGTTAAATTTTTAATCTTAATTTAATTTTATCATTTTCTTATTCATTCACATTTATTTACACGTTCAATTATCATCTTACCCTTAACCTGCTAATGACAAGGGGTTTTTTAGAAGTTACCCTAATGTTTTATATATTATAATTTTAAGTCTTAAATACTATAGTTAGATCATTTCTTATTAACTTAAATTTTTTAATCTGAAAGTAACTAACACCAACCATAAGTCTATAACCTATAATCTATAAACCATATTTTGTTCATTTTTTACATATCATAATCTCAAGTCTTAAATATTATAGTCAAGTCATTTCCTGTTAACTTAATATTAATGTATCGTAATCTTAAATCTTGAATATTATAGTTAGATTATTTCCTATTAACTTAAACTTTAGGGTTTAGAAATAACTAACACCAGCCATAACCTATAATCTATAAACCATATTTTCTTTATTTCTTTATTTATTTATTTTTTACATAAGTACATAACATATAAGTCTTTTTTTTTTTTTTTTTCAATTTTATGGCAACATATAACTTTGTTGGTAACTGAAATAACCCAAACCCGTTTTTACCAGCGTTGACTCTCGTTTGATTTCACGTAGACAAATGATTTTGCCGTGAAACGACAGCATTTTGAACCAAATTTGCTGGGGTTTATGGAAACGATTTATGGGGTGCCAATACAGGGGCTTGAATTGGATACACTTGCGAATGTGAATAGACACACCAAAACCAAGGCCCAAATTCATTCCCTTACAACACCGGCAAATTAAGTAATTAATCCATTTAAAACCCAAAAAGACCATGCAAATTAAATTGACAGAAACAGACAGTCAGAAACAAACAAGAAACGTTTGTTCTTTTTATTCAAACGCTAATTCAACAATTTGAACTTGAAAAATATATCTCAGATCCATTGATATAAGCTCTTTTGAACTTCTAATAATTTTGTGTTGGGTCATTTAGGTTGATTATTTATAATCAAGATGATTTCTTCTGTTGTAAAATAAAAATTCATTAGAGTTTTGGACTATTAATTAGGGATTCAACAGCTTTTTCATAAATGCCATAAACATGCAAGTTTTAAAAAATAATTTAATATGAATTTCTAAATTATCTAAGAGATGGTCAAAATAATAAGATATATGAATTGTAATATTAACACCATCACTCAATACATCATATCATATTTTATATAATATATATTAACAATTCATAAGTCATATTATTTAGGTACGGCTTTAGGTATTTATTTTGAACAATATATAATATTCTTAATACATAAAAGCATGCATGAATTTGTTTAATGCTTATATCATCTTTTGGAGAAGTCTAAAGAAAATTCAATAATTCATATACGTACTAGAGCACAGAGACATCAACATGCACACAGTTTAGCAACCAAGTAAATTTTTGTTATTGTATGTAAAGTAAATTCTAAGCAACCAAAAATTATAGATTATTAATATGGCTTGGCAGCTGACGCCAGCTATCCCTTGTCAATGGTAAGGTTGCACATCTAGAATAAGCAAATTAATAATATATTCTCTCATCTTATATGTGGGTTGGCCTCCACTATCGTGTGAACCCTTTTCCTATCGAAGTGTGAGCGGATTTCTCTTATTTGGGAGCAGTATCCGAAGTCACATCACTAATATTTTGATCCCAATAGATCTCAATAATTCTCTGAATCAGTCCTAATCCCAAAATATATATATAGATTAATATAAAACAAATAGTAGTTGATGAAGTAAACATAAAAATATGTTTTTATCCAAGTTGAACACCATAATGTAAAGGTCTTTTTTTTGGGTTTTTTTTTTCATAAATGACATCTTTTTTATGTTCAAGTTGAATATTGATTATTTATTAAAAAAATAATTATTTTTGAATAAAAATACAGCTCGTAAAAATATGAAATATCGAGAAAAATTTATTTTTCAACTTCAATCTTAAAACATATTATTTTCGTAATTTTCTAATTTTTTTTCTCTGTAATTGCAGCCTTGCAAGAAGATCATGAGAAATGGTGGTGATGTGACCTATCAATTATTATTATATTATTATTATTATTTAACAGAAATATAGTTCTAGTGCCATTTTTCGTTCTATATTATACTACGTGGGTTTCAGCCTTTTGACCATATTATAAAAATATTATACTATCTGTCTGCTCATGTACGTGTGCTCTTGGCAACAAAAAACTTTGTTTGTTAAGAATTTTCTATATCTCAATTTCATGCATATCTTCCAAGTAATTAATGCTCTGATATTTATCCGGGTATATACTCGATTAATTATATATTTGAGTAGTTGATCAGCTATCTAATCAATGACATAGACTTGTCAATTAGCTGTTTTAAGAAATTACAAGTGTCTTATTCATGAATAGAATGCACGTCCGGGCATTTCTGCATCCAATCTATTAAAGTGGCCGATGCTGATAAGAAAGAGCTGCATAAAGTTTGAATCTTCTCGATTGATTTTTCTAAGTTTTGATTCTTTTGAAGGACAAATTAGTACTATACAGTACAGGTATCGTTTGTATATATTACATATGATTTATTGATTATCAATTATGTTGGCATGACAATAGCACACTTAAATTGACCAAACGAAAAGTAATTTTATTATATGGTCATCAACAAATAGATCATGGAAAAATTGTACGTGGATGATCAAGCCCTGAAAATGAAGTGAGGATCGATTCGACAGGGCCTTATCCACATGATGTGTGCCATTACCACATAGTGGAGAGCAAGAGGACAAAGAGCCCTAATTGTCTTTTACGACCAAATCAAAAAACACAAACTTGACATGGATATTGTAGTTTTCCTATATTTCCCATCTGTGGTTGTCGGATTTCTCCATGTCCAAGTAATAACATTTATCTATCTAGCCATTAGTTAAGTAGCTAGCTAGGGACATAGAGACTCCTGGGACAAAAGTGTTAGATCGACTTGTTTCTTCTTACACATGCGTTAAACCAAATCTGCCGGACATGATTTTAGTGGGGACGATTGATTGATCAATTTTGTTTGCCCTTAGAATGGATTGAAAACGTGGCCACCTTGCGAGCCAAATGATCATATAATAAAGCTTTTTCACCTTTTGTCGTTGTGGAACAGTCATATATCTTGTTGCGCTTTTACTTCAATAAATATTGATCTGTGATTGATTGTTTTCGTAAAAGTTACCATCTGGTTAATGTATAATTTAAATTAGTCATCTATTGAGGCATAATCCTATTTTACAAAGGCGCTTGGGGTGTCAGCCGAGTGGGAACCCCTTTAATAGCTTAGTTTTGGATTCGATCAAGTGTATTACCCTCATATTGAAAAAAAAAAAAAGGTTATTCTCTCTCTCCTCTATGTGATGACGGTCTCTCTATCTATGTATGAATCATCTCTTTTCATCTGAGAGTCTCTTTCTGAACCACATATTCAATGTATGATAATCTCATTTGATCTCGATTATTTCTTAGACTAATCTCGATTACATAATGTAGGTCAAAAAAAAAAAAAAAATCCTATTTTACAAATTGTCTTTTGTTGGCACCTCACATACTCATGATTGTAGGGTTATTAGGTTTGAGTTCTATGAGTGATTCTGACAGTCTTTTGTAACAATATTCTTTGAATGAATTTCTTCTCTATCTTTACTCATGAATCGATACAAGCTTTATGCCAAACTTTATGAACTGTAATTTCATGTAATCATAGTTGTTTTAATATATTCATGATTTAATGAGTTTGTGTAAAAATAAAAGTTAGATCTTGATATCTTGTATTATTGGAATCATCATGTTGATCTCCTACATTGTTCAAAGCTAATTAAGGAGAGAACATAAATCATCAGAGGATCTTTGTGCTTTTTTCAGAATGTACGATTCTATTAGCAAAGTAATTACAATGATCAAATGTAAACCAAACTTTTTAAAATTCATTTAGTAACTAGAATTCAATCTCAGAATTTTATATAGGGATAATCACATTTTCCCCTCTTTAGTTTGACATAATGTCAAGGTTTTCCAATATTTATGGAAATTGTTAATATCTTTCTTGTCGATTTATGAAATAAATTAAATTTTCTTATAATTTATGAAAATATCTAAAAATCACCGTTAAAGTTGAATTTGAAAATCAAAGTTTAACTGTTAATGTGAAAGAGTAAAATTACAAGCATACTTTAATCTTTTCGATCATTTTAATAATTATAATAACAAGGATAGTGTAAGTAGGATTATACCTTTCTTTTAAAAAAATAAAAAGCAAAAACTTTACTGGTTGGACTGATCACTAGCCAGTATCCAGCTCAAGATACTAATAATGGGGAAGCTAGGGCACATGTAGCCAGCTTGTCAGTGGATGTGATATGGAGATCTTGAGAGAGATCGGAGCATGGTTGCATCAGTCACCAAAATGGAAAAATGACGAATTAATTGTTTTGTCAACTTTTTCATACTTGATTTAGAGCCATTGAACCTGCACTGACTGACTCTCTATCTGTGCATGGTTGTAATTGCATTCGTGTCTATACTCAATGGATTCTGGGAAAAAAAAAATCATTAACTTCCCCTGCCCCCACAGTCCAGTCCACTGCTCACAGTTGATGAATTGATCCAAGTGAAAAGGAAGTATCCCTCTCCCTTTCAATCATGCCCACCAATATTACATTTTATTAACTGTTTTCTCTATCAACATTTCCTACTTTGTATCAAAAACTAAATTCCAACTTTCCAAATTATATTATTGGTATCTATCTAGTATCTATCATATGCGGTTAGAATCACCCCTACTTTCGTAGTCTGTATGTATAAATTCTTGGATACGTATATAGTTCGAATTCTTAGTCATTGAATGTATCGAACAATATATTTAAGATCAATTTAAAAAAACAAAAGAAAAACAAAAAAAAAAAACCCAAAGGCTAGAGCGCGCATGTCTACGCTAAAAAGAAATTCAAACCATTCTACTTTATATGTCGTTCGAACTTCTTTATAAAAAGTGAAACATGATATTGAAACTTAGGTCAAAAAGGAACTGTAGTGGTCCTTTGCAGCACATTTGTATTGAATGTGTGCATAACAATTCTACTAGCTAGGTGTTAGTTATGATATATCAAACTAGGTAGGAAGATCAGGCCCTTCAAAATTATACCGAAAAAATAGAGAATAGAAATCAAAAGTTAGTAGATAATGAAAAATTATTTACCAAGTCTTATGGCCTCTTAAGACTAAGTTGTGCACTTTACGAATGAGATTTTTTCATAAAAGTAATTTTATAAATTTATGTAAATAATTTTTTCTTTATTGTGAGGGTTGTAACCTTATTATTGGAGTCGATATTTAAATTATATAAATAATGATTGATATCGATAAATTTTGATAGATATTTAATTCTTTAAAAATATGTATATATTTAAGAAGATCATAAAGACTTTACTACGAAAAGAAAACAAAAGCATATAAAATATGTATATTTAATACCCCTAAATCGATAAGTATCAGTATCAAGGCAACGGTCCAGCTAGCAGATTCTGAAATTATAGCTGATAAAAAAGAGAATTATTACATACATGCACCATGGACAAACAATGATTAGCTTCAAATTAATATATAATTAAGTTGTCATTACCAAAACGGTAAAACCACCGAGACCAGGATTAGTGGGGAGTTAGAATGTACTATGTTATATTTGTTTTATTGTATGTATATTTATTTAGTATTCAATGTCAAAAAAGCATAATATAATTAACCAAACACTATGATTTTGTTGTTAAAAGCAATTTAGCTTTTCTTGGCATTGCCTTTTGCCCCCAATTCTTCAGGCCAGATGGATAATAGAAAATCCTCCATGGCCCTTAGATGTTGACGAGAGGGCGTTAAAAGGAAATTAATTATGTTGGGATAATGTTTAATTTTTTCATTAATTATTGTTATTAGTATCTACTTTGAACAAGTGGCATCCTCTTTTTTTTTTCCTCAAAAGACTACACCTATTAGGCAATACTATCGTTATTTGAACATAGAATCTTAATTGAAATTTGTTCTTAATTAATTCACGGTATTAGTTCACTCCTTTTTTTTTTTGTTTTTTGTTTTTTTTTGGGTCTAGGACCCACTTTGTAAAGGGAATTCACTAATATTAGGAGAATTGTTAATTCTTGATTGGTTGATACTTTTTTGTGATCAATAAAACATCACAATGTTAGCAGATTCTACCTTGTGCGTTCTAGATCTTTTAAGGAAGAATTTCACAAAAGTTATAATTCACTAATTCTACCTCGTGCGTTTTAGATATTTAAAAGTGGCTGAATCCACTTATATTAGGAGAATTGTTAACATATTCACTAATATTTGCGGATTCTACCTCCTGCGTTCTAGATGTTTAAAAAATAACTTTATATTTTAAAGATCTAAAACACGTGTGGTAGAATATGTTGAAAAATAGTGGCACCACGAGGTAGAATATGTTGAAAAATAGTGGCATTCTCCTTTTCAAAGATGGATTAAAGTATAAAGCATTCAAGTTGTTTGAAGGCATATACCAACAAATCTCATGGAAATTAACACTAAATTGTAAAATAACTAGTGTTTTAATTTATTTATTTTTTTTTAAAAAATAGAGAGTTTAAAAAAAAAAATCAAATATATTAGTAGATACATATGATTGGATTCAAACTCTTATCTCAAATAAAAAAAGAGATGTACTAATCATTAGAGTTATGAATGAATAAGTGAAAAAAGTACTTTACTATTAATTGTTAAACCATGCATGATTGATTTTGATATATAACAAGACATAAGCAAAGATGATTTTGCTTAATTCAATGGATCATGAAAAACTCAAAATTCATGAATTTGATGACTGTTGAATCACATTCTTTGGCCTATTGAACTGGGAGAGGACAGTATACAGTACTGCTCGCAAGTCTTTATCAGATCGAGAATTAATTCACACAACTTGTGGAGACAAGAGCATAACTAATGTCTCTTAAAATAATCAACTACTAGCACATTATTAATCTAATCAAAAGAATGTGATTTAGGGATATGCTACAACAATATATTCATATATGGGTGGACCCTATTGGCTGTCCCTGGTCAAGCTTTTTGAAAAACCTCGTCAACGGTTAGTGGGTTCTTTTATAAGATGCATGAATTTGTTTAGACGGCTGGCACTTGACTTGTAGTTTTTCCCTTGTCCGGCATTAAAAAATCATGCCATAAACACATACCGATCACTGATTATCTAGGTTGCTAGGCCGGTGTTTTAGTATTCCCAAACTATTGATTGAATGTTGGAACAATTATAATAGTCTAATTTTATAATCTCAGCTTGATTTGATAGTTGTTAGATTTAATGTTTAAAGGTGTAAAAAAAAAAAAAAAAAAATATTGCTCTTAGATTTTATACAATTTATCACACCATTTAAAAGGATAATTTTAAATAATAATAATAAAAAAAAAATTGATACCTGTGTGAGAATTAGTTATACGAGGATTGATGTCAATAGTGATTTCGATAAAAAATTTGATTATATAGATTGATCTTCTACCTTCATGTAGATCTTTTCCTCATCTTCGTATGTATGGATCATTTTCAATTGAAAGTAATCCCTTAAACCGTATTATTAATATCTTATCTTGATTGATTCTGATAATTTTTTGGATCAATCTTAGATATAGTTCTTATTAAAAAAAAAAAAAACTGGGTTGTGTTTTTCATTTATTGCTGGATAAACGCCAAAAATGTTTAACAAACACTTACAAAAAAAAAAAAGAAGGTTTCGTAGTACTATCAAGGTCGGTCTCTGTCAAGTGTGTGGCATCTTTTGTGAGGTTAACAGTATCTTGAGAACATTTTCATAATTAATGGTACTTTTTCAAGCAAAACAATCATTGGAAAATATATAATATAAATGAATTACATGAAATCTCTCGAGGTTTGAAAAAAAAAGATAAAAATATATTTACTTTTTTATTACGTCGAACTTTTCAACCGGTAATTAACTTTCATTAACTTTAATGATTGATCGAAATTTTTAATCAAATAATCATTTTATCTATAAATAATAAAAAATACTCAATATTAAATAAAAATTATAAATAAATAAAATAAATTAAAAATATGAAGTAGAAATTCATCACCATCACCAAAGTCAGCTTAATCTTCATCTTGAAAATAAAAAATAAAAAATAAAAATTATCATCATCACCATCGCCAAAATTGAAAATAAATAAAATTAATTAAAAATTAAAAACCTATAAACAATATCATCAAAGTCATCTTCATCTTCTTCTTCTCCTTACTCATCAACAAAACCCAAAGCTCATTAAAAAAACCACCATCACCATCGTTAGATTCATCACCAACATCAACAAAACTCCCCATCATTTTTTTTCCAATAATTTTTTTAATTTTTATTTTTAAATTAATCCCTATCATCCGATTATATGATGGACGGTAGAGATCTCTTTAAAAGATTATTATTTTTTTAAAAAAAATTCAATTCTTTTTTTGTAATTTTTTATATTTAATAATTTTGAATTTAAAAAAATTAGAAAAATTCTCCACCATCTATCTCTTACATGGATGGTAGAGATACATTTTTAATTTTTATTTAATTTATTTTGTTTTAATTTTTATTTTATATTTAATAATTTTAATAATTTTTTTTTGTTTTATTTATAGGTAAAATAATTATTTGATCAAAAATTTTGATCAACTATTAAAGTTAACAAAAATCAACTAACGGCGTGAGGATTTGATGTAGTAAAAGGATAAATATATTTTCATCTATTTTTTAGCAAACCTCAGGTAGGTTGCGTGCAATTCATTCTATACATACATGTTCTTTATAAACATTAGAACTAGAGTTTTTGCCACTAAATAGATTTATTTTTACATAACTGGTAATTTATTTATTATTTAATTAAAATTTTGTATTAATTTTAATAAAACCAACTCGCCTTGTAGTTAAAAAAAAAAAAAATCAACTTGTCTTGAGAACCATACATACATATACATACACACACGCATATATATATATATATATATATATAAGTTGCTCTGTCATATATATATATATATATATTTGTTAAAAAATACAACTTATATATATTTTCTTTACAAAAAAGAAAAAAAATCACATATTGCTATATATAATAGGGATAATCCCAATTTCCCCCATGTAGTTTGAACAAATACCAAAATTCTCCCTCACAGTTAAGTGATTTTTCAAAGTCAGGGGAGATTTTAGCTATTTGTTCAAACTACAGGGAGAAAATTGGGATTATCCCTATATAATATATATATATATATATAATTAATCAAGATCTGACAGAAACCAAAAGCCTTTTACAATGATTTTAAGATTTTCATCAAGTCTAAAAAGGCTAAAAGTGTTTTAATTTCATGCAATGAATGGTAGCTAGCAGTGACAGCAACTGCATATGGTCCATTCCATCAATTAGTGGGCGCAGCAACATAACGATCGTTAACTAATTTATACAAAGAACTGAATATTATAGCGTCCATATTCTAATTTTGAATGCTAAGTTGTCCTCTTTTCTCTCTCTCTCTCTCTCTTTTTTTTTTTTGAGATTTTGAAAATGTTAATTAATTATAATTAGTCTATAATTACGCTTTAATTATTATATATATATGCAATTTGTGGGCAATTAACATGGATATGTCTTTTTAAAATCTAATTAACAAGGGTTCATATACCTTTATCATCATTCTAATAATCATTTACCTAATTCAACTATTTGCCTCTGACCGAGAACATGTAAATGCTAATTCATTTGCAACATCTATTAGCTAGCTAGCTAGCTTAGCTACTTAGACTATAGGATAAATAAGTCTAAAAAAGTGGCTGGCCTAATCTAATGATTTGGTGTAGTTTAACGAAAGATTAAGGTAGTATCTGTTTTAAATTAAGGTCTTGTGTGATGTGAGTGTCCATGATCACGACCTAGTGGTCGTATGTTTTCTTTCTTTTCTGGAAAAAAAAAAAACTTACAATATTGGAAAATCTTTCCAATGCTGTGTACATTCATTTGATAGAGTTAATTAGACTGCATATTTATTTTTATTTTAATACATATAATATATATATTTAAAATAAGAATAACTTAATTACAGAACAGAAGAAATACAAATTGGCTTGACACCAAACTAGAGTTTATCTCCATAAGAGGAGAAGACAAGAATAGTAAGAGTATGTACCATCTTGTTACAAGATCTTGGAATATGATGACGATGTAAACCATATATAATATATTTATTGGATGATTAGTAGACATCTATTCCTTGTACTTAAAATTGTTCAACAATTTTAAAAAGTACTTAAAAGAACTCTTTTTTTTTCTTCCGGGATAAAACCCTTGATAGTGCATGTTCTTGTGATCAAAGATCCTATGAGAATCCTTGTTCATTTTGTTTTTTCATTGAAGATTAAGGTCAGGCTTGAACACTTACTGGATTTGATAATATATATGGTGATTTTTCTTCTGTTTGAAACTTGAAATTCTCCAAAAAATTTTCCTTCGCATATGTAATGAATTAGTGTCTAAACCAGACCCCACCATAAAAAAAAGATATTTATTTAAAGATTATTCTTATAATTAAATTAAAAAAATATTAAAAAAAATTATACACAAATTAATGTTAAATTAAAGCTGTTTCTCCAAACTTTTTTTTTAATAAAAAAAGGCTTAAATATTCTTTAAAGTGTAAGAAATATTATTAATCAAGACAATAATAAGGTAGGTAACTAGAAAACAAAAATGATTAAAGTGTAAGGAATCTTCCCAATGATTTCTAACCCTGAAAACATGAATATATATGTATATATGGAGGCTGTTAGTTATTAGGTTCTGTTCATGGATGAAGCAGTGCCATCAATTTCACGTTTAAAATGAAAAATTTATCATCACTTACTAATTTCGGTCAAAGCAGGAAACACATTCGAAAGTGTGGCTGCGGAAAATTTTCCCTCAAAAAATGATTGAAGTGATGATGATGATGATGAAATTGGTCTTCTTTCTAGGAAGACGCTAAGCGAAGAAAGATCCACCACATGCGCACGCGCCAACACAAACTAGTGGGGAAATATTTTGATGTCACATGGAGATTTGGAGGCACAGGAGAGGAGTAAAAAACAGCGCCAATGCTTTGCTGATTCACAAATCACAACTCTACATGACTTCATATATATTTTTGTGATTTATTATTTTTTTTCTTTTATATACTATGTATCTTATACGTATATAACATAAATTCCAAAGTGGGTTTAAATCCTAAGGATCTTGGGAACTTGAGATCGACCAGAAAACTTACTGTGTTGGCATGTAGAGAGACAACAAAACATGTAAATCCTGTTGAAGTGAGCAAAACGTTTGCAAGTACTTGTTTTCTGATTATCAACAATTCTTAGATATTTCGAATAAGTATTGGGCATAAAAATTGGGCCCTAATATTGGGATGGAAAAAATATGTAAATATTGGAGCTAAATAAGCAATTATTACAAAATGCCCAAATTATGATCTAATTGCATATATATAGCACTTTTACTAAGTATTATACAAACAGCCCTTGTCGTTAGTAGGAAACAGTTTGAAATAATTGTTGACGTTCGGAAACGGTCAATTCAGAGATTCTGGGGCCCAGACTGCGAACAAGGTAATTAAAGGGGTGATAAAGGTAAATGGTGTACGATAAATGCGAAGTAAATGAAGTTTTAAGGTTGGTAAAGCTTAATTAAGGCGAGGGAATGTTGGTTGTGATAGTTGAGTGAATACGATCAGTTAATCAATGGAGGTGAGAGAAGGAAGGTTGCAACACACAAGGATTTTTACGTGGTTCGGCGGCTGCGCCTACATCCACGGCCACTCTGAGGTCAAAATCCGGCAGAGTGACAGTTCTCTAGTATTTCCAGCCTCTTCTCTACAGTAAAGGTTTTCTCTGTTTACATATGGAGGGGAGAAATACAAAGAGAGTAATAAAATATATCAAAATAAAGTACAGATGATGGTGATTTCAACTAACCCTGACACAACCATGCTGTTTTAAATGTGAGATCATCATTCCCCTTTACATGCGCACGTCTGCATTTAATGCTCTTGGAGAAGTCATCTCTTCATTAAATGCGGAGCCGTCGCATTAAATGCATCTTGGTAATGGTGTAAACAGTCTCTGGCGGGAAATCATGGGAGTAGGTGACTTCGTGGACTTGTTACACACGATATCTCCTGGATAAGCTCTCTGGTTAGGCGGGTAATGCATGTTGGAGAGATGCCGACGTGGCAGGGGAGAGAAGGCTAGGCGGTTTGGAGGTTCCTGCGAGCTCCCGACCTGGACGGCCTCGCGAGCTCGACGAGCTGACAACATGGGCAGAAGTCATGCTTGGGAGGTCCGGAAGCTGTTGCGATCTCACGACCTGGACGGCCTCACGAGTTGGACCAACAACTGCTGACCCGATCTTGGGTCTTCTGGACCCTTGCTCCTGTCCGAATATATAAGGCTTATATCGGCCCATTTAGACAGAACGAGAAAATGGGCATAACAATAATGATAAAATGATAAAAGAGTCTTTAACATTTAAATTAAGTAAATTCTATTATTTAATTATTTAAACTAATTACAAAATAGATGGAGGGTATTTGATCTCATTTACAATGGATAGAAGAGATTTGATCTCATATATTATCAATTTTCATTTTTCCTAAAAAAAGGGTTAAAAAATCAATTTTCATATGTAGTTTTCACCACAATGACTAGCGGTGGATGACCTCCATCATGGAACGAGTAGATGCTCATCATGAGGAGCAATCTCCTCCGATTTACTTTGGAGTAAATTGGAGAAGCGACATAATCCTTCAATTAAGGAGTTGATTGCTCCTCCGTGAATGGAATGATTTACTTCTTCTATGAATGAGCGATCACTTCTTTCATGAAGGAGTGGTTTGCTCCTCCATTGAATCAAGTGGGGCCATTTGATTAGACTACATAGGCCCCATTCTTTGATCAAATTGATGAAAATCCATATTATTTGATTTTTTTCTTAACTTTTTTTAATATAATATAAAAAATAAATAATTTAATAAATAAAAAAATATAATGTTATATAAACTAAGGCATTTGGATGATTTACTCTTAAAGGTTGGTAAATGATTAATTCGAATGGAAGTCAACTAGTGCCCGTGAATGTTTGCGCAATATTTGGTAGAATCATATTTATGCAGTTAGGATACACCTTGGGGTCTTTTGGCAATTATTGCACTAAATAATGATTGTGGGTTTGGATGTAAAAAGTGAATGTGATTATGATAGATAAAGGATGAAGAAAACCTAGTAGGAAACAAAGTAACGAGTTAGGATTGCCACATGAATTTAAAGAAAATCATGGCTACAATACAATTATTACACAAAACACCTGTTAGTCTTCTCGAAGCCTCTCCTCTTTTCTAGAGTGAGAAAATTCTTTCTTTTACTAAGAGTGAGAGAGCTTTGTAGAAGTGTTTTTACTGGTTGTCAGCTTCCAGTTTTTTCTTGTGTTTCTTCGTCTATTCTTCTTCACCTTTCGGCATCTCTTTTTCTCATCGTTTTGCACCTTTAGTTTTGGGGTTTTTAGGGTTGGATCTAGATGATATTTGGATCCAATCCTAAAAATCTAATAAGATATAGGTTTTGATTGTAAATATTTCAGGTTTGAGTGAAAATCAACAGCTTGAAAGTCTCCTTTGTAGTTAACGACAGTGATGTTTTCTAGTTTGTTTCAGTGGGGTTTGCTGTTGCAATCAAAGATCCCCTAGCTCTTTCAGGGAGATTTATTCAATTCTAACAAAGAGATCTAATTGCAGTTCAGGAAAAATATCTTATGATGCGTAGTGTTCTAGTCCCAAGTAATTGTTTTATGGTTGTTAGTTTTGGGTTCAAATAGGAGATCTGTATATATATATTTTGTATTATAGCCAATTTTCACATATGTTTATTACTTTTTGTGTTAGTTTGAGTTGCAATTGGTTTTATGGTTGGCTGAATCTTAAAAGTGCCTTATCATTCTTATGATTAGGAATCATCTGACAGCTCATTTAGCCATCCTAACTAGTTCCTTTGTTGAGGACATGTTTTGATTATATTGAGCTTACTTTGGTTGTTCCAAATTTGGATGTTTAATAGTGTTGGATGTTAATTAGTGCTTATATTAGTGAGACTCCTAAATTTAGGATAGTTTAATGAAATTTGAGAATTTAAAAAAAAAAAAAAAAGAAGAACAATTATTATACAAAGTAACAATAGAGCCCATATTTCAAAAATAAATAAATAAATAAAACACAATAGAGTCCAAATTCCCAAAATAACTCTCCCGCACGTGTCACTTGTCCAACCAAGGATAGTATCTTCTTAGTTCTAACTCTTCGACGGTCCATCAATTCCACACCACTCACTCTCTCTCCATAAAATCTTCTATGGATAAAGAAAAATAAAACACCATATTCTCTTAAATAGTAGTACTTACTCCTCCATTAAATTGATTTTTATTATACGTATTTATCCATCGATGATATCTATCTACTCTATTCTAAAAATAAATATCTATCAAACTACTGATTAGTATACATTAAATTCAGTTGTTTCTAACAAATAATAATTTATATCTATGATTGAAGTTAGATGTCATATGTTAACAGGATCGTTAAATAAACAAAGTAATGGATATAGAGAGAGAATACTATACTATACTATACCAACAACAACAACAACAACAACAAACAAACCAC
Organism: Litchi chinensis; assembly: GCA_019925255.1. NCBI lineage: Eukaryota > Viridiplantae > Streptophyta > Magnoliopsida > Sapindales > Sapindaceae > Litchi > Litchi chinensis. The sequence goes on along the minus strand of CM034475.1, from coordinate 4,103,005 downwards.
CTGTTAAGTTCATGAATCCAACCTCCTTCTATTCTTCTATATAAACCCTTCCGCTACTCACAACTCTCTCCACAAACACACACATACAAATTCATTTTTAGAGCCAAAAACTTATTAAAAAACACAAAATGCCTTCTTCTTCAACAACAATAGTCTCCAAATGCACAATCTACCCCGACCAGAAATCCCACATCGAGTCTCTGAAACTGTCCGTCTCCGACCTGCCTATGCTTTCCTGTCAATACATTCAAAAGGGTGTCCTCTTCACCAAACCGCCTTACTCCATCTCCGACCTCGTTTGCCTCCTGAAAAGCTCCCTCTCCACCGCCCTATCCCACTTCCCGGCCCTTGCTGGCCGCCTCCACACCGACCCCGTTGATGGCCACGTCAGCATCCTCTGCAACGACGCCGGTGTCGACTTTGTCGAAGCCAAAGCTAACCACTTGAGTATCCACACCATTGTTGTCCCTCTCCAGGATGTCCCTGATTGCTTCAAGGAGTTCTTCACCTTCGATAGGACTATCAGCTACGCCGGCCACTCCCGCCCCCTCGCCGCCGTCCAGGTCACCGAGCTTGCCGACGGCGTCTTCGTTGGCTGCTCAGTCAACCACGCCGTCACTGATGGGACCTCGTTCTGGCACTTCTTTAACACGTTCGCCGAGGTTTGTAAAGGCGTGAAGAAGATCTCCAAGTCGCCGGATTTCTCACGTGACACTGTGTTTGACTCGCCGGCCGTGTTGAGGTTCCCGGAGGGAGGTCCACGTGTCACGTTCTCAGGCGAGGAGCCGTTGAGGGAGAGGATTTTTCATTTTAGCAGAGAAGCTATTTTGACGATGAAGTTCAGGGCTAATAATAGAATTTTGAAAAATCAATATAAACTGACGGCGGTGGCCGGTGTGGAGACTTTAGGGAAGCAAAGTAACGACAGTTGGAAAACCGTTAACGGAGAGTTAACGGCGATTTTGGAGGGTGTGTTTAAAAACAGTTTGAACCGGACCAGTGAGATTTCGTCGTTCCAGTCTCTATGCGCGCAGCTTTGGCGGAGTGTAACACGCTCCAGGAATTTACCGCCAACGAAAATGACGACGTTTCGAATGGCGGTGAACTGTCGCCACCGACTGGAGCCACGGATGGACTCGCACTACTTCGGGAACGCGATACAGAGTATCCCGACGGTTACGACAGCGGGGGAGCTGTTGTCACGGGAGGTGTCGTGGGGGGCCGAGCAGCTGCACAAGAACGTAGTGGCGCATGGCGATACAACGGTGCGACGGGGGGTGGCGGCCTGGGAGAGGGAGCCACGACTGTTCCCGCTGGGGAACTCCGATGGTGCATCGATCACGATGGGGAGCTCGCCGAGGTTCCCGATGTACAACAACGACTTCGGGTGGGGGCGGCCGATAGCGGTGAGGAGTGGGAGGGCCAACAAGTTTGACGGCAAGATTTCAGCGTTTCCCGGAAGAGAAGGTAACGGCAGCGTCGATCTTGAGGTGGTGTTGGCGCCGGACACGATGGCACGTCTAGAGGCCGATTGCGAGTTCATGCAGTACGTTTCGTGATTTTTTTCAAAACACGAAAAATGGATGATTTGATTCCTGAACACAGGAAAAACAGAAATAGAAAAGATGGAGGGTGTGTTTGTAATTTGCATGTGGTTTTTATTTGAAGGAAAAATGGCATTGGGTGTATAATTGTTGTGATTTGGGAATTTGGATGGGTTTTTATGAATATATTGGAATCTCAACGATTTGGACTCGAATTATTGAAATTAGACATGCACACGTAAATTGATCCAAGTTTTTATCTCAATGCCTTTCTTAGGACAAGGTTTTTGATAAACAATGATATGTGGCATCGTATCGCTAATATATGGTCAATATTTTTTTTTTTGTATCATCGTTATTCTAATTAATGAGAAAATATTGATATAATTTGAGATTTTTTTTTTGTATGAGAAAAAATGTGTCATAACTAATAAGATAACGTCTTCAAAAACAAAAGATTAATAAGATAACGTATGACTGACTATATTTCCAATCAATTATTTTTCATAAATTACTAGAGTGAATAGTTATTTCATTTAATTTGTGCATCAATGTCCTCAAGCTTCCACCCTCAAGTGAACAACATTATTGTAAATTTCTATGTTCATGTGATCACATTTGACATCGCAATCAAATATTCAATGGGTGTTGAACGTAGATAATGACTAATGAGTGATTATGCCATTTCTTTGTCTCCTCACTCCTTGGGATTCTGTAAGCAATTTTTGTACGCAAAGTTTATGCCATTTTAGTATGTCTTTTATCAATCAAATTGATGTCAAAACTAGATAATAAATTGACAACAATTGATATATTTTGATTTATGAAGGGGTGTGCCGCACCATTTTCTCTGATTTCCGTATTTGGTTGTGTGAAGAGTTTAGGTACTAACATGATTACTCTTAAGTCCCACATCGGTTGTGGAATAGTTTAAATGGTGCCATTGCTTTGTACATAAAACCCTAGATGTCACTGTGACTTCTATATATTTTTATAAATTATACTAGAGTTGTTGAAGTTAAAAATTAGCCAACAACCGAATTAAATGCAAATTAATACAAAAATTTTATTGCTCAGAAGAATTGTTACTTCCAATAAACATGAGGGACACACTTCACTCCCACATGAAGAAGAATTACAATAAAACACCAACTACAATGTTCTTTTATATCAAACCAAATTGACATCCAAATCAATGAATTTTTACATTAGCAATGCAAAAGCAAGACTGACCATATACAAGAAACTGACATATCACAACCCAACCAATCATACATACACCTTGAAAGAGCTCTCTTTCGAGCCCAGAATCTGTTTACCATTCTTACTGGTCCCTGCCTGATCCTTGTTTCCTGGAGAAGTCTTGCAGAATAAACTTCTGAATTCTTCATCAACTGTAGTTAACTTCAGTTGACGGGAAAAGCCGTTTTACCAGCCATTGTAGAGGTCTCAGCAGCTGTGCTCTCTTCTTACGCCAGAACCAAATGGCAGCATTATACTGTTCGTTGCGTATCTTTCTAGTGGCTGCCTTCCAATCATACTTCTCCATTTCCAGACGTGCGGCTTTGCCAATAGTTTCTCTCAATTCAGGGTTGTGCAATAGAGGTTCCAATTTGCTCAAGCAGTCTTCAAGATCACCTGGATTGAAGAGATAGCCAGTTTGGCCATCCTGATCTGCAGGAATTATATCAGGGATGCCCCCAGCCCGAGCTGCCACGACAGGAATACCTGAAGACATGGCCTCCAAAACAACCAGCCCGAGTGTCTCAGATTCTGAAGGCATCATGAAAACATCCCCGCTTGCATATGCCTGAGATAGTTCTTCACCTTGCAACATCCCAGTAAACACAGCTGGCATGCCGGTAAACATCTTTTCCAGCTCCTCCCTGAAAAGAAAGAAGCCATGGTCAGTACGTTAAGGTGCTGAGAATTTCACAAATACTTCATTTTAGTATAAAAGACTTCCATCATCTAATCAGTAATCAGATAACAATGTGACAGGAAAACATCTAGTTTGGGTTGATATCCAATGACCTGGTATGATTTAAGTTAAATGTTTCATCTTTCTTTGGGGTTAGATGATCTCAGTTGGTAAAATAAATGATAAGATTGAGTCTAAGCATTCAACACATCCTGTAGGGTCTCTCTGGGTGATTGTATGCATAGTCATATCTCATTAAAACGCTAATGGCTGACAACAAATTTTAAATAATTAAGTGGTTGGCGAGATCAGAATAGATTACCTATATGGGCCGTCTCCAATAAAAGCAATTCGCGCTTCTGGAAGTCTATCCATGACTCTGTTGAACATGTATTCCAGATGTCAGAAGTTTTAATCTTTATAACATTGACATGTTACAGTTAAAAAGACTAGAGCAAGATCAAATTCTAAACTTCAAAAAGAAATTTCAACAAAATTTACCATAGTTGACAATATAATGGCCAGCAAAATAAGCATTATGTTGCTTGATGAAGATGTAACATAAAAAATTAAAAAAACAGAAATATGTCTAATACAAAAGCTTCAACAAGCTTATGAATATTCTGACATGTGAATCATCTACTAAAGATGAGTTGGAGCTTACTAAAGTCGGCTCCATAGTCCATGTCATATTCTGAGCATTAAATACATATAGGGACCCAACAATTTATCACTGCTTCCACTAATGATAAGCGCTAAAATAAAAGCAATACAACTGATAAGTGTTACCTTTTGATAAAATCCAAACTCTTTTCAACTCCAAGTCGTCCAACATGGACTATCAATGGTTTCTCAGGTTCACCATTGCTGTTTAGGATACAAAAATATATGATCAGACACATACATTCAAAATGGAAAGAAATAGATCCCAAGTATCACACTAGGATCATACCTCAGTCTCATTCTCATTTCTTGAGAGCGGTAACGTGGGTGAAAGCTTTCAGAATCAACACCCTTGTTCCACAGACGGATCTTATTGGCTGATACAAACATAGCAAAAAAGCAATTTAGTTTTGGATACTGCAGCGTTCACATGGATTTGAGCGATCTATGTAAACATATACAAAGCATTGGAAGGAAAAATGATAGGAGAAACAAAAATCAGCGAGTTTAATGCAGCATTTAAGTTACACTTTATAATAATTAAGGTCAACTATAATAGGCAGTACTTGAATATAGGATATTCATATCCACCTGCAGTCACCCTAGCTGCTTCAAGATCCTTTGCAATGGCAGCTGATGGAACCAATGTAAGATCAGCAGCCCTGTGAAGAAATTCTGAAAAGGAAGAACAAAAAGTTAGCAAATGCTCCCAAATCTGAAAACTTAGTCATCAATATGATCTAACAGGAAAAAAAGAATAATACATACTTATAACCCACCACATAGGTTTCACCAGCCAACTAAATGTGTATCTGGGGATGTATCTGCAGAGTAAAACAAGAAAAAGATTCAGTCTGGAGCGCTAAATTCACATGTTTCAAAGAAATCAGGCATTATATAAAAGAACTGAGTAGGAAAAATTTTTAAACTTGTTATCAATACCAGAAGAAATTGGAGAGTTTCCACTAATTTGATCATAATAACTTAAATGCAAATAATTTGACGGGAAAATTGAAAGAGAAATAAGCTCACACTGGAACATGAGTGTGGTATGACATCACTATGGGTACACACAAAAGTTTCGCAATAGCAAGAGCACCAAAAACCTACAAAGCAGTTAGTAACTGTCAGCCATGAGCCAGATGATATTCATTTATTTATTCTTCTCCTTGAAAAGATATTAAAGGAATCTAGCCAAAACAGTATTGATCAGCAACTACAGGTGTACCATTATTCCAGGCGAAGATGCATGAATTATGTCAGGTTTAAACCGTGCAACCTCTGAAATTATTCTGGGACTAAGTGCTAGGGAGAGAGGCACTTTCTGATACCAAGGGCAGGGGAAGCTGCAAAAGGAGAGAACATATTTGAGAACCAAATGGAAAGGTCAAGTTTTCAAACCAAAAACATTACCAAATAACTGTAAAGATGTGCACAGGCTCATAATTACATGTTCTCTCAGTCTGGTGGGCCAACCAACTTTCAAGCAATGAAAAATAAAAGATGCAACTACTACACTAGAAATTGAAAATCGCCAAAATGATGTCTACAAATGATGAAATCGAACCTAAAACTAAGATTTAGCAACTAAGAAATTAACAATTGATGTGATGTGATTATGCTAAACTCCTCATAAACTATAATTACTTATAGAAAGCAGTCAATACATTGTACAAATCTGAGGTATCTCCTCACTGTGTAGTGAAGTGTTTAGAAAGTTAATAATGATATTAGCTTTACGCATTCATTTTTTTCCCCATTTCTTCTGGTCATGAGATGAAAATGACTATCTCCAAGAGGATTGTCTAGTTGGTTACTTCCCTTACAGAAGAGCAAGAGTTCTATAGATCAATTCCTCTTAGATTAAGTTTGGAAGAAATTCATTTAATTTTTGTTCATTCATGGGATGGGATGGGCTGTGGTGCAGGCTAATCAAAATGAACATATTGTACATATGAGATTTGAGTCATATATCAGCACTTTCAATACATCCCAAATTTTCAAATTATTTATTTTGCCTCTGAAGCAGCAACACTCACTAATAAAATGAAGAAAGCAGAACTAAGAAAAAATAGAACTTTCAAGAAAAGAAAGAAAAAAAAAATTATTCAAAATAATTATATCAACCTCCGTGATCCAATCAATTTTGCTCCATGAAATTCTTGGGGCACTCCTTCATGTGTTGTCACAACCATTACCTACACAATGAACAAGCAGTCAATCAGTTATTTATCATGTTGAGAAATTTCTGCTATAACAAAACTGTGACTTGGGAGTTTGAACATGCCAAGCTGATTCAACTTAGCTTGTAATCGGTAATAAGAACGACTCAAGCCATAGGAAGTACTATAAAGCCTACATAATTGTTTGAATAATTTGGTCCTAAAAGGTTATCATTTGCTTGGTCTAATACTACTTGAGGCCATGGTCCTAGACATCACAAATCAAATAATTATATAGCTCTGGAGATATAAAAAATGTACCTCATCTCCCATTTCACGTAAATATCTTATAAAATTCTGGAATCGGTTTTTATACCCTGAAACATATCTGCAAAATCAAGAGGCAAACGCTCTCAGCAAGAGTCTTTAGGAATTAATTAACAGCATATATATATATATATATATATATAATAAAAAATTAAAGAAAAGTAAAACAATGCTTCTTAAACAATTGTTCATGCAAACTTCACTTTTTAATATAAATGAAGTTCTATGAAATCCTATGCCCACCATTTCATATTCGAATGAACTATATTGTATTTTTCATTTTCCCTTCCCAATTATTATTTGAAATTACTAGCATCTGTCCACTTAGACAATTTCAACAAATATACCACACTAAGGACCTCTTAAATTTCATTTAAACTCTACTCACTTTACCACTGGCAATGTCAGCTATAATTTTTAAGACTACAGACAAAGCATTTCACTGTCCAAATATCAGCTTTCATTCATAAAGAATTTATACCCTTTCTGTGATTCACTCTAATTCACATTATAATTTTTAAGACTACAGATAAAGCATTTCACAGTCCAAATGTCAGCTTTCATTCATAAAGAATTTATACTCTTTCTGCAGCTCACTCTGATTTGCATATTCTTGCTAAATCGAGCATCTATACCCTTATGAAAGAACATTTTATTTGATGCAATGTGACTGGGGAAAGAACACAAAGAAGTGCACGCTTAACTTCTAGGAAGCTGGTTCCTAGAATCAGTAATTTTTAGAATGACTAGCACCTAGAATCAGTGCCAATGACTTGTGAAAAGACTGGCATCTAATAGAAGTTACACAAGAGGTGATGAATTTTAGAGAAAAATAAACAAAATTAAACAGCAAGTTTTCGGGTTCTAATCCAAGTTATAGCATTCTTAAGTCTCATTTGGTGCTTATTTTCTTTTCTTTTATTCTATTCACAATTTGCCATTTCAATTTGTATAAACCACTAGAATTGATAGCCAAATTAACTAATCAACTAATATCTCAACAACTTGCAAAAAATAGACTGCATCAGTCAAGCACTTCAAAAACACGATAATTTCAACTTCAGCCCCAGAGGGCCTACATCATCTATGTATTACAACAAGACATATTACATCCAATACAGTCTACTCATTAAGTTAAGGTTTATAAAATCTAATTTGTCTTAGACACTCCCAAGTACATCCTCTCCTATTAACACAAACAAAATATACCCAAGAAACATATACATAAAATATTAATAATAATCCTAATTAGGAGTAACTCAAGATTGCTGAAAAAACTGCCAATTGGTCATAAAATATCCACATTCGAAGAAGCCAAGGTCCAAATCCAACAAGGAACAAGCACATGAATATTCCCAATTTAACCATACACAAGAATCCAAAACCAATGTTATAGAACCTTGGATGAATCACCAAGTTGAATTCCAAAGTAGCATCTGGCACACATACAGCTCACAAAACCAACTGTTTCTAGGAGAAAAACCACTTAAAAGTACCTTTCATAGTTGTTAACGAATGTCATTAAAAAAATTAAACAACTAAATGACCCCAAAACCTCCAAAAGAACCCAAAAAGACAAAAACAAAAACAAAAAAACAAAAAAAAAAACCAACAATGTCTCAAACAAATCTTGTAATCATCAAAGTCAACACCTCAAAACACAACATAATCACAAAACAAAACCAAAGATACTCCAAACCCGCAACTCCAAACCATCAGATTCCACAACATGAAAGCAAATCAAACAAAAGGGTGTCTCAAATTCACATCAAAAGAAAGAAAGAAACAACAAGGAGCCACTCACGCAAAAGGAGAAGGTTCAACAAACAAAGCAATACGACGAGGCCTGGCATTGTTCTCGGAGTCAATCAAAGGAGCACTCTCTTCCTCCCCTTCTCCACCAGTACCGCCTTCTCTAACCTCAGTAATAGTCATATTACCACCACCACCAGCTTTAACAACAAAACCCTTTTCCCTCCTCTCAGTTCTCAAACCAACAGATCTAAAAAAGTGACCTGTCTTGCAATTTAGGCTTCTGGGTATTATTGTTGAGGAGGCAAAGAAGGCAACTTTGAGAGAAAGAGAGGAGCTTGAAGAAGACGAAGAAGAAGAAAAGCAAGTGTTGGTTGTTGTAGAGCAAAAATAAGGAGAGAGAGAGGGATTTACAGAGAGAGAAGCAGGAGGAGGAGGAGGCATAGTTGCAGTAAATATACAGAGGAGGGAAATTTTGCTAGATTGATCAAATGGTAAGTGAAGGTCGTGGTGAAGGAATCTTGGAGGAATTGAACAGCACATAAAAAATGGATATTCTTTGAAAGGCGGGAGTGAAAAAGGTGTCAAACTGTACAGAAGATGAAGCATATGCTATTGGATGCTGGAATGCTGCTGCTGCCTTTTTTTATTTTTTTTTTCTTTGGATAAACTTCATTGAATCCCTAAGGTTTCAAAAATTATCAAGTTTTCAAAACTCCTTTACAAATAACTCTTTTAATCCCTAATATTTTCAAAACTCTTTAAAAAAATCAAAATCGTCAATCAACTAATGATCAATATTAACACAATATATAAAAAAAAAAAAATTATTCTTGATAATTGTTAATGACACATAAATTATAGAATTATTTTCATAAAATAATAAATTTATAAATTAATTTTTTTAATAATATATCACTGAATTTAAGTTATTAAATTGTAATATAAATTATTTAAAGTCACTGTTAACCATTAATTAACTGATAGTTTAGAGTTTTTGAAGAGTTTTGAAAAAATTAAGGATAAAAATAATTATTTAAAAAAAACTTTAAAAACTTGATATTTTTCAAAATTTCGAGAATCAAAATAAAATTTTCCTTTTTCCTTTTCGTTTACGCTCGCCGTCTCTATTGGATCACCACATTTTTTTATTTTTTTTTAATGTTTGTACGTTTGATTATTGCATTAAAATAATAAACAAGTTAATCACAAACATAATCTATGTTCACTATTTTCTTTTTCAAATATGAACGACCTATCAAGATTATTGATTGATAGCACAATCCAAATTATTACTCCTATAAAATGAGATTCATATATACATTTTATATTTTAATAGAATAAAGATGAAATTAAAATATTTGACGTTTTATGATTAAGGAAGATATTCAGCAATTTCAACTAAGGAATTATGTGTGTGTATTTATTTTTTTAATATTAGTAAATTGGTTGAGTAATTTTTTTTAATAATATTTATGACAAGGGTTCAATTTTTACTTTGCTAATTTAAATTTGTAGGTGTGAAGAGATCTTTCTTTTTGTAGTGAGAGTTTTAGTTTGAACATGTTTTTAAAGGTTTGTTTTGTTAGATTTTGATAGAATTTATCTGATGTTGGATTTTAAAAATAAATAATGAATAAATTGACAATTACCAACAAAATGTGTCGCACTAAATAAATAAGGCTTTTTTGTGGCAAATTGGATAGGTGGAGTGAAGTAGCAAACACCATCCATGCCCCAAGTCATAAATTTGAGCCGCACCCTTCCATTAATATGTAAATAGTTTTCTCATTTTATATAGGTAGTCTTCTCCCATTTCTAAGAGTAGAAATTCCGATCAAGCTTCAGAAATTTATTTCAGTTGATCCCAACAATGTTCTGATATAATATTAATAATAAAACAATAAATAAGTTTTTTTTTTAAAGGACTGAACCAAATTCAGAGTGTTGCGTACATCAAATGCAATGACAATGAGATTATATGTCTTTAGGACCAACTTTGATCGTGGAGTGTGGTCCAGGTGACTATAAGCTATGAGTTAGCTACTCATTTTTTTTTTTATATATATAATTATAGTTAGCTCAATTTTTACAGATTTATATTTTAATGAGTAACATGGGTTCGACCCTCTTTTACTAAAATAGAGAGTAACGTGTTCAACTGATAGAAATGATATATATTAACAAAATAAAGATTTGGAATCATTACATAAGGAAATCAAATTCCATTAGAAAGAGAACCTGAAACCTTTTGAATAAACTTTTTTTTTTTTTTTAATGTACAGTCCATATAAACTTGTTTCTCAAATATTGATAATAAATTCTATAACCACAAATAATAAATTAAATATTCTTTCCTTGAGTAAGATTCTTAAGTAATTTAGGTACCTTTTACGTAGACGAAACTTGCCAAAATTCAACAGCAGAATATTGGTTTTTTTCATGATTTTGTTTCATTAAATTGACTAACTACAATTAAATTGAGTTGAGTTAAACTTTGCTTAACGATTCTGCTAAATCTAGTGAATCCTGCATTGGTCAATAGGTAGTTTTTGGATTGATTGTTAAGAGACGTGTCTCGATTATTTAAATGAACTATGTATATATGTTTTACTATTAAGGAAGACGATAGTGATATTTATTTGATTATTCGATAGTGATATTTATTTGATGTAATAATCATATGATACATGTTGCAACAAGGCATATAATATGCCATGGCGTATTTTGGATTTTTTGGTCCCTTATCTACTTTGAATCTGATAGTTCTAGGTATTACCACAGGTTGAGGTTTTCATGATAAACAGAGTGCTTCGCTTTCTTCTTGTGGTGGGATCATCATACCTGGCACTTAAACAGCACACACATAAAAACAAAATGATACAAAATATGTTCATTGCAGTCTTTAGTTTATATTATACATTTTAGAAATATCTTTGTAAAAAATATTGCAATATTTAACCTATTTCTAGATATTTTCTTTTTGTCAATCGTTGTTTAGGGAAATACTTCATGTGTTTTTAATCAAATTGTGTGAAGTAAATGTAGAAATATTTTAATTAATTAAAAGGTCCTCTTCTTTGTACCTTGTTAATGTTAACATGTCTTTGATATGTTTAACCAAGTAACTTGCTAAAAAATATCTATTATTATTACAATGGTAAAAATTCAAACATGCTTTAAAAAAAAAAAAAAAAAGAGTTTGAACAAGTTAAATGCCTTTTACACTCAGAATATCATGTATAGATTTTTGTAAGAGTTTGTGAAATCGTACGGTTGAGATCAATCACTTATAAAATATGGATGATAAGACTTTAAACAACCATTAAAACAAATTAGGAAGTACGTAACTACTTGAGGTGGAGAATAATATTGTGCAACAATTCCAAACGTTTTCAAAATATTGAAAAATTACAAGAAAATCCTAATATATATTTATTTAATTTGTTCTAATTATTATATTTCTTTAAAGGTATTTAATTTATTTATAAATTATCATCCACTTGAAGTTTATAGTGTTCCACTTGACCTCTGCTGATTGAATCAAAATTTTGGTGTAAGTAACATGCCACCATTGATGGGGTGTGTAAGTTGATTATTCATGGCTTGTTGCGAGTCAAATTGGAAAATCCATTCTACAAAAACAAAATAAAAATGTGAGAGAATCATGAAATATTCCAATGAATATTCTTTCTTTTTAATTGGTTATGTTTGTTATGGGAATAGGAGTAGGTTTGGGATTCAAAAATCCTAAACTACTTAAATGTCATCTTTTAAAACCAACCGGAAAGAATTATGACTGTGAGAGAATAAAAATGCAAGAGAATCATGAAATATTCCTACGAATATTCTTTCATTTTAATTGGATGTGTTTGGTACATGGGAATGAGAATGAGTTTGGGATTCAAAAATCTCAAATTACTTGAATACCATCTTTTAAGACTAATTGGAAAGAATCATGGATACGAGAGAATAAAAATGCGAGAGAATCATGAAATATTCATAAAAATGTGAGAGAATCATGAAATATTCCTACGAATATTCTTTCATTTTAATTGGATATGTTTGGTATATGGGAATAGGAGTGGGTTTGAGATTTAAAAATTCCAAACTATTTAAATGTTATCTTTTAAGACTAATTGGAAAACAATGAGTTTGAATCCCAAACTCCCTGATATTCCATTATTTTGGGATTTCTTGTTCTCATTCAAAACCATGACTTTTGGTGGGAATAAGATTTTTCGTTTCCTATATTCTTTCTCGTCTCTCTATCTATCTCTCTTTCTCTCACCTTCCTCCATTCTCTCATCACACATCCATGGAAACTCTTTACCTTTTTTTTTTCCTTCTAAGTTGGGATTTGGTTATGGGTTCGACGATTAACCCAGAACCATCAGGTCTTAGGTTTGAGCAGAACCTCTATTATGATTTTTTTTTTTTTTTATGTTTTGATGTTGTAAATGATGTTGATGTTGTGGGAGATGATAATGTTGATCAATTAGATTGATAATATTGACAAACTGTGCGTTGATGATGTTGAATCGTGGGAGATGATGATATTGATGGACTGTGATTTTTTTTTATTTTTTTCAATTTTGTATAAAATTAATATTATATAACAAAAAATTTTAACTAATTGTACTTTAATCTAATTTTAACATACACCAAATATGATATAATATAATTTTTAATCAAATCCCAAGTTTTACCATATACGGGACAATGATTTTTCATTTCAATCAAATCCATTCTATTCCAATCCAATCCAATCCATTTCATTCCAATCACACATGCCAAACAATGCTTAATAATTGTCCAACCCCATCTTAAACCATTTATTATTATCCTTAATAAACAAGATTTTATTAAACGATGAAGACAAGCTTGGCTGGCATTTATTTTGGATTATTATCTAAAATCGCACGTGTATCACATTGTTATGTAAGGACCTCCGGTTTGAGGTCAGCTTTTGATATTCTTATTATTCTTATTATTTTTTTTTTACTTTTTATTTTTCAAAGCCACTAACGATATCATATTAGAGGTAAAAGCCTATGCTATATGTTGTCCTTGAATGGACAAGCATCTGAAAATGTGTAGGGTCGTCTATATACACGGAGTCCAAATAGAATCCAAGATAAATAATGGAAGGCATATATAATTTGGGGAATATAGAGTAATGATAGATGGTGATATATATCAAATTTCATTGCCTTTACAACTTGGTATTGTGGTCGAAGTGCTAGTTGGTGAGTTTTTTTCCTCTATTCAATTATTGTTATTAAGATTTTTTTTATGGCATTATTCGAATATTGGTTATAACTACTTCACCTAGTAAGAATCAGAACAAAGTTTTTACGTTCATATATTTCTGGATAGAGAAAGGTTCTCCATTCTAAGAAGGCAAATGAAACAGACCCATGTGCAAGGCATTTATGAGTTACGATGAAGATATTTTACATGTCTTAATCTACTAGGTATGTCCATAAATATTATCAACATAAATGAATTTAAAGATCGTCAAATAGTCCGATATGACTGGAAGGCAAAATTAAAGTATGTTATTGATAATATTGCATTTACTTTATATCAGAGACATAATTCAAACTCGTACTCTTGTATGTACATGTGAGAGGATTATGTTGGATTATTAGTCTTGATCAGTTTTGTGGCGCTACAACTATGCATACGGGGGTCAAGTCTTGCATTTGGATTTTTCGAGGAGGAGACGTTTAATGTATTTAGCTTATACATTTTTTAAATAAATCTATTTTCAATTTTATATAAAAGATCTTAATTTTGTGATTTGTTTAGGAGTGAGAGTTCAGCTTTACTTTTAAAATTTCTAAATATTGATAGGAAGTGACTATTCGCAAACTGAGGAACGTTGTCACGCACACACTTCATTCCAAAAGTTAACACCTGTCTCAAGCACACCAAAGAGATATGCAATTCGTTGTTTTTCTGTCCAAACACACTTTCTCATAAAGGTAAGATGGTCTCTCTCTTTCTCTTAGTTTTGTAAATATGCATGTAAAACCATTAATGTGTTTTCATTTTGTTATAATCTCGTTTGAATTGAAGTTTTGTGATATGGGTTTTCGCTCTGTTTTTGTCGACGTTGAATTGTTCTGCAATTAGTTTTGAAAGTTGCTCTATTTTTCCATATTTTGTTTGTCTGTAGCAAAACCTATACATTGCTTGTCAGTTCTCATCAATTGTTTCCCTTCTTTCAATCCAAATCAATATCGCACAAATCATTATGGGGTGTGCAAACTACATACAATATTTGAAGGGTGGACATATCGCCAATCAACAATAATGGTCTAGTACTCAGCCCAGGTTCGATGGTTGTCCAGCCCACTTCCATGTTTGCTTTTGGGCCCAATGTCCATGCTGGTAGTAAATTGTGAATTGTAACCCAATTTTGATATCCCAAGAAAGCATCCAGTTTGGGAAACAAACACACCAAGCTATAAATAAATTAAACCGAGAAGACAAGCCAACCGAATTTTTGCTTCCAACATTATACCGACTAAAAATTTGACGCTTTTATGTTGTTTTAAGTGCTAAATCTAGTTAATTAGTTTGGAAGATAAAAAAAAAAGAGAGAAAAGGACTTGAATTTGTAATAATTGCATGTAAAAAGGAAGGATTGATCATGCATGAATTTTCCAATGCATAGCATTGTTATTCTGTACTGCATAGGATTTTGATGAAGGCTGTTAGGTGGCAGAATCGCCATGGTAGTCCCTACTTCATTGCTTTGCCTCAATTGCAATTCCCACAAACATTCAAACATCTTTAACATCACTTGGGGCCATTGTTTGACAACCAGCCAACGCAAAATTAAACCTCTAAAAAGTTAAACATAAGTACGTCTATAGAACCTACACGTGTACATTTAATTACAAAATTATCCGTTTTATCTTTTCTTCTCATTGTATAATTACAGTTGCACTTACTGTATCTAGCACTAGTCACGTAAACCAATGGGAGAAAAAGAGAGAGAGAGAGAGGGAAACAGGAACGGAGGCTTTTTAACTTGCAGTCAAAAAAACAACTCAGCAGAGGCAGATTTTTCAACAGTTGATGATTTCTTCTGTCCAACTGACAATTAATAAAAGAAAGAAAAAAATAAAGACAAGTTTCCTGATATTCACGCCAAGACTATACACTCATGTATTCAAATAGATTCCCTCCCCTTTTTTTCGCTCTTTCTTTTTCTTATGTGTCATTAATTCAAAGAGGGACTGGAGGGACCATATATGTATACATCAACCATGTCACAAGAATTAATTCTAATTTTTTGACAAGGGAATTGATGTATTAATTTTTTTTTTTGATGGGAAACAAAAGGGAGGAGTTGGTAGGCCCTGGAGCACCTAAAAAGCAGTAGCATCCACTGGTAAAAATTGAAACCAAAAAAAGAGAGAAGAGAATCAGGTAATTGTTTGTCTGGGTGTGTTCCCTCTGCTTACCTCTTATTGCCTTTATTTGTTTATTTATTTTTTAACTTTTATTGTTCACTTAAATCTCTCTCACTTCCTTTTATCAAACAAGGGCTCCACCACTCCTATCTTTTTTTTGACCAACACCATTTTCCTAGGTTAAATTCTGGTTATCGCACCAGTCCAACAAAAGCTGGTGAATTCCCCAGCTTTTGGTTATAGCAGTGTGTGTTCTTCAACACAACACTATACCCTACTAACCATTCAAAAATTGGAATATCGAAATTTCCAAATCGGTCTATAATGAATATGGTTTTTTGATGAATTTTAAAAGTTCATTAACTACATTATACTTGACAAAGAGAAGGTCTATAATAGTGTGAAACTATATAAAACAAATGGGGGAGACACGTTGGCGTAGATATAATTGATTAAACGGTATGGTTTTGTGGAAATATACTGTAGACATACAAATAGGCCACGTGCATGGCTCATGCACGTACATGAATGGTTGATGTATTGATGGTCTCCAGTCAACTTCTTTGAACAAGAATAAATATGCTCTCCACATTTCACTGAAAGCCCAATTCTCTCTTTTTATCTCTTTCTAGACTCTCTTTCTCTTTTCTTTTATTTCTTATCTTCCTTATTAAACCATCCATAAATACTACTACCTTCAAACTACCATCTGCCTTTGTTCACCGTTTCTCTACTCCTCTTCCTCCAAAGTTGAACCAACATCTCTCTTTCGATCTGAGATTTTTTAGAATTCTTAAAATGTCGAGTAAGGCTAGTAAACGAGTGAGTTTCAGTCCTGATATTAACGATAAGCCTACGATATTCCTCAAACATGGAGGCAGTGGAAGAGCAGGTGGGAACAGGAGGAGGGTTGTCGTTGGAATTTTCAGTTTTAGGCTGCTGCCTAGGAACTCAAGGTTTTCTCCGGCAAGATTACTGCAACATCTTGGAGCTAAAGTGGCGCGAGCTCTACGCTGTGTCTCCATGAGAAAGAGGTCTTCACGGAAGGTTTCTTCGTCTAGTTTGGCAAGGTCACGGTCGTTAGCAGACTCTATTGACTCTCATCGAGCTGAAGCCATAGAAGATTGCATCGAGTTCTTGAATTCCTCGTCCTCCATGTCAAGATCAAACTCCGTTTCCACAAGTTCCTGCTAGAAGTTCAGCTCTGATGGGCAAAACATGTACAGCAAATAGAAGATGACATTTGTGATCGTCGGAAGTTCTTGGTCGGGTGCATAGTCACTTTCAGGTAGCAGACGACTGCATTTTCCATCACATCCAATCCAATCGAATCTCATAGAGCTGGATCTACAGATGGAGAATCGCATCTGATTTCTTAGATTCTTATTCCTCTCACCAGATTTTATGCAATTTCTTGCCAGAGTAAATGGTTCTTTCGTTGTAAGAAGTTCTATCTGTTAGATGTAGATAAACTAGCAGTAACCACATTTTGTTATTATGCTTTGATAAAACAAACTGTTAAACCTATGAAAAAATTTTATTACAATATTTATTTAATATCAGGCATGCTTGAACTATGTCATTAGAGATCAAGATAAACGTTTTATCCATTTGATAGCATCAATTAATCAACAGAACATAATGGTTGGTGAATTTCTTGAATCCTAAAAGAAAAGACGAACAACAGAATAAAGCATCATGGACCATATTTTAACCAGCATACAATGCAGAGACAGACAGTTCCAGATGTGGGGCAGCAGCCCTGCGTATCGAGTCTGTCTATCTAATATTCACAGGCTGTAGCTCCCATGTAAATGAAAACTCAACAAACATCCCACTTGATATCTGTTATTATTTCAATCTTTTCGACTCTTCATACTACCAAAATTGTCCGGGAAACATTACCATTCACAAATGATCACAAGTCACACGTGATCCATGCATCGTCGTGTAGTTCTAGTTCAAAGTGGTTAGAAGATCAATCCTCACAAATTAATCTCATTGTACAAAATGGAATAGACAGATTTAGCAATTTGGGAGACAAATGAACGACAACTGTGAGAAAGAACGCATCTTTTTTCAACTTCCACAATAATTATGATGTGTCCACTAATAAATTGATTGCCACAAATCCAATTTTTTCAAAATTTAATGGTCCATATGCAAATGGCAAAATGACGAATAGGGAATCCAAGGAAAGCTATTCAAGATCTCGGATACCTTGACTGGAAGCTTTCTTCAGTTCAAGAGCTCTTTTATAAGGAGGGGCAATTGGAGGTTGTATGGGATCCAAGCTCTGGTATGTTCCATCAGCAAATTTAGGCAGCGGATAGGAACGGTCAGAGTCATACCCACTAAGGTCCCCGCAGGCCAAAAATGGGATGTACACCTTATTTGGCCCTTCCAACCACCCACTACTGCAATCTGCCATGTGATAAGAACCAACAATAAACATTAATGCCACATTAATGGTGCAGACGAAAAAAGGGTAATAAAGAAGACAGGTCCTGGACAAAGCCAAAAATTAAAGATAACCAAACAGTGGTCCTTGTCTCATCAATAGGAAGTTAAGCTATCGAGCTAAATAAGAAGTTACCTAACTTCAGACAAGGATTAATCAGTAGTCAATAATACATTGAACAGGACTAGCTGAGCTGCATTCTACATCGAATTAAACTAAAAGCAATCGACTCAAGTAAAAGAGAATGAAAAATTTGACCTAAACGTAAGGTGACATGTGGGCATGTACTAAAAATCACAATGATACATTGCCAGCACAATTTTAGATAAAACAAAGTCCAGATTATTCTAAAAGATTTTCCAACTCCTAGCTTATACTTATTTTCTGTGGTTTTTCAGTCAATATAGAAGACAAAGGTCTTTATTATCCACTTAACTTTCAATGTTAAGCCAGTTTCATAATCTTACTTCTTCATAATGAGGGAGAAATTTTCCAATTGCTCTTGCAGTCATTTAATTCCAGCGATCAGTAATACTAAACATAAGTCGCCAAAGCATTTGCATTTTGATATCAAGAGACTTAATAGTGATATATGATCTACAATATATGCCAACTTTAATAATATAAGTTAATAATTCTTCAAAAGAACATAAATTTGAGAACAAGATGAAAGATTTTTTCTTCAGTCTGAGATTAGATGTGAAATGTGCATGCACCAGACCCATATGTCGGAAAGAAAAACAATGACAACCTAAGCAAATAAAATGACAGAATGTGTCGTGCTTTAAATTTATATTCAATAGCATATTCCATCAACACAACATCTGTCACTATCAGATCCAAAATATGTAATAAATGTTGCATGTACATTTACCTAGATCATCTCCTCCCCCGGGGCTTCCCACCTTTTCTAAAAGGCGGTGCAACTCTTTTGGATTAAATCCTTCAGGAGGAGAATAATTCTCGCAAACTGCAAAGGCCTCTGTATGACAAACAATAGAATTATTAGTTATGATAGCAACAAGACAAAGTTAAATAACTTCCTGTGTATAGTTAATGTAAGCAAAATCTGACACAAAATGGCAGAGCACCAGGGAAGAATACCTATACTGGAATTGCGGCTGCTTTTTGGTTTGGCAAAGGTCACTACAGGAAAAAATAATTTTAACTGCAACAAAAACCAAATTAACATTGATATTCTAAGTCTTCATGGTAATTTTCAGGCTAATCATAAAGAAACAAAATGAATTCAAAGAATTATATTGCTTCTAAAATTGATTTACGAAAAGGGCATATACTTATCTTGTAATTCAACAAGCATTACCTGACTATATAGGAGACTTGTATCCTTTCCACGAAATATCTTTGAAATAAATTTCCCTCCTTCTTTAAGCACATGAGTAACAATTGTTAAACCCTGCAATAAGGTGGACCAGCTGATAAATATTATACTAAAATATTATTAACAAAAAAGAAAAAAAAGACTATGAAAGGACAGCATCTCAAATCAAAATAACTACCAACTAAAGTGCATGCTTTAATATGCAGCGACAGACAACAAGGGAAAATTGAGTGAGGGGAATAATATTAATACGAGTAATAGTTAGCAGCAGCTTGTATTGCAAGATAATTTATTAGAAGATTTTACCAACATTGTAATCCATGACAAAACACCAACAACCAGATAAATAACTGGTAATTTTCCCTTTCAATGCTAACTTATTTGAAAATTTTTTATGGCTGAGAATACTGACACGGATAAGTGGGTGCAGAAGCAAACCATCACAGAGAGAAAAAAAGTGAGCTTAATATTGCAAAGAAATTGGAAACAGATAAGAAAAAACTTACAATGTTACAGTTTCATGTTTCACATTGGCAAAGATGATACACACAAGAGAGACTAAATCATAAACCATAAATATGTACATGTATATGAGATTTCATATGACTTCCTAAAAAGGTGACAACCATTCAAAATTAGGCACCACTCCAAGTAACCCTAGGAAAACACAACTACAAGAGAATTTTGAATACTTACAGCTAGTATAAGTTGGGATTGAACAAATTCATCCATGTCATGAAGGCCAGTTACTGCAAATCACCATGAGAATGAAGCGAGGCTTAAGAACATGTATAATACCATCAAAAACAGTATAAGGGAGAGCAGAAGAGGCTAAAAACCATAAAGCCATTTTACCATCAGGAGCACCATCACACACAACCAAGTCGGCCTTGCAGCCATCAAAATGTCTAATGACCTGTAATGTAAGGTAGCACAGTAAAAAAAATAGAATTGCTGACATTGTTTGAACAGACGTCAGATCAAACTATTTTCATACTTTCAGTTGAAAAGTGCATCATAACAAATGTTTAGAAAAAATATAAAAGTCCTTACCACTTCAGCTGTTCGGGCATTTGTAATATCACCCTGTACTTGAATAACACCTTCAATTGGAGCCATGGGCTGTAAATCAATAGCCACAATGAGAGGAAGATCATTGTCCCTGAAAAGAGTCTATTTAAGTTATGTTCCAGAAAAGAAGGTGCCCATGAAGAGAAATTTTTGAATGTTTTCATAAAAATATGAGATTGCAAAGAGTTGTGTACTCATGTAAAAATGGACAATAACACCAAAAAAAAAAAAAAAAAGCAGTAATGAGTCAGATTCTGATAAAAGAAAATCAAATCACATGTTTTAACTAACATGACATTGATGACTTATGTTAAGAAAATTACAACATATTATCAACAACGGATGAGGTACATATATGATTTGAAATTATCTGTAAGTGCTTACATATCATAAGTTTATAGAAAATATAACGATGCTACGAAAGAAGTCAGCTAAATTCTAGAAACATGAAAAAAACCTTAATCATACAACTAAAGCTACTGCAGAACTTGTCCAAATATACACAGACACACAATATTAAAAGGTACATAAGGACTAAACCATATCACACCATGTATGTTTCAATCACATAATGATGAAACATTTATTCCTTCACTTTCATTTCATGAAAAGCAAAGAAGCAAAGATCAACATCAATAGAATACTTGTTCCAAACTTGGAGTACAGAGACATACAAAGTTCACCACAGACAATGAACGAAAACATGACAAAATGACAGTTTACCTTGAATCAGGGGACGACTTTGCTGGGAGATACAACTTACGACTCAAAACCTACACACGAGATGCAGACATCAAAAACTTAGTCACAATGCTCTATATCACCCCCAGTTGGCACAACCATGAGAGCAAAAGCAGCGGCATGATCAATAATCATGCATATTGCGTCTCAGCATGACAAACTAATAGACCAATGAAGGGTACACCAAAAAATTAATTAAGCCAATACAACAATCATTTGAATGAGCAATACCTGACTCCAGCTACCAGGGGCAGCACACAAATCTACAACCCGTTTCACTCCTGCAAAGCATATTGTTTTCAGATAAGAAGCTTTTGTAACTCACAATTGAAATCTTTTCCCAACTATGCGATTAGTAAAGATGGTTATAAAAGCAAAGATATAAAGTGTCATTCTATTCCTACATAATTCATCTAATTGTCCAAGTCCTTCATTATACAGATAACTCAATAAGCAAAACGAATTAGATTAAACGAAAAGAAATCGATCGAGGGCAACGAGATGGAAACCATCAAATAGGTTGAATTCCTCATCTATCTGAAGGAGTTTGAAGGCACTTCGAGCACGCCAACCTTCTTCTTTAGCTTTCCTATAGTAAATATCCTACAAACAACACCACCAACCTATCAGCAACTATTCGAAACTACAAAACCCCGAAAAAGATCAAACGTAAATTCGAAGAAAAACAAAACCTACCCGCTTATCCCTCGAAGCCTTGCCCATGTTTCAAACACAAGTCATAAAACTAAACTCCCAATACCACACTCGACTTCTTTAAAGACAACAACACCTGTCTATAAAATAATTCCAAAATCAAACAGCCTCATAATAAATCAATTGAAATACTTAAACAAAAAATCTATTAGTCTTTTCGTCGAACAGCTTATATGCATATGAATATACGAAAACTAGTTACAAGAAAGGAGAAATGAGGAGACGTGATTTGGTTAAAGAAGGTTGCGACGGGTTTGACTTGCCTTTTGATAGGTACTGTAACTATGGGTCTGCTTTCGAGCTGTCAGCTGCTTTGATAACTGAATGAAGCTTCGCTCGCAAATCAGAGAAAACGGTTGTTGCAGCTGCAGGGATGGAAATTGTAAGAGGAGGGGTAAATTTGGAAATGTATGTGGAGTGCCAGAACTGCGACGTCGTTTTAGTAGGTGACCAATAAACGACTGAGTTTTTGCTGTCAACGGCCGTATTTTATTTTTTTGCTTAAAGATCGATTAAATTTCGTTGTGTAAATATAATCCAGTAATTACAAATTATCAATTCAAAAAAAGCGAAAGGTTGAAAAAAAAAAAAAAAAAAAAAAACAAAGACAATTACAATTGTTCACTAACTTTCCATGGCATTACCACAAAAATTATGATTTTGTAGCAAAATAAAATTTTTATTAAGATTTGTCAGTTATCTAATTCCAAAAGGTACAAGAAATGCTAGATGATTCAAATAATTTATTAATTCAAATTTTAAGTGTAAAAATATCATAAGGTTATAATAAAATATCATCCATATCAATTAATAATAATAAATTATTATAATGTTTATATCATTTTGTTTAAGTATAAATTTATAAAATAAATTTAAACAATTCATATAATGCGTGCTCAAATATATAAGCACACTTCATTTAAGTTTGTGCTTCATCGCCATTGACTCGTCATCTTCATCTATGACTAGCAATCCGCAATCTTTAGAAAAAACGAATTGAAATCAGTGACAATATCTTTACTGAAGACAATGAGAACAATGCTGACAATGTTTGACACCGAAGTCAAAGTTTTCCAACAAAGTATTTAAGTGGATGATGAAATGGATACGTTGAGATCGCAAAAGAACAACAACAAATCTGTTCAACAACGGCAACGACTAAGGTTAACAATTGATATAAGTGTTTAAAAGTTGACTGAAGGGTTGACGATTGCTAGGGTTGAGACTTGGAGGGTCGAATGAAAGAGTGTTTAGGTTTATATATTTTCATTTTTTGTTTTAAATAAAAACAAATTTTCCATTTGTGTCCATTTTTCTAACCCAAACCAATATACATATATAATATATTATATATATGTATAAAGATTTTTGACATTCAAACAGAACCGACCCGAAAATCAATATTTTCAATTCAGTTCGATTCAAATTGGATCAGTTCAGTTGCGGATTTTACTTTTTTCCCCACCCCTACTTCTAGTTCTAATATCACTCTAATCTCTTTAATTTTTTTAATCCATTTTATGGTTAACTTTGATCCTTCTTAACCTGGATTTTTCATATTGGCCGTTGTTTGGAAGCAAATTGTCATAATCCACAGCATTCATTGACCAATATAAGTTTGAAACGAATTTCTAAATCATAAGAAAGAGATAACAGCATAGAACTCTAAAGATTAAATTGCCAATCAACATGTAAAATGCCAAGAAAATGAAGCCCATCAGGATCACGTAAAATGTTTCGGGAGGCGAGTGATCTCTAGATATTCGATGAGACATCTCAAATGCAACATACAACTGGCTCCATGCTCTTCCCTTTTGCCCCCTATCATCCACCTAAGTTTGAGTAAGTTTCGAAATCTGTTGAGGCTGAAACCCTGAAGGTCAACGCATTTGATCTTCAGCTTCCACTAGTAGCTGGGGCTGTTGCTGGTTTCGCATCCTCAGCCTTCTCATGTTCTTTGTTGAGCATCTGAAAACCAAATATGTGAAATGAGAAGACTGTACATATTTATGAATATAATTATCAGGGTAACTAACAGTGCCAAGTAAGAATTCTGACCTTGTTATTGATCAAGTTGTGCAGTGCAATGACACTTCGGATGAGTGACGAAAGATATATAACTAACATCATATCATTTGTTTTCACTGCACAAAAGGATTAAATTTAGATCTATGAACTAAAATAATAACAGATTGACCTATTTATACTGCAATTTTTTAACCTTTTTTTTGGCTTGTAATTACCTGCAAAGGCCTTAATCAATTCATTCACGTTGAGGTTTGGTAGTAGGTTAAATACATCCTGCAATTTGGACAAACAAGAAAATATGAGATCACAAATCAATAAAAATGAATCATCCAAAATGATGTGTGGGAATAAATTGAGCTTGACTACATCAACCCTCGTCCGCCCTTCAGAATGCTCTAAAGAAATACACCCACACTTAGCTAACTGCCGAATGTGGACTGTTATGGATTTGAAACCATGATAAAGAGTCAGACTTTGATAGAGCCGTCCTATGTGGACGATGACACGAGAAAATGACTGCAAAATGCATGCTGTAAATATAGAAGGTGTCAAGTGTTAGAGAGTACCAGCTTATTGCTGATATACATATTGGCAGCATGCTTTATGTAACAATAACATGAATGATTAATAAATTTACAAGTGTCAAAACACCTTGCAAATCAACATAAAAATTAGATGCATAATCTTCAACAGATCCTAAAATCCTTTTTTCATGAATGTTATAAATTTTCTATCTAAAGAGGAATAAACAATCCAAAGGCCCCCAGATAATCACACCTCCACATCAAAAGTCTATGGACTCGTATTGGGATACTATGCATACCTGCAAATGATAGAGTATCTCATGATTCAATGGAAGTTTCTCATCAATAACAAGATCCAGATAACCGCGTATCTCTCTTAATCGTGCATCCAGACCCTTCAGAGCTGTAAGTTTTCCAGTGACCTGTAGAAGGAAAAAAGACAACCATATTCCTTATTCCAATCACATGAAACATCCATAAAATAAAAGCTTAAAATATCAAGTTGACTGAAATTTATGAAAGAGATGACCTCAACAGAAAATAAGAAAAATTAGAAGTAAAGATAATTAAGAAGATACAAACCTCAGTTGCAAGTGTACTAATGGTCGTATCCTTCACATCCCTTAGCAAGTGTTCCACTCCTATTTACAGGTAAAATGATGACACTATCAGTACAAAAAATAAAAGCACAAATCAAGATAAATTGACTTGCAACTTATCCTAATGGCAAAACATACATTTTCAAATCTCAAGCCATACCAATTTCCTCCACTTCATGAGCAGAAATTTCTGACGGCACATGAACAAAAACCTTTTGGCTTTTCTGAGTAGCGTTCTGTAAGATAAAAGAAGTAGATTGGCTCCAGATAAGGGGAAAACATGGTCACATATATAGTAAAAACAACCATTATGATAATGTTGTGAGTCTCATCATACTCTTCAGATCATAAAACCCATCCCCAACAGTCAAGTCAACTATCAGCCATATAACCTCTATACAATAGTACGATCAGCAGGGGATAGCAATCACAAAAAGTCAAGACATTGTTTTACCTCTTTAACCTCTTCAACATCATAGTAGGCCTTGGTGGGTATTCCAAGCTCCTTTGGTTGGACATCAATAATCACCAACACAGGATTTGGGACATAGCTAAAAACAAATAAAAAGAGTGATAAGAAAATAAGCTTCCAAAGAAAATGAGAGAATTTCTCCAAATTTTCAATAAATATATAAAGGAAATGTAATCTCACTTGTGGAACAATTGGTGAATATCTAGATCATTCTCTTTTAGCTTTGGACCCGTACTATACCAACCTACAACGTGTTCCTTGGCTGACATCACAAATTCATATGACAAGATTTGTAACAATTTCCTAAATGAAATAAATAAATAAACAAAGACTGATATGAAATCATCTAAGAAAATAATTACCATTAATTCTTTTGAACATTGAAAACATTGATTCATGGTAGTTGTGGTCAAGAAACCATATGCCTGGGTCCTTGTCATCTTCTTCAAAGGGCACTGAAATTACAAGATTCCACCCTTTAAATACAATCACAAACTAATGTCCCAAGAAACAATCAAACAACTTTAAGTGCAACCCTTTGTTGGGATAAAAACAGACTCAAAAGTGAACCTGCCATTACATCTCTTCACAAACTGAGAAGAAAACACAGATATAAAGAAATTTACTCTTTTCTTATGGCCAGTCCCAAATGGTAACCACAGCAACACTGCTCAGAAAGACAACTGAATACACACCTTGCCCATAGAGGAAGGATTTCCATTAATTCGCATTGTTGCTTATGCATCTAACCACATAATTAGTTTTCCTGGTGGAGTAGTGGACTAGAAGTCTGAGTCACACTTTTACTATGCCTTAAGACCTAAAAAACCATAATCTAACCCCATCGCGAAACGAAGATACAATAATAAACAGAAAATATTACGAACTTATCAAAGTTCATGCAAAATTTTCGAATACCTTCACACCAATGTATCGACAACCCAGACAATACACTCGAACAATATTAATACTACAAACCGCAACGACCAGAGCCATACTTCTATCAACCAAGACCCTAATTCCAATTTCCACACATGAAAGTTAAAGCTTCATCGACAAGTTCAACTATTTTCTCACTTCACACGACCATAGCTAGACCTCACAAAAACATCTTCAAAATCGATACTTCAATGTAGAGACTATCTTTTTCTACAGATAATTACAACTTACGCACAACCGGTTACAAATTCGATAGCATAAACCCTAATTTTTGGAGTCAAGTTAAAAATTGGGTACATTATAGGGGAGCAATAAAGGCGGGAAAAATCAGATCTAGATAGAGAGAGGAGAAGGTGGACCTGCGTAGCTGTTGGTGACGTCGACGGTGCCTTTGAAGGAGCTACCGAGGAGAACGCCGACGACGCGCTTGCGAGTGTCCTTGGCGACGCGATTGTAGTTGTCGACTATACTCAGCAAAACCAGCGGGTGCACTATCACCTTCTCTATCGGTCTCGTCGATATCTGCTGCGTCTTTATCACGTCCATCTTCAAACTCTCTCTCCCTCTGCAATAAACCCTTTGTTGTTTCTCTCTGTTTATTTTGTTGCTTTCATCTTTTTTTTTTTTTTTCCGTCTCTTTTCAAAACCCTTGGACGAAAGGAAGCAAGAAGACGACACGTAGGCTGCAAATCTGAAGCGTTTTATTTATTTATTTTTAAATTGAAATAAAAAAATAATTTGGAACGTAAATTTAGTTTTTACTTTTTATATCATAATTAAATCATATTCAAACTCAAGAGGAATAGAATATATTTATATAAGGTTTATTGTTGGACTAACCTTATTTTATCGTATGTCAATTTTATTGATAGTCTCGATATCAATCAAAGTTTTGCTCATTCTTAGTTAAATTATACTTGTAGCTACTTTAAAATTGTTCATTGGATCACCATTTGAGATGAGAGAGACCAGCTTTGAGTTATGTCTTTTAAATTTGAGACTTTTTTTTTTTTAAACGATATATTGAAAATGTTTATTAAAATTTGTAAATAATGTTTTTCACTGATTTTGGTAATAATATAAACATAGTCGAATTTAACTTAAGATATGGATGTCAATAATATTAAGCTTCAAATTTATTTTATATTTTCATTTAAATGAGGTGTAGTTAAGTTGATGCAATGACGCCAGCACATCATGAGTTACGACATTTCTTTTTTATTTTAATCAAGTTCCAGATAAAAATGTTGAAACTGTAGTTAAAAATATACCTTACTGTAATATAATTAATTAAAAATCTTGAAGAACTTGACTGAGTTCTTATTATATTCTCGTGCTACTGTCTTGTCACCTGCACTATCCAAAGCTTCATTAATTAATAAAATATAAAAAAGGAAAAAAAAATCAAATTAATTAATTAATCATCTTAAAAGAAGAAAAAAATAATAATGCTCTTTATTGTGTTCACTTACCAAATCATATACAAGGAATTAGAACCTTGTAAATTGTAATATGCATGAAAAACTATGATACAATTTGGATCAACAAAACTAAAACCAAACGTAAACAAATTAATATAAGCTCTCAACAGCAACAACATGTGGTATTATCTTCAAAAGGTTCATCAGTCTCCTCAAACTCAGGCTCCTCCAAGTCTTCCAATTCGCCATCTCTACAGGCATACCAAATCGCCACCAATATGAACACCAAGAGATTGGCAGCAGTGAGTGCAGCCAATGTCCAATAATAGTTGTCCAACCGAGACTTATTGAGGGTGTGTTGAAACCAGCTTGGTTTTCTTCCACGTTCGCTTATACCTTGCCCACAACATAGACAGACAGTACAGCAATCATCCTCCCTACCCCGAATATGCCCAAGGCTATGTGCACCATGTAGGTGTTCATCATAGGAGGAAACTGGTCCATTAAAAAACATGTAGTGCTTGTCTCAGAGACCCCATCAAAGCCCCCCAGAAGCAGAAACTGTGGTAGCAACCAAAACATGCTCATGGGGATTTTGTCCTCTGGCTTGTCGAGCAAGTTATGTGATCGAACTGTCCCAAGTCTTCTAGCTTCCACTTTCGCGGCTGTAATGCAGCATAGTATTGCTAGGATCATTGAAATTGCGATTCCAATGACAGAAGCATACTTTCTGTATCCGAATTCCTTCATCAGGTTTGATAACTTGACGTACAAGCCAGCGAATTGTGATTTGGCACTGTCATAGAGGATGAGGAGGATTGGAAGAGGGACAGTTAGACGTCCTACTTTTCGGTCTAAGTGGTCTGCTTGTTCAATGAAGTAAGTCAATCCTACGGAAGATACCACTCCCATGACAATAAAGGTCATGCATATTGGAATCATCCTTAAAAGGGACTTTGTTACTTCAACCTCTGTCACTCTGCAAAGTCTCCATCTGTTTGCTTCTTGTTGCTCCAGAGATTGGTTTGGTAACAATATTGCAGCCTTGTCTAGACACCTACAAAAGGAAAAACGAAAATGTTGAGTTTGTAAATGATAAAGGTCTAATAATAGTATTTAAGCTCTTAAAAACATGCACCTGAGGCCACGGGTGTGTGGCTGCAAGTAGAGATTGTAGTCATGTCTCTCGTAGAGCTGAGAGGGATCCCTCGGACGTCTATAGAATAGTTTGGAGGTAGAGGCAACAAAAACCCTGAAAACCGTTGTGAGAGGACTCCCTTCTGGTTTCAAGGAATTATAAGAACATGAACCGGTCAAGAAGATAAGAGTTGCTACCACAGTACATATTGCTGGGATCCCAAATCTGAGTGTCCAGGGCTTGATATAAGGAAGAGCTATGGCTGCTATTATTGGCACTAAAATCACTCCAAATATGCTCCAGAAAAACACCCAAAACGCACGACCGCTGAGATCTTGTGTCCCTTCTGTGTTTTGCTCTGCCATGAAGCCTCCCAATGAGGTCAAATGACCAGAAAATCCTAAGGCTATTAGAGCTAAAGCTGTGTAGAAGAGAATTTCCTGTCCCTGACCGATGCATTCATGTTTGTATTCAGTGCAGGTGCCCATAGCCCCAGACAAAACTGGGGGTGTTGACATGGTAAGAAGCCCCAATCCCTGTAGAGACAAAACAGAACAATTGTGGCATTGTTTAGAGATAGGACTTGCTGTTCAACAAATGCTTTTGCTGGGTGCTCTTGACGCTGTCAAAAGTATTTTGGGATATGAATCTTTTGCTAAACGAGACAAGAAGGTTGGTTGGTATGTAAACAAGCTTTTGAAGTGCTTCCTAGGAACTACTGAAAAAAGGACTTCTATTCGAAAATGCTTCTGCTTAAAAAAACGACTTTTTCTGCAGCATATAAATCAGCAGGACAACTGAGAGTCCAAAATTTAAAAGGCCAAGAACATTCACAGAAGAGAAACTTACAGCACTATAAGCAAAACTGGAGAGCAAGAGCATCCAATAGTTGCCAATTATAGTGTCAACAAGAAACTGTAAGGCCAAGGGCATCATGAGAACAATGCCCCAAAAGAAATTGACAATGGCAGCTGCATGTGTGAAACCAAGCTCCCATACATTTGTTAAGTAAGTCATCATTATCCACATAGCATACATGGCCAGAACATCAGCCCATATCAGAACTGCCATTGAAGAAGACATCAAGATATCAATAAACGATTCAAAAAAATATTAAAAGTAGATAATCAGAATACACATAGTTTAGTACCAGTGATTTTTAAAATGGAAGACACCATTTTCACAGGATTGTATCACTACTTCCACTTTGTTTCTACGAAAAAAGAGAGAGAGAGAGAGAGAGAGAGAGAGAGAGAGAGAGAGAAGATGAGTTCTATTAAATCATTGAAAGTAAACTATATTGGATTATTTCAATTGTAATGAAGATAAATGGACAAAGAACTTACACAATTTAAGGGAAAAAGAGGCAAAAAAAAGAAATCAAGTTTGTGTGTAGTTATAGAACTGCACTGCTTCTAATTTATAGCATATTAAAGAAATATCATGACAAAAGGAATAATGTGGCTGAGAGTGATGTCAACACTGTAATGTTGAAATTCTGACCAGCCAAACTTTTTCCAAGAAAGTTCTATGTTTTGCTGTATCTCTTGTAAGGTACTCTAATGATATGCTCTGCATTAATTTATTTTATTTTCAAGTTGATGTTATAAAGTATAATGGGGAATATATGAGGAAATCATTGACTTGGATTTTGTATCAAAGTCAGTTTAAGGTGCATGTGTATAAGCGTATTCACGCTGATAATGGTATTTTTGTCTTTGCAAGATATATTCAATCAGGATTTAACTACAACATAGGACCATAAGGAATTCGGGAAAAAAAAAATCAAAGAAAAACAGAATTTTAGCTAGTGCGGAGTAATTCAATGAAGTTACTATAAGTTACAATATTTACGGAGATTAGAGAAATGTCTTGGCTAAAGCTTGAAGGAGACAAAAAGAAGTGTTGGTTTTGATTTTTGAAAACTTTGAAGTGTTTTTAATGCCCCGTCCAATGAATAGCAATCCTTGCTGTGGAGGAGAAAATGTTGAATAAAGACTATATGAAATTATAAGCAAGAACCGCGTTGTTAATATCTAGGGAATGTAGCAGGCCAAAAATCATCGAAAAATTTTGTTGGTTTTGACTTTTGATGATCATTATTGTTGGCATTGACATTGACTTGGCGGAATAATGCAATGGTATAGGTTTGAAGTTGGAAGTCAATCAGTTAATAGAGCCGCGTACTGTATTAGAAAAGCAAGAGAGAAACCACCCCATTTATTGGTACTTGTACAGTGTACAGCTTTTTTTTTTCTTTCTGAAATACAGTGTACAGCTTTTGTGTATTGTACACAATCTCAATTTATGGTCTCTAGATGTTTATGGTCCAAGGCGGAGGCTTTCCAAGCAGATTATCCAATCAATATTAATTTGAACTTGTTACAAGTATAGCAATATATGTAGCAAGAATCATTGACGATACAATTTTGATGTGGAAAGCATACTACTTTCGACATCTTAATGCACCCAAAGAGGTTTAAAAAATGGTGTACGATTTGGCAAAATTTAATTTCGTATTGTTATAAAATTACCAACTAATTTAATGAAAAATTTGAAATCGAATATCACTTATATCGGGATTTAATTTTTGATTTCTTTCTTATAATTACCAAACAAATTAAAAGTAATATATGATATAAAACTTGCTCTTTCCGGATTTTTAATATCAGATCACTAACAAAAGTTTTCATGATTGAATCGTCATAAATAGCAATTCCTACACAATTTTTGTTTTTCCCTTAAGAAATTCCTAAGAAGTAGAAGAAAGATTTGTTTGGAGAAAGAAAAATGCACAACATTTTTCTTTTTTTCCATATTTGGGAATGTGTCATGCAACACAATAATCATTAATTGACCTAATATTTCATTGTCTGATTATTACTGATGTCCATTTTTTCTTCAATATTGGCCTTAAATATTGACTTTTAAGAATACAAATTACACGTTTTTGCATCAATGAGATTAAAAGCTTCAATGGGATGAGCTTATTTAAGTTAGTTCATTGGTCCATCTTACAAGACTTGGTTATAAATTATATTGAATGAGCACATGCACATTATAGTCAATTACTCCATACCCCAATTACTCCTCATTGTCTCGGCTTATCAGCTTATTGTAGTAGACCATTTCTACCGTGGAAGATAAGAGAAATCAGAGACGTTAGCTCCATTATTTGACAATAAAGCAATGCCCTTTGTGTTATATACATGTCATGTATATTTAAAACAAGACATTCAAGCCCAATCCAGCCTCTCAGATATAGAATTACCGGAGGCACTCAAGATTTATATATGACATGATGTAGATCACATTTTCATGTTAAAGACTGAATTGCCCTGCATATGATTTCTCTTCAACTTCACTATCAGCTAACAACATATGTAGCACTACCAAAACTAGTTCACTAATGAATATCACTTTCATCAAAATCCACTCACATCAGAATTCGTGCTTTTCATTCCTTTTCATACAATTATAGATAATACAAAGTCTCTTCGAGATTCAAATCCAAATCACATTAACCTACACCAAAAGCGAGACGGCCCCAGAAGAAGAAGAAGTCTCCCAAACCTCAATCCCCTCAACACCTTCTCTACTAACAAACAACCTGTCTCCACCACCTTCAATCTTCCTAATCAAACCCCTCTCGCAATCCTCCATTTTGTCCACAAAATTCCTCCTATACAATCCCTCACTCATCTCTCTCCCTCCATTACAATTCTCCACAATCTTTGACCAAACCTCCAACCCCCCACCTCTTCCCACAAACACTTGATCCTTGTAACACTCTATCATCAAACTATCCCCTCCACCACCACCACCAAATCCCATGATCGGATTCTTGTCTTTCATATACACCCACGGATCCTCCCCCAAATTACGTAAATCTGCCATTGCCACGTCACCCGACTTCGAACACACCTTGAACAGCATCATCCCCTCCACATCAACATCCACATCAGCGAAGGGGTCCCCGAACCTACTGCTCCGTCCTGAGCCAGGCTCGTTGGTCTCCCAAACCACGTCACCCGATCGTGGGTCCCACATTCTTACGTAGCCGGAGTAACCGAATGGCCCACACATTACAGCGCTCCCCAGGACGATTCCTGTGGATGGAATCCACGTCAGCTTCTCGGGTACCATATTTTTTGTGGATCCACCCGATTGTCTACCGAACTCTGACGAGATTTGGAGCGTCGATTTGTCGAACAGGATGATGGAGTTCTCCTTGTGTGGACATATGAAGGAAGCAAAGATCGTCTCCGGTGAGTCGGCGATTGCGATGACTTGTGCTTTGTAGATCCTCGGGTCCGTCGGGTCGGTCCAGTGAGTGGACGCCACGTGACGGGAGCGTGACAGATCATAGAAGTGGAGTCCGGCCGCGGACTCCGACCCGACGGCGGCCACCTCCGGCCAGACGCGGCGGATCGAGGTGATGTCATCGAGGTGCGTACGGACGGTGCTGGAGTGGGAGAGATTCCAGTCGTAGACGGATATCTGGCCGCCGTGTGCGATCCAGACAGAGCCGTCGTCCGCCGCCGCCGTGAAGGTCGAAGGGAGGGCGTCAGCGGCGGGGCAGACGGTGCGGACGACGGAGGCTTCGATGCCCTGGAACGGCGGTGGAGACGACGCGGATCTCAGCAGCGAATCGACCCCGTAGTAAAGAGCCTCATCAGCGAGTTCTTGCTTGGAAAATCGGCGGACGGTGGAAGGCAAACGATTCGATCGGAGAAGAGAGAGAAGAACAGAGAAAATATCCGGGTCGCGGTCGATGAAAATCGGGTCCGAATCGTGCGTCGGGCAGTTGGACAGAGCGTGCAAAAGCGAATCCGGACCTCCTGATTGTATCGTGGAGACTCTGGTCTCGAAAAGCTTACCGCCGACGTTGAGCCTGATGCGGTCGCTGTTGTGAGGGTCAGGGGCATTGCAGGAATTTACGATTTCCATTGACGGGAAATGGCGGGGGTCATGAAATGGAGGCGCGAGTTCGCGGCCAAAAAACTATGTAGTTTATGGTTAATTGACTGCAATGCCCTTCTTTAATTTGTTCTTGGTTTATCGAGGATTTGATCATTGTCGTTGGATTTGTACACAGTAGAAAACAAAAATCAGAACCTGCACCCCGATTTTGTGAAGTTCTTTGTTGAGGTGTTTTTAACAGTTTAACAACAAATTTTGACGGTAAGGCAAAATTTCATTAATTTTGTTAATCTAACTAAAGTTTGAATTCAAAAATTGTGGATGTTAAATTTTATTTTTAAAACTGATATCGACATTAAGTTATGGGTAAATGACGGAATCTAAGGCAATAAAATATTGTGGAACTATAAATTAATTGAGAATAGGGAAAACAAACTTATGATTTGTATGAACTTTATTACAGATGGTTGAGAATCAAATTATATATATCCCATGTATAAAATAAAAATGGTATCACTGGTTAAGATATCAATAATTAATGAATGTATTCATTAGATACTTGTAGTTTTCTCCCGGAAGTAATATTCTAAGCCAATTGAGAAGATAATTAAAAATATATATATATTAATTCCTTAGGAATTTTCATTGGAAATGAAATTTAATTCTCTTCCCGAATTGAATTTCGTTCCTTGATTCCTTTTCTAATTGAAATATTAATTTTTTTACATTTATTTTTAGTTAGTGTGATCGTCCTCTCAGCACAAACTAAATATATATTTCCACAAAATAAAAAAAGGTGTTAGATCTTAGTAAGTCTACAATTTATTTTAAGTTAAGATTATATCAGCTTAAAATTTAGATTTATAATCAATCTAAAAGTTGTTATCGATTTTAAATTCATTTTTGTAACCATTAGAATGAATAAAAATGGGTAAATAGATATTAACACGACATATTTAACTTAAATTTTTAAGTTAATATTGCTTTAACTCTTTATTATTTATTACTAATCCTTTTACCATATATTTTTGACAAAATTTAGGAGAGAACTTTTATGAACATTAAATAAATTATAAAGATGACTACAAAGTGGTTCGTAACACACTAAACTTATTTTGGATGGTTCAAACTCAAAACTTGTGCTCAAATTTGTCAAGAATGACGATATTAACACTCCAAAATATTGTAAGTGCACCCCTTCTATATGTTCACCCCATTAATTTTTTTTAAAAAATATATTAGAATTTGTAATCACTCCCCATACATTACTAAAATATCATTTTCTTCATTCTAATTTCTACTTGTGTTCTTCAAAATTCTCATTTTGATCTTGTATGATCTAGTTTTTACTACTAATCTCCCAAGTCTTTTCTCATTAACTGCACAACCTTGCCGCCTCCTCTAGTCCCTTAATCCCCTTTCTCCATGTTCACGTTGGCTGGTGCCTGCATCTTGAAACATTGAAACATGCCATCCTTTTTATTAAAAACAAAAAGTATTTTGTGGGAGAATTGGGTGTTCTTCTTTGGGATGAAATGGTTTATCAAAATGCTTTAACGGCTTTCCACTAAGGAGGCAAAATAAAATTCATTACTTGCTACAGAGCAACATTGTGTGCAATATGATCAAGAACTTTCACCAAAGGCTTTGAAAATTGTCGATTCCATATTCATCTCTAATAATAACAACTCAAGGGTTGCTGGTGCCGTTGGCACCAGTCAACTTCCACGCCAAGTGTAGGCGTGGTTCGACACCCGCTCCCCCCACTTTCTATATATATATAATAATATAATATAAATCTTATATAATATATAATATATTAATAATTTCTGTCCCACCATCAGTGTGGGTTGTCCTCCCACCCCTGTGTGGGTTGTTCTCTCACCTCAGTGTGGGTCTCTCCCCCACCTTCGTGTGGGTGGCTCTCTCCCACTTGGGAGTCGTCCCCCAGACCGTGCCACAGTGTAATATCTCGGTTCAATGGTCCTGGTTGTTCTCTGAGCTTGTCCCAGTTACAGTTCCTGTATTAAAAAAAAAAAAAGGGCGGACCTACAATTGGGCTAGGGGGACACGTACCCCCCGGAAATTCAAGAAAAAACCACAAGTTTGTTTGTCTGCTTTTTCCCAAAAAAAAAAAAAAAAATTGTCAGTTTACAAACAGCAGACATGCAAGGCCGCTGTAGCATGGGGATAGCAGACAGGCAGTATAACTTACAAGGTGAGCAATATTGACAATTATTAAAAGGTGTAAATTTTATTAATTGTTATCATTATAATATTAATTTTTTAAAAACTGCTTACATTTTTTTAAGGTGAAAAACTGCTTATATTGTCAACCGGCTAAGTGTTTTTCCTCTTTTATCTGAATCTCAACTTCTTGTTTTCTTTTTTCAGTTGTTTATTATGTTTTCTTAGCTCTATTAGTTATTCTTCCTATTTCTATTATAATTAACTTCATTTCTTTACCTAATTTTCCTACTTCTAATATTTTTATTACTTCTAATTAATTAATATTTTTATTTTTTCAATTTTATCATTTTAGTTATCTCTTATATAAGTAATATTTACTTTTATTTTTTGTGTGCTACATAAAATCTATTAGCAATTTATAATTTTAGTAAGTAATTGTTTTTTTTTTTTAAATATTTTCTCTTTATCATTATTTGGTATCTTTTTATATTCATTTTGATACATTGTCGCTTACCAAGTTAGCCTACTAAATTGATTATTTTTTTAATTAATTTATTTTTTGATAATTTGAACTTAATATCCATCTCATCAATAAACTCTAAAATCTTAAACTTTAAATTATTGTATTAAAATTATTCATGTATTGTAATAATTTAATTTAATATTTCAAGATATGAAGGCTTGTCGATGAAAATTATAACTTGACCTGGTTTACT
Organism: Litchi chinensis; assembly: GCA_019925255.1. Classification (NCBI taxonomy): domain Eukaryota; kingdom Viridiplantae; phylum Streptophyta; class Magnoliopsida; order Sapindales; family Sapindaceae; genus Litchi; species Litchi chinensis. The sequence continues at coordinate 4,065,927 of CM034475.1, read as the reverse complement.
TTTTGTGTGCTACATAAAATCCATTAGCAATTTACAATTTAGTAAGTAACTGTTTTTTTTTTTTTTAATTTTCTCTTTATCATTATTTGGCATCTTTTTATATTCGCTTTGATACATCGTGGCTTATCAAGTTAGCCTACTAAATTGATTACTTTTTTTAATTTATTTATTTTTTGATAATTTGAATTTAATATACATCTTATTAATAAACCTTAAAATCTTAAACTTTAAATTATTGTATTAAAATTATTCATATATTGTTATAATTCAATTTTATATTTCAAGATATGAAGGCTCGTCGAGGAAAATTATAACTTGACCTAGGTTTTTTTTTTTTTTTAATAATTTTATTTGGATTTTTAAGCATAAGACTCCTTATTTTGCTTGAGTATTATCTATATTTCATTTAAACTATATAATATTATTGAATATTATTTTACATAAAAATATTATATATTTAGTATGCTTTTAATTTTCGATATTTTTATTACTTTATTTATGCGTCCCCAAGCAAATTTGTTGAATCCATCACTGATGGTACTTGAAGCAAGCACACATACATAAAGTATTTGGTCGTTGGTGATCTCTAAGAATTATGAAGTGGCGATTGAATACGAAAGAACAGAGCAAAAAAATAAAATAAAATTGATAAACCAGTAGCAAGTCTAAACCACGCCTGTAAAAGGGAAATGCCAAGCCTGCACCACAATGAAGTGGAAGATAGACTTAGAAATAATTATATTTTGGGGTGTACATACAATTTTCGAGGGTGGAAATATCACCACTCATTTGTCAACATGTAACTTTGGAAGAGATGATGTTTGGTTTGGTCCTGCTTCAATTAGGGTTACCGCTTCTGCAGACTTGGCCCAATCTTCAACTTCACCATTTTTTTTTTTTTTTTTTTTATAATTTCCATAAAGAAAAATCTTCATATCTTACTTGTTTTATGTAGAATGGAAACAAATTGAAAGAGCTATAAAAAATTTATAAGATGAGAGTTCGATATCCTATAGAAAGAATAGCTTTTTTAAAAAAAAAAAAAATTCCAAGTACATACATTTAATTATAAAAAAAATGGAAACTGTCACAATGCAAATATTATACCAATATGAATTTGTAATGCTAGAATTAACTTGCATTCTAACTCACAACATTTAACTTTACAGCTCCATCATTAGAAAAACTCATTTATGATATTGAATTCACCGAGCCCACCATTCACGATGTATGAAATTGCAGCAACAGATTACAAACATTAAAATACAAGTCCTACATTGATGTATATCAATGCATGAAACAGAACATGTCTCCTTTTGAATATAAATTCAAGTTACTCTCTGGAGGCTGTGAAGAAATTAACCATCCCATCATGTTAAAATGTTTGCCTATTGTAAATGATGAGGGCCCCCTACACTATGTTGGTCCACACGGTAAACACTTATTTAGCTGCAGCCACTTTCCACAGGACATTTCGCTTTCGGGGCGGCCTTTGAGAAGTTCAATCATTCTCGCATGGATTTACTGTTTCTAGCCCCATCTATCCCTACGAATTATGAAAACATTTTGGACGCGTCATATTTATGGTCCATTCCTGTTTAAATGATCATGTCGCCTCAAGCAAAGGTAAAAGAATAAATTTTTACTTCTAAAATGGTCAAGGTAAAAAAAAAAAAAATGACAATATTTTTAAGAAGGGATCTATAAGCCACTAAATATTCTATATCTTTATTGATAGCACAGCATGACAAAAGTCTAGCGTGCTTCACCAAAACGGTTGGGAAGCACCCCACGTTCTCACGTAATTTGGGTTCGAAACCTAACAATAGTGTGTAAGCACTTTGTGGTTGCCTTCTCCCATGTGGGTGGTTGATTCCATCCCCCTTTTCGTGTGGACCTATTTATGTAATAATTTATATTATTAATACTTCTTTGACGCTGTAATTTGAATTTATCTTCTTATTATAAAGGTAATTAGTTATTTGACTATCAAGTTAAACACTACATCTATTTAGTTAGACTTACAAATCATAATAGTTTAACACAAAAATGTGGTAAACAAAGACTGATGTACAGTACTCCTTGTCAGTTGGCGAAGGAAAACATGTACAAATCAGGTTAATAAATTGCAAGAATAGGTAGCTAGCATGGGCCTTAAATCAGTGTCGATTGGGAAACAGAGACAGAAACTCAACAAAAGATTGCATTAAAGAGGTGCAAATTTAACAGCATGGTCTCATTGGCAAAGCAGATGGGGAGCAGATGGCATGAGACTCTGAAGAAGTGGAGCATAAACAGTCTGTCTTACCCACGTGCCTTTCGGTTAAAATTCCCTGAATGCTTTCTCATTAATTTTCTTTCAACACATCCAGCTGGTTTTTCTATTTAAATTGGCTCTCTTTGGTCCCCTACTAGTAGTAGCTCATGTCAAGAATCTACAATGTACTGGGATGCATGTGTATTCCCCGTTGAGATCGTACGTCGTGATAAATTATAACAAGTATGCTTCACAATCGTAACAGAAAATACATTATATATATCCCTCTACTGAATATTGCGATACTTTATTTTTATCTTTTAATCATTTGGTCAATTGTTAGTTTTTTTTTCTTTGATAGTGCTTTTAAATATTATAACTATCCGAACCATACGAGTCAAACCTTTAAGCTACGGTCAACTGTTAATTGTTACTATCATTTTCGTCTCTTTTAATTGACACCAGTCCGGGCTTAAACATTATTAGTATCGGCACTGCAGTCTACAATTTTTTTTTTCTTTTTTCTTTACCTATTTCAGATGAAATTAACTTCGTTTGCCAATTCAATTTGTTATATAGTTTATGTAAACTAATACAAGTAATGAAGTGGATCTTATTATGGCCAAAATTAATCTATAATAGCAATCTTTGATTTGGACATGTAAAATTTTTAATGAAAATAAATCTAATGATACTTAAATGAGATTCAAGATTTTTGAAAAAATTTATTATTCATATAATTAACTTTTTGTTATACATTTACTTATGGGTTAAATGGTTAATACATTTTTCCTTCATCTCATGATAGAATTTCTTACGACCAGCACACGTGAAAAGTTTTCGATAAATGTTTTTATGTGAATATCAATTGATTTCTAGACAGAAGGTATAGGTGGTTCCAATAAACCCTTAATAATTGGCGTCAAATTACCTTTTAGATATAGAAGGACTAAATCTTGATTACAAATGATGCTGATTGAATCAAGTTCTTCCAGAAAATTGTATGTCTCTATCGTGTAGTTATATATCTATCTTTCTAAAATATTCTTATTGTTTAATTTGTCAATGATCTTAGTTAAACTAATCCAATTATGCTTAAGTCAATTTTTTCGAGAAAATATTGATGTCTTTATTGTATATCTATTGGATGATGTTTAAGTGAGATTATATGTCTTTATCGTATAATTATATATTTATCTTTCCAAAATATTCTTATTGTTTAATTTGTCAATGACTAAATAGTAAATATTAACTAATCCCATGATGCTTAAGTCAAGTTTTTTTTTTTTTTTTTCCAAAAAATCTTATTTATCTTTGTTGTGTATTTTTGTTGGATGATGCTTAAATGGGCTCTTATGTTTTTTCAAGATTTTTATGCCTTTATCATGTAAAATACGTAGCAAGCTTGTTTTCTCAATGACTAAATCCAGCTGAAATTTTCAGAAGATCCTCGAGCATTGTTAGATTTTTCTTAATCCTTCTCAATTTCTTTCTCATTTCTCAATATTGCATGAATCTTCTTGATATATAACCATACCTTAAATTGCATTATTTAAATTATCCCTAAGTTTAATTAATGTTCGTAATCCCAAAATTATAAGCTTGTAGACCAAAATGAACGTTTAAATTTTACATCGCAAACATTTGTTTAAGCCTTTAAAGTAATTTAAACTACTTTTATCAGTTAATTAATTGAAATGTTATACTTATTCTCAGTTTATCACATCTCTACATACATTAATTTCTTCTTTTTATGAACTACTTTAAATTTAGAATTTAAGAAGAATAACTTAAACTTTTAATTTTATTATTATAAATATGAGAGATTTACTATTGGTCACATCAATGTTCACTGGAGAAAGTATCCGTGTCGACTAATTACAGAGTGCCACGACTTGGCCGGTTAAATCTTAATTATGCCTACATGCTAGCTATTGTTTCCTGTCAGTCTCATCCGTAGCTTGATTGGACACTCGTTTCACTGTTTTAAGTCAAGTCTGACTTAAAGTTTATGTATCAGCAAAATAGGCAACATATTTACTGATATTTAATGTAGTGGTAATAATTTAATCAAATTTCTACTTGTCATATTTGAAATGAGAAAAAATTTGTGTTATATATTTTTATAAATTTAATTTAAAGTACAAAATTGTAATTTTAATTCTATTTCACATTACATTCCAAAATTTGATAAAATCAAATACAATACTAATATTCATGAGAGTTATATATGATTATGACTCTCCTATCTATATAAAGTATTACAATATGTTGATCTTCGATCCTTGTCAGAATTCAGTCTGCACATGTAACTTTAAAGTACAAAATTATAATTTTAATTCTCTTTCACATTAAATATCAATTGAAAAATCAATATAATACAAATGTTCATGAGAGTTATAATAACTCTCCCATCTATATAAAGTATTTCAACATGTTGCTGTTCAATCTTTTGTCAGAATTCAGTCAGTACTAAGTGTCTGATATAGATCCTAAGGTTTTTGACAAAATGCTTTAATGAACAAAAATCTCCATTAATGATAGCTTGCAAGCTCTTGAACTCTAGTTGTAAGAAGAATAGTGACTTTATTCTTAACTAAAATGAGTTAACTGACTATGACTACACATTATTATAGCCACACACGCGAAACACACCATGTAACGAATTCTCACGAATTTTCAATAATCAAGCCACAAGAGCATGTATAATTGAAAATGATGACTCAGCCTTTATTGACTTCAGTTAATTCCTTAACCACAATCAATAACCAGAAGCTGCCTTGATCAAATTTCTTCTATTGTTATCACCGGTCTGAGCTGCGGACTCACCAAAATAAGCTGGATAAGCAAGCATTGTACAATGCTTGTCTATACTAAAATCACCCGAGAAAGACACATGAACTTGAGCTTGACCATTGGACACTGTACTGTCCCTGACTCACATAAGTGTACAACCTATTTAGGTAGTTATTATTTGTCTCTTTCTTTTATGGGTGGGAGCTTTCTTACGCAGTATATACATTACATGGTGCTATTAATGCGACAATACATATTTAAAGCACACATACGTACTAATTCTATCTCCTACCACCTAAATTAAAACTATTTTGAAAGCTAAGAAAAGAAATATAATTTCAACGTATAATTTAACTAGCGTATGTATAAAAGACTTCTTATGGCCACAACAGTTTTACTAACAGCCGTCATTATTGATTAATCAAAATTTAGCTCTGACATAGAAAGGCTTCCCAAAACAAATTGGATTTTGTCCTATATTAACTTTTTTACTTTTATCTATATAGCTAGATCTAATGGCATATGTAATTAGTGATTGAAGTTTATTTGTTTTATTTTATTTTTTATTTTTAAATACATAGTCAACAAAATTACCATCATAAGAAAGGATTTCAGTCCTACAAAAATCAAATAAGCAGAACCAACAACCGAGAAAAACATTTTCAAGAAGAAAACCATAACATATTGGGGCATTGGTCCTACAGGACTACAAAACAGAAAGTACTTGAAAAAAAAATAACATTCGTATATATCGAATTTAACTAACAACTAATATACATAAACAGTTAATTAATTATTTTATAATCATCGTCACAATCAAATTATTATTTGTTTTCTTGATAAAAAGTTTTTGAAACATATGGAAAAACAATAGACAAATTAATCATAAAATTTCGATTTCTCTTTTTCGCATTTTCTTGTTTCGACCCTCCAGTGGCGGCTTCACTTCAAGCCTTTTCCTTTTCCTTTTCCTTCTCCTTCTTGGATGGAACTCGACCATCCGTGCCTGCAAGAATCGCATACTTTTCCTTCCTGGTCAGGTTGGTGCACTCAAATCCTAGGGTCCCAGCTAACACCCTCTGTATGTAATTTGCAACTTCAATGGCGGATTTCCCACCTGTACAAGTCAGCTCTGTAGGGAGCTGGTTCAAGAACGTGATCTCGTAGGTTGGCATTGGGTTCATGAACACAAAATAAGGGTCCAACAGCTTGTGTCCACGGACTGTGGTTCCATGGAAGACGCTTTGCTTGGTGTTGATCGCGACAGGCACTATGCGGTCAGTGAGTTCCGCGAAAAGCGCACTGAACCTAAGCAGAAATGGTTCTCTGCAAGTGGTTCCTTCGGGACATATCACTAGGTCACCCTCCTCGAGCAAGGACTTGATGTGGGCAGCGTCCTTCTCTCTTTCTCGAGACAACGCCACTGCTTTGATGGGTGATATTATCTCGGTGAATTTGCTTATACTGTAAGTGACACAGCTGATTTTCCTGCCGAGAGCCACGGCTGTGACCACGGGGTCCAACACGGTACGGTGGTTGCAAATGAAGAGGACTCCACTCTGGCCTTTCTTTGGTGCCGGTGGAGGAGTGCCCTTGACAATGAGTTTGATCCCTAGAAACTTGTAATTGTATCGAGCGATACGTTCAGGCAAAGGAATGTTTGTGTAGACTCGGAGAATTGATAGTATGATTCCAATTGGAAGCCATAGAAATGTCAAGAGAGCAACTAGTGGTGTTGGTCTTTGAACCAGCCGACCTTCGTGAAATATCACAGGAGCTAAAAGTTTGTTCCTTGGTAGTGGCTCACATTTGGTTCTTGGTACCATGAATCCTTCCTGCATAGAATTGAATTATCATGGATACCTCTGTCAAATTCATGTACCAAAAAAGTACGTGGTAACTATAAATCAAGTCTAATATTAATTGGGATAATTTTTTTACGTGTAAGTCATGAAAAAAAGTGGTTATAAGATCAATGATCTAGGAGAGGCATAGTTTACACTTCATTGATTTTACGTGATCAGTTAATATGAGAAGTGTCGGTTAATTTGGTAAGAGTGGGTTGGACGTGATGAACAAAAGTATGGTGGTGGGCCATGGTCTCATGGGGGTGTCTTAGTACTTAAGTTATAGGTTTATCGAGTTGTGTTTCACAATATGGAAATATGTGTAAAGCAGAAGCAAAAGCCAAACATAAAAAAACAAAGCCGTTAATGGGATTTAAAACCGAAAAGCACCCCTCGAAGCTCGAAAACCACCGTAATTTATAGAATTTGTTTATTGAAAAATTATAATAAATAAACTTTCATTAAAAATATTAAAGAAAGAGAAATGAACAAGTAAATGTTCATAAAGATAGCATTAATTATGACCATCAACGCTTTCACCAAACGCATCATAAATATAAACATTAATTGACAGCTCGAAATAGCTAACAAAAAACAGCTCACAGAGTTCAAATTTTGATAGAGTACCATGCATTAAAAGAAAAATAAAAGGGGAAAAAAGAAAAAAAGTAATAGTAGTTAGAGATTGAAATAACCTTGCATAAGGACATGAAATCATGATCAGTCTCTCTATCACCCAATCCCAAATCTGGTAAACTGGTACCAAACTCTTTTACAAGAGCTTCTCTTTTGTGTTCTCCGACTAGGACTCCAGGTCTTTTAGCGAACCCAGTTGCTCTTCCGGATTTGGACACTTCTAGTTCTGTCCCAATGACCTTATCAGCACCCAAAAACGTTTTCGCGAATGGCTCCACCATGATCCTCGGATTGGCAGTGATTATATATCGTTTGCCGAAGGAGTTGAACACTTTCCAGGTCTCAGGGTGGACATCTTCTGCGTAGAATTTAGGCAGTACGGACCTTGAAACCAGCTCTATGTCTCTCATTTTCAAGCCAGAAAAGGCTATGAAGATGAAAGTGTTAATGGCCACGGACTCGGACACGAACAAGTATGTGAAGTACACGAAGGGGACCGAAGCCAGAAGCAGTATAGCCCTCAGGATGCTTCCTGCTTCGAGTGCAACAAGCATGAAATAAGGGAAAGCGCTTCGTGACACGAGTAGGGTACCATCTAGATCCGCAGCCACCGTTTGGTTCGACCTACCCTCGGTGCTACATTTCGAGATTGACTCGAAATGGTGATGTTGTTTATTATCAGCTCCCATGATGACCTTTGCCTCGATATCAAGATCACGTTTCGTGTTATGTTCCTGTCGTGTTTTTCTGTGTGCAATGATAGGAGAGGGTAAGTTTAAAAGGAGAGAGTTAAGAGAGACATGAACAAGTTGTTGTAGTTGTTGTTAGCATGGAAATGTTATGTGGCTGCCTGAGGGAGAGAGAGAGAGAGCTCATGGACTTATATAAACCAACTTTGGAGGGAGGCTTTAAACAATAAATAGTTGTGAAGATTACAAAAGGACAAAAAAGACAATAGCAGTAGTAGTAATAATAATAATAATAATAATAATATATTTTTGACGTGTAAATTAGGGCAGTTGTGAAGAGGGTCCGAGTGGTTGGAAGTCCATACCATCACCTACATTTTGCATTCAATTAGCCTACTTTTCTAGTTTCTTGACGGCGCGGTGCCGGCCACCACCGTCCCGCGCGCCGCGCTTTTAAAGGGTTTGGCTGGGCGGCTTTTGTAAAGCTAGCTATATATCTAGCTAGCTTCATCAGTTCGGCTAATACATACATATTGTGCCTTGTAATGATAGACACAACTATGACACAATAAGCCTTACTAGATCCAGTGAATCATTGTTCATTATAGATAAAAAATAAATTCCAAATACTTATTGTGTAACATTAATTCAATAGTGAATATAGGTCTCGGTGTAAAGGTTGAAACTGTGTGAAAATGGTCCTATCAAACAGTCCATAGACACAAGTAATAATAATGCAAATTTAAGTCAAGTTGTGTTGTGAGAGTGCAACGAGGAGGTAGATGGCCCGGGTTTCATTAAAACTGGGTATACTTCTCTTTCAATCAAGGGTCCACATCCAGTGTGCCCTCACAACTGCTAGCTTTTTCACTCATAGTAAATTTATACATATTGTTAATAGATTTATAGATAAAGGACTGTATACATTTTCTTTTTCCATGTAATATTATAGAGTCGTAGAGAATTATTTTGTTTAGTTATAGAATTAAAAATTGACATAATACGTTAATGATTTACATTTTATATATGAATTTTATAAAAATTAACTATTGGAAAAGCCTTTGCATGTAGATTGTAATATTACACATATCGTTACTTGGTTTCCAATTCTCTGTCTTTTAATAAAATAATATTTGTAGTTATCATAGGTCAATATCATCAAAAAATAATCTATAAATTACTGGAAATGTTTTTATACAAACTTATTAAACCCTTCTCCAGTTTTTGTTTATGTTTCTAATTTTATTTTATATTTTTTAAAATCTTATTATATGAAGCTATGTGAAGAAGTGGCCCATATGTGACACAAGTAGAGAGTTAGAGACATTTTTTAAGCAATTATTAGTCAAACTTCATATTCGACTTTCCATTTTTTATCCTCAGTTTCCGGATTTAGAATTCGATGTTGAGAATTGAATTTGAAAAACAACAAAATTAATTAATTAATAATTAGAAAAAAAAAGTATGTTACACATCACTGACATTGCCCTGCTAACAACCCTAGACTTGATCCTCCAGTAATATACCAGTGTGTTCACCTGCACAACCAGAATTAGTTAAAACCGTAAACTGCCATTAAATTCTGTGTTTCTCACTGATCATCTGCAGCAAAACAATTTGCTAAAGACACCCACAAATTTTGGAATACTTGCGAGTGTAAACGCGACACGTTTTTGGTTTGTTTTGTTTTTTTTTTTTTTTTTTTTTTTTTTTTTTTTTTTTTAAGTATGGTTTGTTTTGAATTTAGTACAGAACTATTATTAATAAAAACGTACAATTTGCGTTAAAAAAAAAAAACAATTCTCATTAACCAAAAAAAAAATATATATATATAGAGAAAGTAAATTTGATGTAGTGGTAAAACTACAAGCTCACTTATTTGTTTCTAAAGATTGTAGATTTAACTTGCAAATCCTACTTAATATGAATAATTTTTTCCACGTATGTGAGTTGCTCCTTCATGTCTTTTAGCAATTGATCCCCAAATCGCATCTCAAAGTCATGTCGTAGTTAAGTCCTGTTAGTACCTTATGCTGATCCTAATAATTAAAATAAAAAAAAAAAACCAACCAGAAGTACCCATCAAAGGATTGTAGCATTACTGATGGAGCTCTAAGTTATTACATTTTATTTTTAAAATATTGTGACTTTGTGCGCATGGGTAAAATTTATCAAAATCGATTATTGTTTATACAATTTGAATTATTTACTCTCATAATTAAGTAATACCTATTTACATATTGTTGTGGGTACATTTGGAGCTGCATAAGTGGGCTGGTAAAAGCCTAACGAACTGATCCAATTGATTGACCCAATAGACAAAAGCTCAGTTCGTCAACATCCAACTCGCAGAAACGAGCTCTCAGTTTGTTGTTGTAGTTCTCAGGTCGCTGGTCAACCATGGTCAAGACTGCCTTATGCTCAGCTCTAGGTCACCCAGAGCGAGATCCAACTCGTAGCTCGAAGTGCTCATTAAAGAAATTTTTTCAGAAAGGCAACAACCTAAATTGAGGAAGAGTCAACTACCAGAATTGGAAGTAAAATCAAACTCCTATTATGGTGGAATCTATCCCTAAATTAATGGACATCAGTTTTGAAAGTATAATTAACGTAGAATTTCTTTCTATTCTTATTGTACTCAAATTGTAACACTTTATACTATAAATAAGGGTTGAAAATTCATTGTAGAAACAACAATCAATAATATACTATGACTGTGCCAAAATAACTAGAGAAACAGTCGTAGATGTATGCATCTTTTTGAGGCGAACCACGTAAAAGATCTCCTTGCATTTGTTGTTATTCCTTTTCTCTTCTTTTGTCTTTGTCTTTGTTTTGTTTTATTTGTAGTATTGGGTCAAGAACTTGGGTCGATTGAATTTAGACGTCGACATTTTGGCGCTAGAAGGAGGGCTTAGACTACAATCTATTAGATTTTTAATTGCCATGACAAAAGAAAGAACCACTAGAAGTTCTGACACAGCGGCTGATCAACTAGAAAAGTAGATGGATCAACAACAACATGACATCCAACGATGGAGGATATAACTATGCCATGGCAGATGCGTCTCATGTCCCCACAAACAACGCTACCATGGGTATGCCTCAATTAGCCCCTCGCCAACCAACACCGATAGTCCCTACAGCTGAGGAGCTACAAGTGTGGTACCAACGGTAGGAGGTATTGGAAAATACAGTATAGCAGGAGGCATTCGTTGTTCTTCATTTTCTCTTTCTTTTGTCTTTGCCTTTGTTTTGTTTTATTTACAGTATTGGGTCAAGAACTTAGGTCGACTGAATTTAGACGTTAACATTTTGGCGCTAGAAGGAGGACCCAGACTGTAATCTATTAGATTTTCAACTGTCATGGCAAGAGAAAGAACCACCAGAAGTTCTGATGCGGTGACTGATTAACTAGAAAGGCAGATGGATCAACAACAACGTGACATTAAACCGATGGAGGATATAACCGTGCCCATGGTAGGCACGTCTCATGTCCCTACAAACGACGCTACCATGGGTATGCCTTAATTAGCCCCTCACCAACCAACATTGATGGTCCTTACAATCGATGGGCTACAGGTGTGGCACCGGCAGCAGGAGGCATTAGAAAATACAGTATGACAACTTATAGATGCAGTCAGGGTGTTGGCACAGGTCCAAGCACAAAACGCGTCCAGACCTAAGGCTGTTGCTCCTAGAGAAATTTACTAGCAGCAACGAGAGGAAGTGCCAGCTCCTGAAAGACCCATCAAAGAGAAGTCGCGACTTGCCGACTCAGTTCGTTCCTCCAACTCACGTTTGAGAGCTGAAGGTCACCGAGCTCATGAAGAGGAGGAAGTTCCATGTCTTACGAGCTTAAGAGTGAGGGTGAGCCAAGATAGGAGCCGCCATGTGGAGGTTGGCCGCGAGCAAGTTCAGGCCGCATCTCGGTATGAAGAGGATGAAGTAGACAATCAGCGACGTGTGGAGTCGCATCGAGTTGGTGGCTCACGAAAGGCTAGTCAGGGGTACGTACTAGACCGTCGCTCTTCAAGTCGCGAGCACAAAGAGAACACAGGCCTTAGAACCCAAGGATAGAAAAGCTTTTTCAGAGGGTTCAACAACTTGAGGCACGCTCCGGTACCTCGAACCAGCGTGATCGATATAGGGAGAGGACCCATTTCACCAAAGAGATCGAGACACAGCCTCTCCTTTATAGATTCAAGGTCCTCAATATTCCTCAGTATAATGGAGATATCGACCCTTATAATCACCTGTATGCATTCAATATCCAAATGGATCTCCAGACGGTCAATCCATTGGTCAAGTATCGTGTTTTTCCAGCCACCTTAAGGGATGTTCTATGAACCTAACTCAAGAGTCTCCCAGCTTATAGCATAGATAGCTAGAAGGAATGTCAATGAAAGTTCACCAGCCAATACAAAACTTTGAGGAGGCAGCTCGAGCAATCTTGTCACCTCACCACGGTCTTCTAGCGACAAAACGAATTGCTGAAAGATTACATTAGCATGTTCAGATGCAAAGTTAGCAATGAAAGCATTCTAATTGCGATCTCAGCTGGGCTTCGCAAGGATAAGAACCTATATGAAAGCATTTACAAATCTCCAGTGAGGGATCTAGGCAAGTTTTATGAGCGAATTGCCAAAGAGATCAGATAGAAGGAGACATTCAACCTCAAGCAGTCTAACCAAAAGCGTGAAACGAGCAGTTTTAACCAACCAAAAAAAAAATAATGGTAGGAACGGAAGTGAAGGTTGGAATAACGACTTAAACAATCAGGTCGCTAAGAAGGCCAAGAATAAGCCCAGAAATGAACGACCTCAGCATCAAGGTCGTCATGATAGTTACAACATCCTGTCAGATATACAGGACATGATCTTTGCAACAGAGAGGAACATGAAGGACTTCGGGAAGCCAAATCCTATGAGGTTTCTCGTTAATCTTAGAAATAAAAACAAGTTTTGTATCTATCATAATGAGGTTGGACACAACACTTCAGAATGTTGGGCATTAAAGGACGTTATTGAGGATCTAATCAAGAGAGGTCGCTTGAAAGACTATGTGGTGTGACCAGCGAACCCGCGACCTCAATAGCAACGACCTCAATAATCACCACAGTCAATATAACAGCAGCCCAGCGAGCTCCCGAACAAGAACATAAACCCAAAGTGAGGACCATCTTCACCATACATGGTGGCCCTCACATCGTAGGTACATCCAACAATTCACATGAACGTTATGTACGGGAAGCAAATCATGTCCTGCTCACAGGTCACAATAGGTTGGAAGAACCTGCGAAGAAGGCAAAAACAGCCTTGGATGATATTGTTTTCACTGAGGAGGAAGCCAGAGGTGTATGTTGGCCTCATAATGACGCTCTAGTCATTCTAGCAAAGATTAGTAACATTGAGGGGCGACGGATCATGATTGACATAGAAAGCTCGATGAATGTCATGTACAGGGGGTGCTATGACCAGGTAGGATTAGAGGCAGAATAACTGAGGCTTTCCCTGGAACTTTTTAATGGCTTCACCGGAGGTGCCATCACTCTAATAGGCTAAATTAGACTTCCACTTATACTTGGGGATTCAGGTTGTTAAGCTATTGTGTTGGTAGACTTTTTAATAATTGATCGTCCTTCAACATACAATGTGATTTTGGAGAAACCTGCGATGAACGATCTGAATGTGGTCACCTCTACCAAGACCCTCATAGTCAAATTGTCGACCCCCAATGGGATAGGCTGAGTGCGAGGTAAGCAGCACTTAACTCGACGCTGATACGAAGATGCAGTCAAGATAGGGGTTAGAGAAAGAAAGTAAACGTGGTTTCAGGGGGTAAGCCACGAGTTATGAATAAGAAATGGGTAAGTCATAACCTCGACCCACACGAGGTGGATACGGACAGAGCAGCTGGGCCTGTAGAAGAGCTCGAGGATGTCCAAGTCAACGAGGTAGATGCTGAAAGGAGCATGGGTGGATGAGCAACAAAATGTACAATGGGCCTACAGAACCACAACTCGCAACACTACGCATGAAACCCCTTTTCTATGGTGTACGAATCCGATGTCATGATTTCATCAGAGTTAGAAGTGACCTCGCAGCGTAGAGCGACCTTTAATCCAGGAAATAACGACCAGTTACTTGCCACAAACCTTGACCTTCTCGAAGAGACAAGAGAAACAATTCGTTTGAAGGTAGTTGTTTATCAGCAAAGGGTCACAAGGTACTACAATAGAAAGGTCCAAGTTCGACACTACAACGTTAGTGATTTCGTACTGCGCCTTATCCTATCTGGAGCTCGCAAGGCCAGTAACATGTCATTAGATCCGAACTGAGAAGGTCCTTATATTATCAAGGAAAACCTGAGAAATTGAGTGTATCACCTGACTAATATGGATGGAGCTGAGGTCCCTCGAGCTTGGAATGTTGAGCACATTCGCCCATACTTTTAGTAACTTTTTGAGCACATACCTCTAACTTGTAATTTAATCTTTGAAAATCAATAAAAGCTCCAGATTTCCCATATTGCTTTACTCTGAATGATTTCTCTACTAATTTATTTATTAAATGCTAAGTGAAAAACGACTTCTCCACCAAATTTCTCTTTGGTAAAATTTTATAAGTCAAGTTATGTTAGTTGAGGTTCTGACCTACTGGATATAGTTTGACAAAATTTTACTAAGTCACGCTATATTAGTTGAGGTTCCGACCTACTGGATATAAAATAAATTTTTGTTATGTTAGCTGAGATTCCGACCTACTGGACATAGCTTGATAAAATTTTATTAAATTATGTTATGTTAGCTGAAGTTCTAATCTACTGGATATAGTTTGACAAAATTTTATTAAATTATGCTATATTAGTTGAGATTCCAGCCTACTGGATATAACTCGACTAAATTTTTAAAGTTATGCTATGTTAGTTGAGGTTCCGACCTATTGGATATAGCTTAACAAAATTTTATTAAATTATACTATATTAGTTGAGGTTTTGACCTACTGGATATAACTCGACTTAAATATTTTGAATTAAACTACAGTTTGTGAGTTACGACGCATCAAGATCAAAGACCTCCTGAGCTCTCACCAGGTTTTATTACCACTGATTTATACATTGATCACTTTATTTTCAGTTCACAGGAAATTCAAAGACTTAAAAAAATGAAAGTGGAATAAAAGCATAAGGCCACATTGAAGTAAAGCAAATAAATTCAAAATAAACCTCGCAGCGAGATGAATCAGTCCAACAATAGTAACCTCAAAATGAGATCGAAATATCCATTACAAATGACCTCGCAAGGCAAGGTGAGTGTAACACAAAGTTATGAAAAATTTTAAGAAAAAAGGTTCAACTTGACAAACAGCCTACTTGGAGCCCTAGCCTTGGGGGGTTGATTTCCTAGAGGCTATATCATGAGATGTTGCATCTGGGGGCACTACGACCTGAGTTGTCTCATCTTGGAAGGTTGCACTTGAGAGCTTTATATTCTGAGAAGCTGCATCTGGGATAACTGAGGATTGGACAACTTGCTCCTTGTACTTCTCCACTTCTGCGACTTTCTCCTCACCAAAGAATGAGAAGTCCAATTCGAGATGAACTTCTCATAAAGCGTAGAAGAACATACTGGAGGTCTCTGATTCTGCTTCCTCCTTAGCTTTGGTGACATTTTCCTTAACAACAGCGACCTTCCTCTTAGCCTCCTCCATTTTCTTCTTAGTAGTCTCAATTTGCTGTACGACTTTCTCCATATCGTTTTTTGCTTTGTTTCTTCTTCATTCTTGAGGAGCTTGATGAGGAAGTCTGTCATTGCAGTTACATGAGTATTTTCCTCACGAGTAAAAACATCCTCAGCATTCCTCAATCTGGTTAGAAGGAGTTGTTCTAATTTCTTTGCTCTCTCAGCCTCCATAGTCATAAACGAGAGATCGTCCTTCAACTTCTTCTTTTCACTCTCGAACTCCTTCTTTCCTCCTCAAAAGCCTGAACTTTCTGCATCTGCTTCATCGCTCCCATAGCGGCTTGAAATGCAGTAAGTTAATATTTAAACCAAGGAAGTAAGAAAACAAGAAAGACAAAGGTATTGGAGATTACCACCAGCCCGTGACGAGCTATATAACCAGACAAGATATCACCTCTTAAGCCCTCTTTGTCTAGGTTCCTAGCAGTGTTCCCCAGGATTTCGGGCAAGCTATCGAGAACGACATCAAAGTATATCCCTTTTAGCCCGTCTTCAGGCTGCGCCCTGACTTGTGGCTCAACTCTTCTCTCTGCGACCACAGACTGTTTACCCTTATCTAGTTATGCTCGCTTGGCCGGAGAAGGCTTAGACACTGACTTCCTTTTTGCTCCACTACTTGGAGCATTTTGAATCTCATGAGTAGGAGCCCCCACCTACTCATTTCGAATTTCAATCACCTCTAGCTACAAGGTGAGGACCTAGGCTTGTGAAGGTCTTGAAACCGATGCCGAGGTGGTCACCTCAACAGAAGCAACAACTGAAGGGGTTGTAGACTGAACAGATCAAGTTGAAGAGGGCTTGTGGAGGGTAAGCTTCACCATCTCTGAAGTTTTTTGAGGGATAGAAATTGCCTCTATTTTACCAGTAGCATCGAAGGTAGGGGCGAGCTCGAGTTCACCCTGAATTCCGATGTCTTTCTTGTTGTCAAAAAGTTCGCTGTTCAAAGGAGGAGCTAGTTGGTGGGCCCTAAAGAGCTCGTCGTCGAACACGTGATTGATTCTTCCTTCCTACAAATCTGCAAAAGTCCTAAGAATTTTGATCTCCTCCCCAGTGAGGACTGTCCTATCTCTTGTCATGTCTGCGTGGTGAAACAAAAAGAAATTAAAAAAAAAAAAAATTGTTGTAGCTCGCAGAAGTCAGTCATATCTGTCTACTTAGACTAAGGACGAAAGTAAAATTTTGGAGTTATCTAAAGGAAGGGTAAGAAATGTAAAATTAACTCGACTTGTAATCACCTACGTTGGACTTGCCCTTCACGTCGCCCTGAGGTAGGAGGTCCTTGAAGTTCGTTTTTTGACTGCGAGATAATAAATCTCATCTTACATTCTCCTTTTAAGCTGCCGACACTTCTTGATACTAAAGAGATGGTAGCGGATTCTTGGGATTAAAGGTGAAAGGTCATTCCTTTTGAAAACTAAAACTAGGGATGTGAGCTGAGAGTAAGAGTTAATGGTTAATTGGAAAGGGCTAAGCTTCAGTCTATTTAAGAGGTTGATGAGATAAGCAGGGATTGAAAATCTTAGCCCGTGCCTAAGCCGATGTGTGTTGATGGCAACGAATCCTCGAGGAGGATAGGTTGCATGGTTGTTAGGTGAGGGCAACATGACATGGCACCTTTGGAAAAATGATATTCTAAGGCGATTCCCCTCCTAACTCCTCATACCTCATCTTCGAGGCGTAGCGGATAAACACCTCGCGAGCTCTTCTTTCCTCAATAGCTTCGCGAGCTCGCTGTTCCTTAACGGTCTAATGGATCACTATGGAGTCAGCTCGAACTACGAATTCATCAGCGACCTCACCATTCAGAGAGGTTGCTTCTTCAACAATGCGAACTTCCTCCCAGTCGAGCTCCTTAGTGTCTGCGACCTGAAAACATCTACATATAAAATGAGCAGTTAGATTGCTATATGCAGATCATGCCTAAAAATCTTAGTTTTCTATTCTTTAACAAGGGACTTCATAATCTATAGGTCACAAACGTCATACAAATCACTAAAGTCTTAGGGGGCTCGACGTATGAGCTAACGATCTATGAGCTAATAACCTACAAATATTTCATCCTATAACTCGCATACATAGTGTTACAAATAACAAACAATCACAAAAGACCAACCAATAATTAAATCAAAAGAAAGCAAAAGTGTCACAACTAATAAAAGCATGCAACATCAAGAACATGAAACATTCAAGCCAATATCAAGTCCAGAAAAAATGCAATGCATACAAGAAATGGAAACCAAGAAATCAAGAGTTGGTTGTGGAGACTTACTATAAACGCGGTAAACCTTAATCGTATAAGAACGAAGACATTGATTTTCAATAGTTTTGAATCTAGAGAGTACTGGCGCAAAGATGTAAAATAAGACAAAATGGGAATGACAACGATGGATGTATGTCAAAGAAAACGAGAGAAGAATGAGGCTTAGTGGTGTCCTGAGTTTGAAAATGACAAAGTAAGAGGGAAAAGGAAGGAGCCTCCATTTATATATAGGTGCAAAGGCCCTAACCATTAGATTTGAGGGCTAATCAACTGCCTTTGATCTAACGATGCTGCGTAAGTTGAGAAACTTGTCATTATGGGCTGTCAGTTGAGAAACACGTGTATTAAATACGCATAAAACGAGACGTGCAAGTGGTGCGGTTACCCAAAGTGTCGCCACAAGTCAAGTGATGAGACAAAATTTGAAAAGGTCGCATGATCGGTCGTGACACATCAGTTTTTACCAAGGATCTTGAGCTCCTAGTCCGTAGATCGCACTGAGAGCTAGGGGACTGATGTTATGGGTATATTTGGGGTGTATAAATGGGCTGGTAAAAGCCTAACGAACTGATCCAATGAATTAACACAATAGACAAAAGCTTAGTTCGTCAACATCTAGCTTCGAAAAAATGAACTCTCAGTTCGCTGCTACAGTTCTCAAGTGTCTGGTTAACTATAGTTAAGGTTGTCTTATGCTTAGTTCTAGATCACGTAGAGCGAGATCGAGCTCGTAGCTCCAAGTGCTCATTAAATGAATTTTCCAGAAAAACAATAACCTAAATTGAGGAAGAGTCAACTACCATAATTGGAAGTAAAATCAAACTTCTATTTCGATGGAATCTATTCCTAAATTGATGGACACCAGTTTTGGAAGTATAATTAACGTAGAATTCTTTCCTATTCTTATTGTACTCAAATTGTAATACCTTACACTATAAATAGAGGTTGAAAATTTATTATAAAAATAACAATCAATAATATAGTGACTCTGCCAAAATAACCAAAGAACCAGTTTAGACGTATGCATCTTTTTGAATCGAATCGCGTAAAAGATCTCCTTGCATTCGTTGTTCTTCCTTTTCGCTTTCTTTTGTCTTTGCTTTTTTTTCTTTATTTACAGTATTGGATCAAGAGCTTGGGTCAACTAAATTTATATGTCGACACATATACTAATAAATGTATATATTATAAGACTTTTGCCATTTCTAAATTTTGGAAGGGCTAGGGTGATGTACACCACTAGATCAAAAGGAAACATACCAATGGATTTTTATTTTAATATGTTTTTGCATGTAAAAAATAAAGATACAGATTTTGTCACTGTTCTTATTAGCTAGACAAGAAAAATTAAAATTTAAATTACTTATATCTTTTATTGTTTAATTTACGAGTGTAAACAAATTATACATATAAAGTTTCAATCATTCCTGCCTATAATAATTAATTTTATAAATTTCAAGGTGAAATCTATAAGCAATTAGATCGATAATTTTTACTTAATTAATACAATATAAATTTTGTCAAAATTTGAAATCATTTTTAATGATTTTTTTATATAAGGTCAAGTAATGCTACGTAGTTCAAATATTTTATCTAAATTCATGTTTAAATAATGTAAAGTATGAATTGCAATTGACTCATCAATGACCATATTATTTAATATTTTATGTAATATTAACGATTAATATATATATATTTGAATATAAATTTAGGTAATATGTTTTTGATTATCTAACATTACCCTATCAGATCGTGTTATGATTTTCTTCTTAGGAAAAAAAAAAAAAAAAATCCAAAGATCAAAGAATTAGAAGGGTCATCAATGGCTTAGCAGGTAAACTTTGACGGAGGTTGACGGAGCTAGCCAGTGAATATATACAAAGCCGAAGACTCGGAGCCGAGCCAATAATTGCTTGACTTAATCAATGCAAAGCCAACCAAATTGGTGATTTATTTGTAGAGAATAGAGATATGTCAAACTCGCAATTCTTGACTTTACAAATTAACAAAACAAAACAAAAATTATGCCTCTCCACTTTAACTTACTGATTTCTCTCGAATGTCTTCTCAACAGCGATTGAAATATGCAACTTAATAAATGAAGTTTCTAATTGGTAGATATTGGCATCGACCAAAACCTTCTCCCTTGCCTCATAAGAAAGAACTAACTTGAAAGCAATCAAAACCACATACACAATAATAATAATAATAATAATAATAATAATAATAATAATAAACAATTTATTGATATTGGCAGTGGATAATTTGTTGTTGAGGTTAGGAACTTTTGCCTCTAAAGACTTGAAACACATTTAATAATAAGTAATTACTGCCGACACGTGGAAGTATTTTTTTATGTCTGATTAATTAATAATTAGTTAGTCCACATAAAAGTCTTCACAAATATGTGTATGTCCTTATCATCTCTTCACATTTATGCAGCACATATAATCAGTTGTTTTTCAATCAAAATCACGAATCATGCCTCGATTTGTCATATACTATGTGGTGCAGTGAACTTGAACCGAAGGTGTGTAACATTGCGCGGATAAAACAGTAAAGAACTAACCCTGATGATAGAGAATGAAGGTCCATGAAAAATATAATTGTCGATCATGCTTTTAGTTAGCGTTTTCTTACCTCATAATATGAGAAAAATATAAGAACATTCATGGCGTTGTATATGTTTGGTATAGTTAAAATTATTGGGACATCATGTGGATGACAATTCCAAGATTGTTTTTCATTGTCGCATACCTGTTGTGGATATTGATTAGGTATGAGCTAGATGGGGGATTTCATATATATTGATGAGCTATGTAAAAGATTCGTCATGGAGAATATTCTCCTTTTACAACTTGATTTCATCAGTGATAAAAATTCTATATTAAGAGACCAGAAACAAAAAATCGTATTACTCGTACTTTGTAATATTATAGAACTAGTTTTGTAATGTTATAAATATAAATATGCATTATTATAATATTACAAAATTAATTAATTATTTAACGATATAAAATCAATAACATTAAAACTTATTGATCAGAGGACGATAAAAAAAATAAATTCAATCTAAGAATATGTAAAATGTGGTATCAATATGTCGACTTTTTTTTTTCTTTTTTTTTTTTTTTAAAGTTATAGGACAATAAACAAATTCTATTATGCAGTATTAACATGCTACTGTAGACTAAGTAAATAGGTCAAGTACTACTCCTCAAGTCACAAGAGGAAGCTTGACCTTTGGACTCTACAGTTAAAAAGGCCTATCACAAATTAATAAAAAGTGGTCCTCTATTTGTAGGGCAACCATTAATTAGATATAAATTAATACTGTCATGACTCACGTGTCATGATGAAGTCAAATTTACACAGTAATATACATCTTTGCGTTCATGCATGCATGGTTATAGTGTCCCTTCACCAGGTTACACCATATACTTTCAAAAGGACACATGTGCCCTCGCATGCCTCCATAATTATAAGTCTCACCTAATTAATCGGTTTGCTTCTTTCTCTTCTTCAAGACACCATTGTTATCAAACCAAACCCATTCCTGCTAATGCTTTATTAGCTGCTAATTATATATATTTATTATATATATATTTTTTTCCACGTAGATTGTGACTAATTAAACTGTTGGTACAACAACTCTACCTTATGTCATTAGCAGTTACGATGACAAGGATTGTTTTTTTTTTTTTTTTTTGGTTGATGTCTACGATAATGTGCATGCATGAAAAAAAAATGCTACAAATAATTAAGAAGTACAAGATGTTCTATTTTTTCACAAACTTGTATTGACTGAGAAATCACTCTTGAAAACGTTGATGATGAACAAGATGAATTAATAATTATTGACATTTTTGAGATTGCTTAAAAGCAAGATTAATCTTGGTATGCTTATAAAAAAAAAAAAAAGTCAATAAGATAGTTTAATATTAAGTATAGTACTTCTTAGTATTTGAAAATGAAGAAAAATTACTTCAGTAGAAATTAAAAAGTGTTTTGAGTGAAGTTTTTAGATTAAAATTAATAAGTTAAATTAAAAAATAAAACAGTCATTTCGTGGTTTATAACTTTAAATCATTAATTAAAAAACAATTATAGTCTGGGATTGTATGCTAATATTCAAAAAATTATTTGGGATCATAAAAGTTTCAAATTACTAATTGTAAGACTATTCAAATTTAAAATACACGACAAGAGGCATGATTTATTCATGTTTAAATTAAAACTAAAATTTTGAATAATCAAGTTTCTGGTACAACAACTTTATCTTGAAGTTATCACAAGTTATGGTGACGATACATGCATGAAGATTGAAGAGATGTTTCTCTAAATTAGACCAGGACCCAAAAGGGTGATCGATCGATATGTCATAGATATTTTAATTTGGTGGGTTGAATAACAAAAGAGAGAACAATGATATAAAGTCTAAATTCATAGGAGGGTAGAATTGTGTCCACGTTTTGGGTAATAAATCACCGAATCTTATTAAACCTAACATTCGCAAGTGACGCCTTAACAAAAGATCTCATAAGATTATGTTTGCTAATTCAATGCAACAATTCTCATGTGGCCTTGCACAATTTAATTGCTTCTCCGAACTAAAGTTGTACAACCTATATAAAGCTTGTAAGAGATGATAACAAAATCATAATTAATGGACTCAATCACTAAAGAAAATTTGTGTGGGACAGTTTTACCATGTCAATGGTGTCCAATATATAACTACATTATGTCGTAAAGTTTTTGATTAATACAAATTATGTGACATGATACAATTGATGAGGCTGTCTTGCATAGTTATTCTTCAATTATAAAGAGTTAATTAATTTATTTACATTGCAATAAAATTTTAATGGATTTTTTTTTCTCAAAATTCCTTTATGTTTTATAAACCTATAATGAAAAAGATAAGAAATGTTTGTATCACTCTATTCAATTAATGCAAAATTCAATCTTTAAAAATTGGTATTCAATTTAAAAAAAATTAAAGGCTTTTCCATTGTTGGGGCCAAAGTTGTCAAAACTTCTCTCTAATGCCTTTGCTCGGGTCTTACTTCGCATTAACCTGCAAAACAATAAAACCTAGGTCGGGGGCGGCCTAGAGGACTACTCCGGATCCACCCTCCGATGGTTAAGTTAGTTATTGGCTTTTTTGTAGCAATTTTCGATTATTCTTTTGCTTGAGTTAAAATGGGCTTACCTATTTATAGGGTTTTTGTTCACTTTATAGATATCTCATTGCATGTGAAAGTTTTTACATTTGTCCATTTAGTATGCTTTTTCGTTGGACGGGTGTTGTTTGCATGCTCGACATGTGTACTTGCTGGATTGGCTCTATGAGAAGGAACCCGCCATGC
Organism: Litchi chinensis; assembly: GCA_019925255.1. Classification (NCBI taxonomy): domain Eukaryota; kingdom Viridiplantae; phylum Streptophyta; class Magnoliopsida; order Sapindales; family Sapindaceae; genus Litchi; species Litchi chinensis. The sequence continues at coordinate 4,042,329 of CM034475.1, read as the reverse complement.
AGTTGGTACCTTCGCACGAATATTGACAAAGGTGCTACATGTCCTATCTTCAGCTATCCACGTCTTTTTATGTGATCGAATCTACTATTCACCCTTACATCCATGTTTTTTGAGAATATGATTCATGGAACTCTCTCTGTTTTTTTTTTTTTGTTTTTGTTTTCTCATTATCTTTGTCTTTATACCATTGCTTGTGGAATATACCACCGGCTATAATAAATCTAACCTAGAAATATTTTCATGTTATAAATAGAAAAATAACTGTATATAAAGAATTAAAAAATGAAGTCGAAAAAAAAATAGTAGTTGACATTCTAACGACCTTAAATGTAAATGGCCACTAATTGATTGATTTTATGTATTACTCTCTGTTTTTTTCACTATATAAAATCCATCATTTTTTTTTCTCATATTTACTCAGTTTATATACTTAGTGCATTTCTACTTCACATCTATGATAGAAGTTTGAATCTATCATATATATTCACCAATATTTGTGTGGATGACCTCCCTGTATTATGAGTAAATATTTTTTCATTTTCAAAAATAAATTTCAACTTGCATATATGTTGTTTAATTTCAATAAATCTTTGACCATTGATGTTTGATTACCTTGTAATTATATATATATTATATGTGTGTGTGTGTGTGTTTGATGTGAGTTTTTGCATGAACGATAATATAAATGAAATATATCGATATAAAATATTTCATATTTTTTTCATGTTTTAGAACATGTTTTTACTAAAGTTTTAAGTCAAACAATCAACCAAAGAAAAGACAAATAAAGGAAATTTCAGGAAAAAATAGTTTGTGTTTAAAGTGTGTGTGTGAGTTTTTGCATGAACAATAACAAAAATGAAATACACCGATATAAAATATTTCATATTTTTTCGAGTTAATAAAAATGAAATACACTAATATAAAATATTTCATATTATTTTTCAAGTTTTAGGGCATGTTTTTACTGAAGTTTTAAGTCAAAAAATCAACCAAAATAAATAAATAAATAAATGAATAAATGAAATTTAGGAAACAATAATTTATGTGTTTAAAGCGTATGTGAGAGTTTTGTATTAACAATAACAAAAATGAAATACATTGATGTAAAATATTTCATTTTTTTTTTTTCAAATTTTAGAATATGTTTTGTTTGTGTGTGTATTTTTTCAAGTTTTAGAACATGTTTTTACTAAAATTTTAAGTAAAACAATCAACCAACAAAATGAAAAAGGAAATTTTAAGAAAAAATAGTTTTGTGTTTAAAGTGTGTGTAATAAAAATGAAATACATTGATGTAAAATATATTATATATTTTTTTAAGTTTTAGAACATGTGTTCTTTGTGCGTACATGCGTGTGTGGTGTGAGTTTTTGTATGAACGACAGTAAAAATGAAATACTTTGATGTAAAATATTTCATAGTTTTTTTTTCAAGTTTTAGAACATGTTTTTATTAAAATTTGAAGTCAAACAACCAACCAAAAAGAACGAATGAAGGAGATTTTAGGGAAAAATTAGTTTTTGTTTCAAAAACTTTTAAATTTTAATTTTTTCCCTCTAATATATCTCATTTTTCTTAATATTCATATATATATATATATATATATCTCATTAAAATTCACTAGATTTTATTAAGGTGTGGATGGTTTGGATCTATATAACTATATATTATGGGATTTGGGTGTGAGTATTCTATATAAGAGAAGGAATTGCTCAAACAGCCCTGGGTCAGTCTTTTTATATGTGAATTATCTTTTTCTGTTAATACACATTACCTCCAATATGTTAGTCCATGTGGGTCAACTTTAATCATAAAAAATTTATTTTTATCTAATGAGAGTTGGTCAACTATTAATTTTAATTGCTATTAATTAGCAGAAGTAGAATGTACGTCACACTTTAATAAAAATGGTTGAATACTTCTCTTAATTCTAAAAAGTCGAAAGTTTAAGTATCATCTTTATTCTAAAACATAAACCGTAAGTTATTTTCTCTGACTAAACTTAAGGGAGTCAGGTTATGGACTGTATAGTATAATTTAAAAGTTATTAAACTTATATCCATATGAAAAAAGATAAGCCTTATTGGCGTATTGAGCAATTTCTTCAATATATAGTCCAATCTTTTCCACCCAAAAATGCATAATGACTCGAATCATCCTTGATTTTCAAATTGCCCCGTGCACGTGACCGAAACTTGATGGCTTCATTATATACCACAAACTAATTTTCATGCACAGAGTTTTGCTTGCTTTAATTTCATATGTCATCATCACTTTATCTGCTCAAAAATGCACTGGTGGACCTACTCTTTCATTACTTCTTGAGACATGATATTTATCTGCACATCAGTTTGGTCACAAATTTTATTCAATCTAAGATGATAATCGACTTTTTAATTTAAATAATCTAAGATGGTAATCAACTTTTTATAAAATTAATATTAATAATTACCAATTACAACCGATTTAAAATAACACATCAATGAATGGAAACAGAAAGTAACTGTTCCTTCACTCTTCAATTCTCTATTGAGAAAATCAAATTGAATTATTAGACACAAATGAAGCCTTCTTTTGGATATATCAACTGTGTAAATTAATGATGCTACGTGCATGCCATTTGATGTTATTTTAGTGTTAGTGCATGAGGTTGGATGTGATGGGGTGTGTACAACAAGAAAAAAAAAAAAAACAATATTAATTTGATTATTGTGATCTTATACGATGTATTGTTGTTGAGTATATTTTATTTGATGGGACCAATGTGTAAAACTAAAATAATGGACCAACTATTTAGCAATAAAAAAGTTGTTCCGTGAAGACATGTGAACTTGGAAGTAATAGGTATCTTCAACCATAAGAAACATTAATTTGATAAGTAATTACAATATATAGTGATTGATTGATTCGTAATTCATAATTACATAATTCAATGTAATTAATACAGAGTATGTAGTAAAGAATAGTAATATTGTGGGTACGTAAGGTGGAATCAGCTATTTATATCTGTAATTAGCTATATATGTACTTCAGCTAGTAAGGTGGAGTCAGGAGATTTTAATCGCACACCCACCAAGCTTATATGTATAGAGTCTACAAACCCATAAATATGTATGATTGTCAAAAAGATTGTTGTACAAAACAGAGAAATGTGTGTCTATAAATATACATATAATTGTATAAATGTTTAAACTAATAGTCAATATCACCAATTAGTAGTTTTAGGTATTTAATAACTAAACTGTATAAATAGTAATCGATCACAGTTAACTTTTAAATCATTTTGTATCCACTTCATATATAAATAAATAAATAAAATTATAAGTATTCGAGTTACTCTATTTCTTTCTCTGTATATACACCTATATGTGCACATCATTTTAGAAATTTAAAACTTAAAATGCTTTATATATTTATACCTTAAAATTTGAATAAACAATAATCTTAAGTGATTTATGTATGTTTTAAATTATAGTATGTTTTATATTAGAACGTTTATACACATCTCTAATTTCACATTTGTGTATACTTAGCTTCTATCAAATGTGGTGGTGAAAGGAAAACAATACATGCAACGTATGTATAACTTATTGCATCTAATGTTTCAATAATAATTGAAAGAGATATGAATTATTATATATATAGCTGCTCATTACAGCTTTTAATTGCATGCTAGAAAAATATAAATTTAATAGAACCGAAAGCATTCAAAACAGACTGTTCTGCTATAGCTTTCTTACCAAATTATGCAGCTTTCACTTTCGAAATAACTGGCTAATCAGGCAAAACTCCAACATCACAATGCAACGAATTCGGCGCTTCTTCGTGGACTTATATTGCCAACATATAATGCTTAGCTTTGTGGTCCTTTTCTTGCAATTAAGATCGTTACAGAAAATTGAAGGAGAGCGAAAGGTCATGGACTTTATCCCACAAAATAAGTGGGCTGTATCGGCCAGTCTTCAATTGTTTTCTTCTTCATGGTACTAATTTTACTTGTCGGGCTTCAAATGACATTATATAATACTTGTTAGGGAGTAGTGCTAATAGCAACCAACCCTGTATTGAACTGAAAAAGCCACTCTCATAATTTTCTGTTCTACAATATTAATCCTTAATTTTATAAGTAGAACTATTCCAATAAAACCCCAATACCATACACATAATATTTGTTTATAAAATCTCTTTAATCATTACAAACCATAAGACTCTTTGTTTTAACACTAAGATTGTTGACGTTGGAAATGGTTTCACCTCTGATGTTGTCCTCCTAGTCTGTTCTAAACCTTGAACCTAGATTTTTATTTTATATGAGATACTTTATAATAAAATAAGTAAATAAATATTAAAGAAAAAATTATAGTTCATATAAATTTTTTTATCTATAAATTTTATCATATAATAGTATGTAAAATAAAAATAATTCACACTAATAATTATGAGCCAACCAAGATTTATCAAGTTTAAATATTATACGTTTCATTTTTATAATATTGAGAGATATTTACTCTCACAATAAGAAAGAAAAGATTTTTTACATGTTGATAAATACGCATGATGAAACCTAAAATTCTATCACAAATATGAAGGATAATTGTACTAACAATTTGAACTATAAATGAAGGTGTAATTCACACCAAGTGAAACATACTTCTATTTTTAAAATTTGGTCATAATAACATCTATTAGTTTAATTGACAATAATTTTCTCTATGTGTTCAAACAACTATATTCATCTTTTAATCTTCTATTTGATTATATAATCGAAACTATTTCTATTTGTCCAAAGTGTAAAATTGATTACCAAAGAAAGAAATACCACTTAAAAATTAAAAGAAGTCATATAATATATTTGCTTTTGAAAAAATAATTTATTAGTTTGAAAGTTACATATATATCCTTAAAACACAAAATAATTTTATATGATGGTAATGTATATTTATTGTTTATTGAGTTTTGATACTATAAATTTAAATTATAAATAGACAATTTTGATACAACAAATTGATTTAGAATATTATGATTCATTAATTAAACCTAGGTTAAATTAATTTTATAAATAATAAATTTTTTAATTAGAAAATTGATAATGAATAAAAGTAAAAAAATTAAGTAAATGTATATCGCAAAAATTCTAACAATTAGAAGACAAAAAAAAAAAAAATCGATAATGATAAAGAAAAATATAATATATAAAAATCTATTTTTATATCTATTTGAATGTATAATATTATAAACCTAAAAAAATTTTAGGAGGAGCATGGCCTAACCTGGGCTGAAGCTTGGTCCAGTCCTGAAAAGATTAGGGTGTGCCAATGATAACTTCATATGGAACTGCAGATTAAAGTCTTACAAATATTAAGAGTTGGTATTTTTCAAACCTAATTCCGTGTGAGGCTTTAACTTATGTATGTGGTTTCTTGTGCATTAATTATCTCACATTTGTCAAGCTTGTTGTGACATGTAGCCTTGTTGCGCAAGTGTTTATCAGACATTATTTCTTGATCATCCTTAGAGATTAATTAGCATCATCCAATCTGGTTAACCGGCATTAATTTCTCTCGTGAGTTTTGATTTACTCATCCCTTGTCATGTTCACTCGGCTTCTTGCATTGGGCCTATTGGGCCTTTAATTGGGTCTTATTGGACTTAAATTTGGGCTTTCATCTGAATGCACAAATATCAAAATAATAAATTTCATTTTAGTCCCTCAGGTATCGAAAATTATCAGAATTTTAAATATCTTTTAAAAACAGCTCTCTTCCTCCCTATGATTTTGAAAACACTTTAGAAAAATCTCGCTTATAAGTTAACTGACAATCAAATGAGACTAAAAGTTTGGGTGGAAAGCTTATGATTGACTTTTTACAAGGAGAGCTATGATTGTGATACGTGTATGAACAGGGGCGGACCTAGCTTAGGGCCAGGAGGACACGTGCCCCCCTGAAATTTTGTGAAAAATTATTAAGTTTATAGTATTAATGATTAAATATTTAAATATATATAAATAGATATATAGTTGTCAACGTAATTAATCTCACTAATGGCTCAGCGGTTTAGTGGGACAAGTGTCCTTTTGTTCTCATTAGAGTTGAGGTTCGATCTCGAATCCCCACAATTACTTTTCTCCTTTTTTGAAGAAAAAATTGAAAACATCAGGATGGATGTCTTTACCATCCATCCTGATGTAGACATTTGCAATACAATGACGTCAAAAGCTTTTATAGTAGTAGCCAATTCTTTCCATTTTTCAATTGTCCATTAATTTTTTTAACTTTATTATTTATCATTCCTATTTCTAATATAATTAACATCCTTCATTTTCATTGTTTTTATTAGACCTAATTTTCCTACTTTTAATATTTTTTCTACTCCTAATTAATTAATATATATTTTAAATTTTTTCCTTTTCGTCTTCTATTTTTTTTTTTTTTTTTTTTTTTTTCGTTTTTGCTCTTCATTTTTATTTGACATTTCTTTATCTTCACTTTAATATCTTGTCACTTATCAGGTTAGCATACTAATTAATTTGTTTAATAATTTATTTTAATGTTTATAATATTTTTAAGTATAAAATTTTTATTTTACCTCATATCATGTTGTTTTATTTTATTTAAACTATATAGTATTATCGAACATTGTTTTACATAAAAAATTATATATTTATCATGTTTTTAATTTTTGATATTTTTATTATTTCATTATATGCCCCCCTCTAAATAAATTTTCTGGGTCCGCCACTGTATATGAATGTATGATCAAGATTAAATTGAAAAAATATTATATTTAAAAATAATAGAATTTTAAAATAAATAAGTAATAATTAAGAAAACAATAAAAAATTAAAAATGGAAATCAACAGGTTTTAAATATTTTCAAGATTTCTAAAGATATAGAGGTCTAATCCATGTAACTGCTTCAAGAGATGGGCAGATATGGATGTCATCACCCTGCAAAAAAAAATGAAACCAACTTTCTATGCAGACCCTATCTTATCCAGATACAAATAACAAACAATGGACCCTAAGTTAACAGCATTGACAAGAATCTGTTTCTTCTCTACATTTTATGCTGAACAATTTGACATATAAATTATGAGCTAATTCTTCGCTAGTCACTTAAAAGAAATGAGAAGAGCTGATGTAGATTGCTAAACTCAATTTTGTACCATTATGTTACAATAATTTGCCATAGAAAAATATAAATAAAACCTTTGTTTGAAAGAGAAGCAATGATAAGATGAGCACAACAATTTATTTAGAATTGGAATTGATGAACATTGGTAGTGGGTGAACGATAAATATACACCCACATATACAATTTAGAGCCTGGTCGTAACACCCAATTCATGAAGTTGTACATATTAGAAAAGGCAAGCCAAGAGAGAAATTAATTCACTACAATGAAAAGATCATGACTACTACTGCTGGGTGCCATTTAGTTGCCAATTTACATTCAAGCGAGAAATGAAAAGAAAAAAGTGCCAACACAGATTTATATGGTTATTGATTAACCGTATAAAATATTTAGCTTCTTCATTTGGACTTGAATGGAATGGCCCTGATCACTATCTGATGATATAAAGCTGCAAGTGCTGCTCCAATGAAGGGTCCTACCCAGAAAATCCACTGCACCCAAACAAATATTACAAAAGTTAATAATTTTGTAGGCAGATAGCTTTTCAGCTTTTGTTTTTTATTTTTATTTTTTTTAATTCTTGAATTTAAGTGGTGGAAGACAACTTAATTACATGGTCATCCCAGGCTTGGTCCTTGTTGTAGATGAGAGCTGCGCCAAGACTTCTTGCTGGGTTAATACCTGTCCCTGTGATAGGAATGGTTGCCAAGTGCACCAAAAACACTGCAAATCCAATGGGAAGTGGTGCCAAGATCTGACCACCAACATCCAAAAACATTTTAAGTCATGAAAAATTGTTAATAGTTTCTATTAATATCCATGATTTATTCTAATAAAGATAAATAAAATATATATGTCTGTCCTTATAGAGGGTCTAGCTAGCTTATTGATGAATAAAGTTATGCATCAATAACAAACCTATTCAACCGGTGAGTTAAAACCCACCTCCAAAAAAATTAGAAAAAAATATATGAGTTGCTTACAGGAACATGAGAGTCTCGGGCACTCCGCTTGGCATCAGTGGCGGAGAAGACTGTGTATACAAGGACGAAAGTGCCAACAATTTCAGCACCAAGGCCATCGCCTTTGGTGTATCCGGAGCTGACCATGTTGGCACCACCGCCTTTCATTTCGTACTGGCTCGCCTGGTAGGCCTTTACAACAGCAGCACCACAAATGGCTCCTAAACATTGCATTAGCATGTAAAACACCGCCCTGGTGAGCGACAGCTTTCTTGCCAGGAACAACCCAAAAGTCACTGCTGGGTTAATGTGACCCCCTGCATGCACCACGACACCAAAGCATGCACAAACAAATAATTAGTCCTGGAAATTAAAAGACAAAAGCTTATCGGTTTACAGTCAGAATTCTGTGTTGATATATGAACTCTTATCAGGTTGCGTACCAAGTTCATATTAGAGAAGCTAAAGTTCGAAGGAAAAAAAAAAAAAAAATTATGCCTGAAATGCCGGCAGTGCAGTAGACAAGAGCAAAGATCATGCCACCAAAAGCCCAAGCGATGCCTTGAATACCAACAGTGGAGCATTTGCTTGGGGATTTGGCCACACCCATCACGGTTAAAACGGTGATGTAGAGAAACAAAAAGGTGGCGACAAACTCAGCAATGCCAGCCCTGTAAAAGGACCATGAAGACAACTCTCCAGGCTCAAAAAGTGGAGCTGGAGGTGGATCAGCGTAGTCCTTCACATCCTGGGTTTGTGCAGCCGTCCCAATTGGCTGCCTTTCTCTGTACCTATTTGCACCCAACCTCACATCTTCTTCTTTGCCCTCCATTTTTCTCTCCTCTCTTTGCTTGGTTTCAGGCTGTCTTTTAGAGAGTGAATTGGATATCAATAAAGACAATGATGGCTAGGCTCACTTGTTTCTGGAGAGTGTCAAGTGGGGTGGTATTTGTAGCGTGAGTTTTGGGGGTGGTATGAGTTGAGAAGTCTTTGGTGTATTGTCATTGATTGAAAGAGAGAAAATGAAACTGCTCATTGTGGAGACACGTGACCGACCATTCACGCAACAGCACAACTTGAAAAGTTGGACTTGTGCGCTGGAAATCATGGGAGGACTCGAGTGTCTTTATCTTTCTGTATCAGAATTGGGTGATTTTCACTTCACTTTAATACATACCTTGAAGTTAATTCTTAACTTTAACTTTTAATGAAAGTTTGACGGATTTTTCTAGAGAAGTGATGGCAAAATTGTGTATGATAGAAAGAAATTCGAACCATATTATCAAAGATGGTGTCCCAAATATAATGTGAATAACCAGTAAAAGTTTTATCTTTTATTACCTCCATGCGATGCACATGCATCCACTATTGTCCTTCTATTACTTTATGGTATATGTATTGGTATTTATACTGAGTATCCATCTATAATATGCTCTATATTTATTGATAAAATGGTTCAATCGGCCACTACCATATTTCTTTAAGCTTATTTCCTCACTTGTGATACAAATTTAGTGGGTGCAAAGGCTAGGATTCTCTCTCCAATTTTGCGCTGTTGATAGGCTACATTTTCTCGTGATAGGTCTACTTTCCCATGAGTAGATGCTGCGCAAAGAAACAAAAAAAAAGAAATCGGTGATCATTTCTCGAGCTTATAAGAAACCATGATGTATCTTTGGAGTTCATATGCCTAGCTACGGTTATTAACAAGGAAGCATGAATTTTATAGTAGTCCACATTTTTACCTAAACTAATATAATTATTAATTATAATATGCATGTGCTACAAAATTTTAAAAAAATAAGCAGAACTTAAATAAACACAGAATGTTCAAATTCTATACCGTTAGAATGCGCACTAAATAGATTTGTAACAATTACAAATGATGTTTGTTAACTACAAAAACCATACCCAAAAAAGCCCTTTGCATTTATGATCAATAATTACAATAACGTATAAGATCATAAGTAGAACGAAATACTAGTGAGGGTTGGCAATAAAAGTGTCCGAAGTTGAAAGCCAATAATGATTTACCGACAGATTCGAACCTAGAAGTTGCATTTGCACACGGAAATGTGGGGTTTTCAAGTTGGCCAAAAAATTGGCAAAAGGTTTGTTGGGGGTCCCATAATTGCTGCTCTGGGTGAATCACAGCCACATGTTCAAACATCACCGACACCGACCTTCGCCGTCCTCAAGATCTCAAATTTTATACACTACAATGAACTTGTGTTGTTATTGATTGTTAGGGCCTTTGACTGGTGTCATTAGACTTGTGTTACTCACCCTAGTTCTAGTAGTACTGGTACCATCAACGCGTGTTGAAAATATGGGATTGATCGTGAAGACTGGTTTGGTGTTGGCGTTTAGGCGAAAATTACCATGTTTGAAAATCAATAATTGGTCCAATAATTAGATGACATTAGCCTAAAAGACATAACTCGTGACTCTGGTTAGGTTTCAGAGTGTACAGCGTACTATATTCTCATGATATTTTTAACTTGGTAGGAGGGATTTGTGGGTCTGGGTGAGATTCAGGTTTTATCTTTTATTGTTTATTGTCTTGGTACTGGTTTGAAGGCAAGAATCTGCAATTGTTTATACTTTTTAAGTAGGAAAAATTCTTGGATTCATCATATTATATATATTATTTCATAATATCATATCATGTGATTAGAGGCAGAACAGTATAAGTGTAATGATCAACAAAGATTTGAAAAAACAAAATAATTACAAATAGAATATTGAAAGGTCAATAGGAGTTTAAAAAAACAAAATTTGTATTTAGATTTTACATATAAAAAAAATGATTAACTATTCCTATACCCTGACTTAGTAAAAGTACAATAAAAAATATATTCTCACTCAATAAAAACATATAAAAAATATCGATTGTATTGTTCATGAAAAGAGTATCAAATTATATTTCAAAAAAAAAAAAAAAAAAAGAAGAAAGAAAAAAAGTATCAAATTAACTATGGCTTGCAATAAAATGTTTTGAAAAGAAAATCATAAATTGTTTTACATATATAGAAGTTATTTTATGTCCTCACTTTGTAAAGAAAATTATATATTTATTCTTTTTATATATTCATTAGCTTACATAGAAGGAAGTGTTAATTTTTTATTGCTTCATCGTTATGCATATCGTTAATACACTTCCGTCTCCCCAGTTCTAAACTTCTTGTTCCATCCCCGCATCATATGAATATAATCAATTAAATGTGTTCTCTATGCCACTTTTAATCACCACCAATCCTACAACCAACTGTAAAATGATTTGAGGAAGATTCACCCGAGGGACAACATACAAGCAAATGACATGGAATGATTTTTGTGTCTGAGTGCATATACTAAGATGCATTGAAGATTTTAATCCTCAAGCACATGCATTTGTATGTTAGAAAAACATATAGCCAAGAAGTGCAATTTGATCATTCAAAAAGTTGTTTCTTGATCAAAATCCTCACCAGGAGGAGACAAACATCCAAAATTTGGTCTAAAGGGAAAGACTTTTTGTAGAGAAGATTTGAAACTTACAATTTAACTTTAAATTCTGGATAAGGTAGGTCAAAATCAATCAATGGAGCGGGAAACAACATGAAATATATTAAATTGTAGTTCCAAATACATGTTACATATGCATATTAAGAGAAACACAGTGTTGAAATTATATAGTACCTATATAAGTTGCTGTTCAAAGGATGACAAAGAATGGATTCAGAAGATTCGAAGGAGAATGGACACAAAATGTATCCGTTACACATTCTCAAAAGATGAGTAATAGAATTCAACAATGCCGTTGTCACACATAAATGATAAATTGTACCAGTATCAAATATGAGTCAACCATGATTCCAATTTCCATCAATATTTGACTAGCTACAGACCGAGAGGTTGAGTTATACGATAATAATTAATATATAAAAAATAATAATAATAAAGGCGATATCTATGGAAGCAAATGTGGGCTTCGTTTATGCAATAACCTTTCATGGACCGAAAAGTAGAGCTGTCAAACAGTGAGTTGGGCTGAAATTACTAGATCCAACTTGGCTTGATGAGCGCAGGTGTGCGCCAGGCTTCAAATTTTTGTTTGTCTAAAGTGGATTTGGGAGGTTCCCTAGGTCTTTTTTATTTTTTATTTTTTCATAAAAAAAAAAAGAAAAGAAAAGAAAAAACATCAGATAAGTCATAACAGTCTAAAAGCCTATAAGATCAACTGCTGTAAGTGTAATCCGCAGAGCAACTCCCTTATTATAGAAGAGGGATCTACCTATTCTTCATAATTTTATAAACAAGGATCTGTTAACTTACTGATTAGATAAAATTACCCATTAATAACAACCGTAGGATTGGTTGTACGGGTGCTTATTAAAGAATATTCAAAATTTGTTTATTGATGAATAATCTTATCCAACTAATCAAGTAGCCAAATCTTTACAAACAAAGATGAGATTTGAATTCGTACTTAAATGAGGAAAGGAGAGCTTGTTTGCTTGATTTAAGAATGGACGTGCCTGCTTACTAAGTTATAGGTTGTGTAGTGTGTGATGTTACTTAAATTTCTTTGTTCTTTGAGCACAACTCACGCTACTATAAAGCTTGGACATGGACTGAGATTTAAATTTGACGAACGGGCTCGGGACGTACGACCCATTGAACCATTCAACGGTCAAGTGTAAACGCTTCTCATAACGGGTATACAATCACCTAGTGTCACAGCAGTCAAGTTCCAAGGCCCATTCTAATATGGGGCTTTAGGCCGATTGTGTCAAGAACAAGGTAGAACCGATCTGTGGGTTCCAACATAGGCCTAATTGTGGATCCAGACAGACCAAATTGACTGAATCCAGTAAATTTAGAACTTGAAGTGAGTCTCAGTTGACATCCATTAACAAGCCAACCAAACAATGATGCAAGCAAAGAAACATAATAAATTGGTGCTCTTCAACGGCCTCAATTTTTTATTCTTTTTCCACCAAAATTCAGGCTTTATTATAGTTTGGTGACTCGTGAGCTTTCTAGTCACAAAGATGGAGACTGGGGTTCAACTCTACACTTAACACTTGGGAGTCTTGGCAATGAATTATTGAACATTTTGACTGCTTTTCTTCACGATAGTGAAAGATTGTGATCTATTTTTGGTGGGAGAGAATCCACTAACAAAGTATATATTGCTGTTGTGTTGACTCTTATATTTGTAGGAGAATCTCTTTAAAATTACATGTCCCAAAATCTTTCAAGTGCCGTTTCACATGGGGTTCCTTGATGTCTGCCACAATCTATCCATCCCATTCGTGCAATTCAGACAGCAGGCAAACAATCCAAAGTGGGAAGATAATAACAAAGGAGATATATATCAGTTGGAAAAAAGCTAAAAAGTTTAATATATGTAACTTTGATCAACAAGTAGTTTCTATCCATTTCATTCCTTAAAACACAAAACCATCGACTTGAAACTCTAAAAAATCACTTTTCTTACAGTCATTCTCACGTTGATGTTTCTTATGTTTCTCTAAGAAGACTAGAAATTTACAGATTTTAATGCAGAGCAATATTATATAATAATCACAGTCAAAGACATTTTGGAAAAGTCCAAATTATGAAACTTGAACATATTCTGATTGAGCTTTTTACTACATATGTTTGAACATTTTTCTCCATTCACGTAGAAAAGATCAATAAGTATCTATAATGACTATCAGCAAATAGGTTAATTTATTTTTTAAAATTTTTTAATGAAGATGAGACGTTTATATATGATAAGTTCAAAATTTATATGTAATGAGTATGTGGTCTAGCTTAAGGAATAAATATATATATATATAAGGCTATATATATAGGTGAAGTCCCATGAAATATGACAAGCCAAACAAAGGTTGGTCTGCAATGAGCTGAAAGCAAGGCAAAAAGAGATTAAAAGGAAAGCAAAAGAGGTTTTCACGTGTAGAGAGACTAAAGGTCGAGGAATTGGAGAAATAAAGAAGGAAAAGTACTTTTCTTTTTTTGCTTTCTGCTTTTTGTAATTAGAATTTGATTTTTAATTTTTTCAACTTTCGACTTTCAACTATCTCTTGCTGCCCAAATTTTTTTAAAAAAAACTCAAAGCATGCAATTGGGGTCTAAATTTTCCATACAAAAACTTGGGAAAAGACTAGCTAGTATGGGGAAAAGGCCATTACTGATTTCCTTTAACATTCTCTTTTTGTGACTGCGAGCGAGAATATGCACGCTTGCTCTGGCCTTCAAAGTCTAAAAAAGGCCCCATATAATAAATCACAACGTCTCCCTTTGCCATTGTATTCACATATATATTGCTTTTCAAAGCATCTCCAAGTCTTTGTAGTTGGTTGCCAGCCCTATCTCAGAGCCCCAGTCTCTTGCCAGAAATTAAAAAAATAAAGAAAGAAGAAAAAAGCAAGCAAATAAATTAATGATGTAAAATTGTGTGTCCACAAGTCAAAAGATGCCCACAGAATTGATGGTTAGTATAATCTGAAGGGACAAATCGTATTGATGATAATCATTGAATAATCACTTGATTATTGGATCTGACCAAATTGTTGTTCTAAGAATTTAAGGAGAATCTAGGTGCACAACACTGCTGAACTGTATAGGATTACCCATCGTGTGGGAATAATTTGCTGCTAACAAATAACATGATCACAACAACGTTAGAATATTTGAGCATATTATTTTTCTTGATCTTAAAAGGTCAAGAGTTTTAGTCTTATCCCTATCCTAAAATATAAAATAAAAGTAGTTTTATCTTAATGTAATCCTCTCTTAGACACCATAAAAAAAATGTTGTTGAAGTATATCCGAATTCTCTTTTAATTTGAGTTCACTTAACTTTTGGATTGTACTATAATATGTGGTAGACATGAAATAATTAAATCAACTTGATGGGTACAAATAAATTTATATTAAAAAATAAAGAAACCAAAGAATTTATGATTAGCCTTTTGAAGAAACGATTTTCAGCAAAAATATTTCCATTTGTAATCGATTCCATGCCCCTCCAAGCTTGGCTTATGTGCATCAAAAGTGAGATCAAGTTAAGACATCCATGGACATGTATGATTAACAATTTGTTTGGTTGATTAGCTAAACTTGGATATTGCAATCTCCTGGGAATACATTGTCAAAGAAAGTGCTACAAGGTCACGTGGGGTGATCCTAGAGAGGTATACAGGTGGCGTTGGGTGAGAGGTTGAAGAGGAAAAGAGGTAGTGTGAAGAGGATGGCTTGTTGGGCAGCTGTCTTTAGTCTTAGGATTTGGATCACGTGACTGGCACGGGGGCCCCCCACCTCGTCGAATGTCTGTCCTCGATACCTTCAAATAATTAAAAGAAAAACCTTCTCCAATCCTCCTTCAGCTCCTATTATTTTCAGTTTGTTAATTTTCTGAATCGTCATTAATGTTGGACAAGCTGTGATACAAATTTTACAAGACGATTTGCCCCTCAAAATTCACATGTAATAATGTCCTAGTAAAGCATTATTGTCATGCACATTCAAAGCTGATATTAATTGGTTTGAACAATTCTCCATGCAATTTAATTCGACTGAAATTCGATGTAAAGAGTTTGATCATATATCATTACAGCATACATTATTCAAACATTTCATTGAATATTACTAGGTTGATTTGATTGATTGAGAAAAAGGAATTAATTTAAGATTAAGACACATTTAGATGCTATTCAATCAAACAAAACTTATTGAATCGAATTGATTTGTGATGTTTAATTCAAATAGATTGGTTTTAACTCTTAACAATCTTGATTCTTGATATACCATCACAAAATTCTAGGACATATGGACATGTACGTGGTAAACATGGCCTACTAGTAATTTTGATAACGTAGGAAGGTAATGGCAATGGGTCCCAATAAGGTGAGGGAGTGGTGTTGCCCTAAACAGTTAAGCAAGAGATACCAAAGCTTCAGATGAGAAGAGTCAAGCTGTAAGGGGGTGAAAGCTTTTAATTCCAAAATGGCCCTTATCTTCCCAATCTAAGTGGATCGCACTGTATACTATGCCTTCTTTAAGATCCAAGGGTCCCACACAATGGACATGACCCTACTCGCCATGCTTTGACAATGGCCCCCTCTCTCCTCATTTGACCAGCACCACCACCAACAACACTAAGAATCCCAGATGAACATGCATTCAAATATTCATGGAGAAGCCTAAATTTAAAATTACACAAACAAACCCCAAAACCCTAGGTTTAAAAAAGAAAGCGATAATGAATTGAATGGGGGCTTTTTGGTTTTTACATATGGCCACAAAAATACAAAAAAGTTCAAAGGGGTCTTCATGAATCTACATGAATGAGCAAGTAAAGATTGTGGGTGGCAAGTAGAAACATTGAAAAGATTGATGGGAAATAAATAGAGATTTTTTCGTTTTTGTTTTTTTTCCTCTCTTTTTAATTAGGGTTAGAGAGTCGTGAGCTCCTTACCACCATTGGTTGGTTTCATCAAGGGACAATGATGGGCAATGAATTTTCCTCTCAGCAGACAAGTGAGAGACAGACCCCAATACTGTGAGAAGAAAGTGGATGAGAGGTAATAACCAACCGTTGAAAGAAGTTGATTACACATTTTCTTGTAGGGACAATCTGTTTCCACATGAAGCCAATGTAAGACTTACGATAGCATGTGTTAACACAAACTTGATGTTTTTGGAGGGTTTTCTCCTCCTGAAAATATGTATAAGAAAATGACACATACGCATTATTAATGAAAATTCTCATGTCAGGACATTTGAATTTTAATTGAATTTAGATACTATATAATTATACTGTATGGACATAAGATGAAGCTAATAGGAGAAGGACATGTAAGTAGAATAGGGGCGTAACACATGACATATCATTTAGATTTCCAACAAAAGTGACACAAAATACACTAGATTATGCTAAAAGAATCATCATCGAAGGTTGGAGATATCAATCTTCGATGAAATTAATTACTCACCTAACTTCAAGTTACTTCTCCATAATGATGGCGTGTCCTGCATATAACGGACACTTGTCATCACGAGGCTAATTTGCATAAAACATGCAAACACTCATGCGCACATAGTGACATCAGGACAACAACATTATTTTCTTATAAATAGGTGACTGTTCGATCTTTTTTACAAAAAATACAATTAATTTTACTTGGTATTTTAATGAGATAAACTATTTTTAGAGATATAATTTCTTACTTAAGGATCGAAAGTGCTTCCGGAAATAACCTTCAAGTTATCCTAACAAAGATATATTTATTTGTTTTGCAAGTTCTGTTGTGGTAATCTCAAGAGTCCAACCTTTGTGTGAAAAGGAAATTCGCATGAAGTTCTGAACCATTTCAAACCGCAACATATACAAGGTAAAATATTAAAATTACCGTAAGGAACTCAAGTTTATTTAGATGGTATGACATATAAAATTTAAATTTTAACGCATGAAATTCAATTTGTGATGTTTAAAATTTTATTAAAATACAAAATCCATCCTAAAAGTAAAAAGGCAGCTTTAGTTGATAACATGTACATTTCTTAACGAGAGCACGTTAGATATGTATATCTCAGTTGGGATATGATATGAGAAAAGAATTTAATTTCTAAAATGTTTTTGCTTGTTCTAAATTATTGGTTAATTTTTGACATGTTCTGAGGGATCGAAAAATTGATATCTATCAAGAGACTCTTCATGAATTTCCAACATGATCATCCATCTGGATCCATGGAGCTTGATCAGAGAATTTCATATGATCGAATTTCTGCTTCCAAAAATACTAACATGGAGTTGCATGTATTACCTCATTGTGGACTCATCAAAGTAAATGCCAACTCATGCAACAGAGGAATTCAATGCAAATCACGATGCAGAATATGCTATTTTTGAATAAATTAAGCTTTGGACGTCAGTGACATTATAACATGAATTTTCGTTAATTATTACGAACTAATAACTATATCACACAAGGGTCTACAGTGACTAGCTCATGATTAGCCCAACAAAACACATCGTTAAAATAACCTAATCATTTTTTAATCACTGCAACCGTTTTCTGTTAGTCTGGCAACGATTGATTAGTTATGTTTAGTTTTTGCTGTCAGGAGATGGATATGAACTAATAAGCATGTGGCAATGATCTTCCAGCTAGCTTTGTTCAAATTGCAACAAGGAAAAAAAATACAAATAATTATATTCAATTAAGAATCAGAAGCATACAAGAACTGCATCGATCATTTTTGTGTTCGATGATCAGGAGAGCAGAGATATATAATTAACCTAGCTAGAATCTTGGATATAACACATGGGGAGGATCCATAACAGAGATATATTTAATCTTCTATGAATTTATTCTATCCAGATCACCACTTTTGAATTCAAATTAAGAAGGGTGTCAAGAGATTCGAGAGATTATGTTATTTTGTACAAATTATTCTCTAATTTACATAATTATGTATTCACATTATGTTTATAACTTATGAGTAGAAATTTAATGTTTTGCATGTTCCAGTAAACATAGTTAGATAGATTGTATTATCTGACAATCTCTGTCATACTAATAGCATATATAAACAAATTCCAACTTTTTTCATACTAATATCATATATAAAAAAATTCTCAAATCGAACTATATATCTATATCCTCGCTTTGCCTTAAGGAGATAATTTAATTGGCTATATCTTTTAAGTAATACCAACGATTCAAGAGCATAATCCTTTTTATATTGAATCTGAAAGATAAATATTATTCTAGTTTGCAATTGTATTGTAAAAGAAAAGGTATTTGAGCAATATGCCATGCAATTGCTTTTGCTTGGAATTAAATTATACGATATATCTAAGAGAAACCAAGGTAGATATATAGCAAGCAAAAGAAGCATATAATTGAGAGAGAGAGAGAGAGAGAGAGAGAGAGAGAGAGAGAGAGAGAGAGAGAGAAGCAAGAAGAATCCAATGTTAATTAAGAGGAGTAAAAAAATAAAAATAAAAAGGCCCAAGTGGGCAAGAGACCCACATGGTATCTGAACAAGAAATACTCAAATTGAATCAACCTCTCACTCCCAAAAAACAACCAAATAAAATTGTACTTCTCCTCTTAACAAATTGAGACACAATTCAAACTTTGCATGGCCATCCATATTTATATGTGGCAGCCCCTTTTTCGGCGTGCAACTAGGCCTCTCTCTCTCTTATATATAAAAATTCATTACATGATAATATTGATAGACAGGGCAAATTGATGAGAAGGCAGTGCCACAAGCTTTTCAAGCAACTCTCACATGGCTATGTAACCAAAAAGTCAGGCATCTGACAACTCTCCTAGCTAATCCAAGACCTTATAATTATTTTCACAATTTTAAACTCCGAAAAAAATAATTGTATGTGTGTGATTCACTTCTTGGACTTGTTTTGCACTCAAACTAAGGGAGAGCAGCTTCATGATGGATTGATTAAAGCAGCAGCTTTGTCAAACTGCCAACTTAAGTAGTCATAAGTGAACTGTGTTCGTCAGAATTAAAAAAAAAAAAAAAAAAGTCAACCTTTTCCATGCACGTTACCGAAGTTGATTGCTTCGCAATATTTGAAGTCGGATTGTGTAAACACATACACATGTATTTCTTCTACAAGTTTGAAAGATTTCATCTCTTCGTTTTTCTTCTTTGTTCAACTAATCCAAGCTTCTTTTCAAGACATGATTGATAGATCAATTAATAGAGTTTTAATAAAAAATAAAACAGTCAAGACTTTACTTGACCCTTAATGTGAACATACACATCAATCCTTTTCTATATTTAAAAAACAATTCTATATACAAATTGTTTGTTTAGAAAATGTGTTTGAAGACTGACCGAATCTTCGTTGGACTTCTGCATTTGATATTACCCTTCGCCTTTAACTCTTCATTATTGCTTAATCTTGCAAAACAAATAACATCCGAGAGCACCCTTCGATGTTTAAGTTAGTTTATTGCTTTTAGAAGAATCGCTCTTTCTAAAAACTTTCATCCCCAAATAAAATATTTATAGTGTATTTTCTTCGTGGATTAAAGAATGAAATTGAAGAATAAGATTAATTGATTGTATTTACTAGCTTAAAATTCATTCTGTAATGAGAATGTAAAATGAGAATCCTATTCTCTTCACTTCACTTGATAATCTTATTCTCATTATCAAATTTAATGTGAAAAGTCTCTTATACTATTTTTTTTTTTATTTTGATTACATTTTAGATTAAAAAATAACGATTTAATATACAATATAAATACAAAATATGTTCTTTAAAAAAAAACTAGCTTAAAAAAAATATACACATGATATGTTTACAATAATATTGTTAAGAAAACAATTTTTTTTTTTTAGTTTATTATGCGAATTACATGACAAAAATATGACACTGCATTTTACATACTATTTTTCATATTGTAATTAAATCCATAATTTTAATCAAAGATATTTTTATGACTTGTAATAAATCTATTTCGATTTCAAAGTAAAATAAACAAAACAGCTCAATGAGAATCTGCTGATTTTGATTTCGATTCTTACAGTTGAAATAAATAACTTATTCTGATTATGATATCATTTCGATTTCAGGTCATTCCGATTCCAGATTATTCAAATTCTCATTTCGATTCTTTCAAATTAAGTAAACGCACCATTAACTATCCTTTGTGAGGAAACATGATTTACCTTATAGATATCCTAACACATATCAAAGTACTTGCCATTTTCACACGCATTGTTCGTAAGATGATAGATATTTGTCATATGTCTCATATTTATTGCTTATCCACTTGAGGAACAGTTTCCCGAAGGTTGACTTTATCTACCTTTGATAACTTATTTAATTTTGCAATTTAATATGTTATATAATATCTTCTTTGATTGAAGTGTATGAGACTTCCCACCAATGACAGACTTAAACATTTATTTTAGAAGAAGTATTTTATAATAAAGTAAAATAAAATGAAAATTAATGATAAAATAATTATAGTTTATATATATATTTTTTAGTTTATGAATTTTATTATGTAAAATAATTTATATACAACAAAAATAATTCAAACCAATAATCATGAATAAATCAAGACCTATTAAGATTTATTAATATTACAAAGGTTTTTTTTTTAATAATACAACATTATATGTTTTACTCTTATAATGTTGAGAAATATGCACTCCCACAATAAATAGATAAAAAAAAAAAAAAAACGCTCTCTCTATGTTGATAAATACTAAATACACATGATAGAAGTCAAAAAATAATTCATACTAATTATGTAGTTAGTATTAATTGTACATGGTACATGATATGATATAAATATTTTCGGAGTCAAAAAATGCCAAATTTGAAGATTAGCTTGGTTGATAAGTAGTAGTGTTGTGTCTTTCAAGGTCTTGGTTCGAACCACATCCACACATATTTCTTCACCGTTTTTTTCAAAAAATAAAACAGATAATGCAAATGTGAAGATCAAACCACTGCACACGTTTCTTCATTGTTTTCTTCAAAAAATAAAAGAGAAAAAACGAAAGAGAGAATGCAAGGGTGAGGATCGAACCACGGTTTGGGGGAAGGGAAGGGAGCCGTATACACAAATCACATTTTTGGAGATTGTTTGCTTTGAGCTTTATAAAATATTTATTTATATATTTAAATATTTAATGACTACTATGATAAACATAATAATTTTTCTTAAAATTCCAAGGGGCATGTGCCCCGCCTAAGCCTAAGTTAGGTCCGCATATGCATCTTTTTCTAATTACGCTAACGAGTCTTCTTTTCATTGGGTCTCTCTTGCACCCATACAAAATGTTTCTCTGTAAATTAACCTTCTCAAAAATTTATTAGAAATTTTACTACTAATATAAATTAATTTAGGGGAATTTATATTTTTTACCCAAATCAAAAGGAAATTTTTGTTTTTACCCAGTTATTTTAAAAAATTTGTTTTTGACCTCTCAAACAAACTATTTCCATTGTATACCCAAGATTACCAAAATACCCTTAAGTTAAAATCACTAAAATGCCCAAACATGAAATTACGAAAATAACCTTTTGCCCAAATATGAAATTATGAAAATAATCTTCTTCATCCTAACAATATCCTCTCTTTTCTCTCTTCTCCATCAATGGTTATCAATGATTTTTGAGATCCATTGCAGCTGAAAAATAATCTATTGAGGGGATTATTCATTCGAGCTTCTTCATTCATTGAAGTTTTTGGATCTATTCAAGTTTACACTATTGAAGGTTTTGAAGATTCTTCTTCCATTTGAGTTTGAAAGGTAATATATGAGTTTTTTTGGTTGATTTTTGGATTGTTTTGTTCATATTGCTAGATAGAAGACTATAAGAATGATTTGGTCGTAAGATCTAAATTTTTCTGAAATCTGCGATGGAATTTGCAAAATCTGCAACGAAATCGATTTTTCGTGAGTGATAATCGGTTTTTCACTCTGTGGAAAACCGATTGAAGAGTTGTGACGGTTTTTCAGTGGGATCAATTTTTCAGCCACTGAAAAATTGGTATTGGTTTTTCATACAGTGAAAAACCGGTACGTGGCTAAAAACCGATCCCAGTTTTCAGTGGCTGAAAAATCAATCCAGCCACCGTAAAATTGATTGAACGATTTTTCACAGTTTTTTCGGTTTTTGAGATAATGAAAAACCGATAACTTCACTGAAAAACCGAATTTACCACATTTTTCATGGTTTTTTTATATGTTTGTGTTTCTATGTATTGAATATGATTCGATATGATTGTATTTTGTAATATTGCCCGATTGAAATGAGATTTAATAGTATTATTTGATTTGAATGTTACAGGAATGGCTCAAGAGACAGTTGTAATTAACTTTGATGGAGAGTGGAATAGATGTAATTACATTGGAGGGGAGTCGATCATGTGTGGGGTCCACAAAAATAGTAGTTTTTCATCATTGGTGGACGTTGTATACAGAGAGGCTGGTATTGATAGAAGAATGTGGGATATCCGTATATATTATTTACTACAAAGTACAACAAATGGTCAGGTTAAAAAAATACGTATCATGTTTGATTTTGGTGTTGTTGGTTTGATGGCGATAAAAAATATTGATGTTAAAGAGATTTATATCGATAAGATTGCAAGAGATTTTGGAGCTGGGGTTAGTAGGCGTACCGTTCATCCATTTGTCACTGATTCAATACCAGACATAAGACATGATGAGACAAATATGGATAGACCTGTAAATCCACATACGATTGAAAGTCATTTTTATCTCACTTCAGGTATTGGGAGCAATCAAGTTGATACTTCTGTCACCCCATTTACATTGGTTGAAAGTCTTATTCGTGACTTTAATGATGACTATATGAATTATGGTACTGATGATGAAGATCGGGACACAGATGATAATGGTGATGGAATACGGGATAGTGATGAAGAGCAAACTGAAGATAGTGATGAAGAGGAAACTCGATTTGATGATGTCACTGAAGAAGAAGAGTTTCCAGAATTAAGATTTTCAGGTTTACAATTTCAGAACAATCCTTCACAACCATACTGGATTGTTCCTGGTGTAGAATTGGGGGACATTGAGGCTACTTCAAGCGCTACGTCAACCGTCTACCAACGTGGTACGTTGTATAAAGGAGCATTCTTTACTAGTAAAGAAGAAATGACTATAGCTATTGGCGAATATGCTCTGAAAGCTAAGTTTGAATATCGGGTTAGACGTTCGGACACGGAGCGATTTGAAGCTGGTTGTAAAGATAAAACTTGTCCT
This sequence comes from Litchi chinensis, assembly GCA_019925255.1. Classification (NCBI taxonomy): domain Eukaryota; kingdom Viridiplantae; phylum Streptophyta; class Magnoliopsida; order Sapindales; family Sapindaceae; genus Litchi; species Litchi chinensis. The sequence goes on along the minus strand of CM034475.1, from coordinate 4,018,438 downwards.
TTTATTGTTTGTGCAAAATGCAGAAAATATTGTTCAATGTGGTTTGTGTTGAAGTATGTAGCCGAACACACGTGTCAACAGACAGTCATGGAATCACACATGAAGAGTGTGAAGGCTATTGTGATCGGAAAATTGTATGCAAGAAAGGTGGGAAGAGATCTTTATACACCTAATCGTTTGGTTGGAGAAATACTAGAGCAGTATGGAGTGCAGATCTTATATAGTAAAGTTTTGAAGACTTTACAATATGCAAAGAAACTAACATATGGGCAAGCGGATGAATCATATCAATAGCTTCCATCCTACTTTGAAATGTTAAAACTTTTAAACCTCTGCACAATGACGGTAATTAAGAGAGATAAAAACAACCGGTTCTTATATTCCTTTGTTGCACTTGGAGCTTCCATTGAGGGTTTTCGGTCTTACATGAGACCGGTTGTTGCTATTAATGCCACTCATTTAAAAGGTGAATACAAAGGAGTGATTTTTTTTACTGCATGCAAAGATGGATCGAAGATGATTTATCCCATCGCCTTTAGATTTGCTGACGGAGAGTCGAACAATTCATGGACTTGGTTCCTAAAAAAGTTGAGAGGAGCAATCGGGGTGTCAGACGATTTGTTGATCGTATCGGATCGTCATAAGAGCATATTGAATGGGATGAAAGCAGCTTTTCCTGAAGTCCCACATGTGTTATGTTTTTTCCACTTGTGACAAAACCTTAAGCAACAGTGTAAAAAGCGTTCGGATGTGGAAAATGCATTTTACAATGCAGCATATTGTTATGTGCCTGATGAATGCAACAGAATATTGGAAGAAATACGTGCATTACATCCAACCACACATAGAGCTTTGGTTAAGGCTGGAGTGAGCAGATGGTCAAGAGCACATTGTCCAAGAAGAAGATATGAAATGATGACTATTAACATTGCAGAGTCGCTCAACAATTGCATGATGCAAGCACGTCGTTTGCCAATAACAACTGCACATGAATATATAAGAAATGTATTGCAGAGATGGTTTAATAATAGACGTGTTGCCGCTGAGAAGCTCACAACGTATGTTACTATCGCTGCATATGATCGTATCATGTTGGCAAAAGATTTATCTACAGAAGGTAGCGTACATCCCATTATAGAACCGTATCATTACACTGTCATACATTACAGCAAAGGAGATGCGATGGTTGACATTCAACAACACACATGTACGTGTAAGCAGTGGAACCTTGATCAGTTGTCATGTGTTCATGCATGTGCTGTGGCCAGGTATGGTAATTATACATTGTTTTTTTCGGTATTACATGTCATATCGTGACACTTAAATTGTTGATACATGTCAGGTTCAAGGGCGTCAGTTGTGATACACTTTGCAGTCAGTACTATAGCGTGGAGTGTCTAAAAGCCGCATATGCACGTCCGATTAATCTCGTCCCAAAATTGGACAATTGGAATGTTTCAGCAGAAGTTAGAAGTATGGTTGTATTACCACCGAAAGGTAAAAGACAAGCAGGTAGGCTGAAGGAGGTTCAGATTCCTTCAGCTGGGGAAGATCCTCGTCGAAAAAAGTGTGGAAGATGTGGTCAGAGGGGACACAACCGTCTTCGTTGCCCTAACCCCCCAACTTCTATCAGCGAAGGGACAAGCGCAGACGTGGGTGCGGATGTTGGAACGAGTTCAAATGCTACTAAAAATGAGCCACGCTCTCGAAGATGCCGCTTGTGTCATGAGACTGGACACAACCAACGTCGATGTATACTACGGTTTCCTACTCTCGATCCAGAAGTGGCTACTGACAAAAATGATAATTAACAATTGATTGACATTTTGTTTATGCATGTTTTATGTAAAACGTTTTTATGTTAATTACTCAATTATGTACTAATACAGTTGTATAAATTATTATTCAATTTCTATTGTTTTTGTATCATTTCATATCAGGTCGGAACCACAAAAATCGATTTTTCACCGAGCTTGGAAAACCGGTACCGATTTTCTAGACTCGATGAAAAACCGATCATCTTGCTTTTGATTTCCTCTATCGTTGAGGTACATAGATCGATTTTCGAGTAGGCCTGGAAAACCGATACCGGTTTTCTAGGCCTACTCGAAAATCGATCCACTTGCCACCACTTCTTCCAAGCCTGGACAAGTGTGGATCGGTTTTTAAGCAGGCCTCAAAAATCGATATCGGTTTTTCATGTGTCCCTAAAAACCGATATTTACTTGGGTTGAATTTATTTCTATCTATATGTTCATTTTATTTCCCTTTAAGTGAATTATTTTTACAAATCGTTATATACGGATGTATGTAAATATATTATATAGATTAGGGAGCATATAATTTTATTACAAACGATATCATTATTTTAAAAACATTATATATTAATTTTATCTTTTTTTAATGTTCATATGATATTAGTAATAATAAATATACCTTTACTATAATATGTGTTATCTTAATATATCATATTAATATGGTTAATATATTTCACATAATTTTACAATTATTATAACTATAATCCTAATATAGCTTATAACTTATATGGATGTAATGTTAATAATATATATAATACAAATCTAGATATTATATAATATATTACAATGATATCAGTTTAATGTTTATAAAATATTTAAGTCAATAAATTAATATTAATATATGATATCATTAAAATGTATAATTAACTATTGTATAATGCCCATATAATATATTAACTGTACATAACATATTAATATGCACTCATTATATTATATCATTATGTTTATATTAGTTAGGATTATATATATAATATTGTAATTGCTATATACTTAAAAGATCATTATATTATCATCATCATGATAATATCATACAATATCAACATATAATTATATTAATATAATGTTAATATATGAACATTAATGTTAATATATGTTAACGTTACATTATTTACATTTATATTATAACTTTTATAATATTAATATGTTAATGTTAATATATTAACATTAACATATATTAATATAATATGTAATATGTTATGTTAATATATTAACATTATATAATCATTATATTTAGGATTATATTAACATTAATACAATAATATCACACTGTATACATTTATATAATACTAATCTAGATATTAATTATTATATTACTATGATATCAATTTAATGTTTATATTATATTTAAGTAAATAAATTAATATTCATATACTATATATTTTACATGTATAATTAACTATTGTATATTTAACTATTGTGAATATTAGTATAATTATGTTTATATTATTTGGGATTAATATAAATAATGTTATAAATACATGTATATTTAATGTTATAGTATTAACATTTATGTTATAGTATATTTTATGTTATAATAATAATTAATATCTAGATTTGTATTATACAGTGTGATATAATTATATTAATGTTAATATATATTGATATTGTATGATATTATCATGATGATATCATACAATGATCTTTTAAGTATATAGTAGTTAATATATTAAATATAATCCTAAAAATATAAACATAATGATATAATATAATGAGTGTATATTAATATGTTATATACGGTTAATATATTATATGGGCATTATACAATAGTTAATTATACATGTAAAATATATAATATATTACTATTAATTTATTTACTTAAATATATTATAAATATTAACCCGATATCATTGTAATATATTATATAATATCTAGATTGGTATTATAAGATTGTATCTATAGTATTAAGTGGTATATAATATAGAGTATAATTAACTTCCTATATTGATATTACAAATTAATTAAATCAACATTTCAAAAATATAAATTATAGTTAATGTTAATAAGTAATATAATACATATAAATTATAGTCATAATACATGTATAATTGTGTAATGCTAGGGATAAAGTAATAATATTAATAATACGAAATATTATTTATTTTTTCCATGTTATGATCATATATATATAATTAAATTTAGGGAAATACAATGTTACTTAAAATGTTTAATTAAAATGATTTGTTGGTCATTATAAATATAGAATGTAATTACATCAAATAAATAATGAACACATTTAAAATATAATTAAATTTATTTATATACAATTTCCCCATCAGAGTCTACAAACTATTTCCCAAATTTATTAACTTTATACAAAGGCTTCGTAAACATATATATGTCTCTGGCAATCTCTGCCCTCAATGCAATGGCATCTGCAACGGTCTCGGTTTTTCTTGATTTCCATGTACGCATGTTTGAAAGCACTAGGTTGCGTACGTACATGGTCACATATGCTCCGCAACTCGTCCTGTATCAGTAATAAATTAATTAAATATCATAACATAAAGACTATATATATTAATTAGTTATAAACTTACTCACCCATCAGGTTGCTAGGGCATAATTGATCTGTTAAGACGTTGAACTTTCCACTGCTCATCCACGAGTGGCATATCTACCTAGGCCCACTCATAAAATCCTATGAACCGCAACAAAATAGGCATAAAACATAGCAACGGCTCAAGTGGCTGTAGCCGTGCGGTTAGGTCAACATGCGTCATGGAATCATATATCAAGATCCTCTACTCTCTAAGGCGCACCTGACATAGGACCCAATGTTCTTGATTGAGGCTACATGGTAGTAACACCTGCATTTCAAAACGTTAGTGCTATAGGATTAGTTCGGATAATCATATAATAAATATTAACCTTCGAACTACACTTACACTATCAACCTGCCACCACAGGACTGATGCGTCTATCTGCCCACGATCGTACGCAAGCCACTCTGAGGGTACATCAGCTATAACCGGATCAAATTTTACACCTCTTCTGATGTAATGTAGTCTATAATACGCTGTCATCAAAGCCTGCATGATATAAATTAAACATGTTACTACCGATCAACCGAACGCGACATGAAATTATAAATGCATAATTAATTTAAATGTAAATACTTACAAATAAAGAACTGTCATGGACAGCGTATCTACTGTCGTGCACCTTATTCCACCATTTTCTTCGTAGGCACATCAAATAAGAATCGATGTGCTCATTAGTCAACCACATGTCTTCGTTCTCGAGAGTGACCAATGTGGTCGGTATCACACACCACCCACAACGATCAACCGAATGCCTACATTTAAAAAAAAAAAAGAAGAAGGAATTAAGCATTATTATAAATTATCTTACATTAACAACTAGGATGCAGAAATTAGTACATTTTTTTTTTTTAAATATACTTGAGATCCAAAGTGGTTACAACTTTATATTTATTATAGACCACTTCTACGGGATCTGTAGCCTCTACCACCTCTTCCATCTGTTGTTGGGCCACTGTCTTTTTCTTTTTCTTTTTCGCCGACCTCGGATTCGTGTATGGCGTACGTAGAGGTGCTGCTGGCTTTGTCTTTCATTTGCCCCGTTCGAGGATGCTCTCATCCTGCAGCTGTAAGTAAATTAAAAACATGTATAATATTAATATTTACAATTATATTTCAAAATGCAACACAATAGAGATACAAAGTTTACCTGGTCATACTCTTAGGGTGACTGATGAGGTGGCTGCTGGTCACCCTGCTCCTCCTCCTGATGGGGTGACTTATGAGGTGTCTGATGGTCATGTATGTAAATTAAAAACATGTAAAAATATTTCAGAATGCAACACAATAGGGATACATAGTCTACCTGGACCTCCACCTCCTCCTACTGGGGTGACTGCTGAGGTGGCTGCTGGTCACCCTCCTCCTCCTCCTGCTGGGGTGACTGATGAGGTGGCTGCTGGTCACCCTGCTCCTCCTCCTGATGGGGTGACTGATGAGGTGGCTGATGGTCATGTATGTAAATTAAAAACATGTATAATATACAAAACATGTAAATTATATTTTAGAAAGCAACACAATAGGGATACATAGTCTACCTGGACCTCCTCCTCCTCTTGCTGGGGTGGCTGCTGGTCACCCCGCTCCTCTTCCTGCTGGGGTGACTGCTGAGGTAGCTGCTGGTCACCCTCCTCCTCCTCCTCCTCCCGTTAGGGTGACTGATTAGCTGGCTGTTGGTCACCCTGCTCCTCCTCCTGATGGGGTGACTAATGAGGTGGTTGATGGTCATGTATGTAAATTAAAAACATGTATAATATACAAAACATGTAAATTATATTTCAGAAAGCAACACAATAGGGATACATAGTCTACCTGGACCTCCTCCTCCTCATGCTGGGGTGACTACTGAGGTGGCTGCTGGTCACCCTGCTCCTCTTCTTGCTGGGGTGACTGATGAGGTGGCTGATGGTCACCCTGCTCCTCTTGATGGATGGTTGACTGGCCTACATCGATAGGCGACCGACGGACACCCTCGTCCTGATGTTGTGGTGGTGGTGGTGACGAGTAATACATGTGCTCATCTCGGACAAAGCTCCCACCATCATCATCATCGTTGTCGTTGTCATCGTCGTCGTAGTTGTCTCTATCACGCCCACCAACTGGAGACCTAGGAATTTTTAAATGCTCTTCCACCCGTCTCAGCCTCCTATCCATCTCCTTTACAATCTGAAAGGTTGCCTTTTGCCTCCTATCCATCTCTTTTACAATCTGAAAGGTTGTCTTCTGCCTCCTATCCATCCTACTTAACTTCTTATGGGTTGTCTTCTGTAAATCCACGATAAACTCAAACAACCGCTTCACCTGTTTCATAGAATCATATATATATATATATATCATTTTATATACTACCCTGAATTTAAAAAAAAAAAATTGACAGAGTCTCCCCTGTTTTTTGAGTATCCAGGAAAATACAACCTGCATATTTAAACAAATTACACTTCGTTTATCATTTTTAGAGACTCCGTCTCTCTTTCACACTCCGTACTACTACACAACATGTCCGCATCATTTGCATTTACTACAATGGAAATTAATTGAATAATTTTATTCTATAAATAGAATATTCGTACCTCATAATCTACGTGTCGTACATCATGTGCCTTCTTTGTCCGCAACTCTGATAAGGTATCCTCTGATTCGGATTGCACGCTTCGGACGTCTTTAAGTGGCTGATCGTCACCCTCCACCTCATCATCATCCTCTCCCTCCACCTCATCATCATCATCTATCTCATCCTCATCCCCTACACCATCATCCAAACCATCGTCATCGTCGACCTGGTCATCATCATCATCATCATCATCATCATCACTCCCCTCGTCGCCACATTTATGTACTTCTTTATGAATCATATGATTCGGATTAAAATATTTTCAATAATCCATCTCCCTCTCGGCGTCAGTAGGCTCCAAGGTTGGCCCAGTGCCAACTATCTGCATATATAAATATATTTAGTTATTCTACAATTATATACTTAATATAAATAACGATAATTATAACAAACAAATAATTGACACAAATTTAGGTTATGTTTGCCACTTACAAGGGGGAAATCATTTAGGCTATGTATATTTGTTGGTGTTCTCTTTAGTGATTGTCTCATACATCTTGGTAGATCATTTTCGAGGTTCCGGTTCTTTTTTGATATCTTCTCCTGTAACATTGGGAACACCTCCACTAACCACCACTATAATGTAAAAATGATTAAACAAAAAACATACATATAGTTAGTAATGGTAAGATAATATATAATGCAAACTTAATTAAACTAAAAACATACATATAACCCTATATATTAACCGTAACAAAAGGAAACAATAAATATTGAAAGTATTAGTTATACCTGAAACGCCAACACATAGTCATAAATATTAATGGTTCTTGGCGGATTTCTGATCCGCTCTTCATTAAGTGCCTTGTCGAGACAGGACAACAGGACACTATAGCATAATATGCCCCAAGGGAATGTCTTCCACCTCTCTGTATTCTCAATCAGAACCCACATAAATGAATAAATCCTAGCCTTATCATCTAATCCCATAAAAGATGGAAAGCAATCCTTACATTCGTCAATTTCAAAAGATCTTCATCATCTATCGGATCCTGCCCTGCACGGTCTCGCTGCCCACTATGACTTCTTGCCTCAAGAAATGTGACCAACTCCCTCACCTCCGGTGACACTCCATTAAACATTTGCCATAGGAGACTGTTTTGATCATTTGGCACTATTTGAAAGATTTTACGGTCGATGCCCCCGAAAGGAAGGCCGGTCACCAACAGAAACTCTTGTTTCCCAAACCTATATCTTCTCTCCCCAATTTCAAACCACCTCTCATCACGCCGTGCATCCGTGACCTTTAACTCTCTAGCAAGCACCCACAAAATCACAGAACCAGCAGCCGTATTATTGGTTATCTTTAAAATATGTCCGAACGGACATTCTTCCATGAACCGATCATATAAATTTCTTCTATTAATAACGACAATTATCTTGTTAACCAATCTTTGACCAATATGTGTGTTCCCACTTGTATGTATGTCAATTGTTTGTGAACTATATTTATAGTTGAAATCCATCTGTAGGAAAGAAAAACAACAAAGAAATCGGTTTTTGAAGGAATAAACTGAAAAACTGAATCTGTTTTTTAAGGAATCTGAAAAACCGGTTAATGAAATCGATTGGTTTTTGAAGGCATCTGAAAAATCGGTCAATGAAATCGATCGGTTTTTCACTTCGATTTTCCATCATCGGTTTTCCACTTCGGTTTTCCATTATCGGTTTTGCACTTCGGTGACCAGAAAAACCGAAATGAAAAACCGATCGTGGAAAATCGAAATGAAAAACCGATCGTGGAAAACCGATCTCAAAAACCGATCATGGAAAACCAACCTATTCTAGTCGGAATCAACCATTTTCAACACAAAAACGACCAAACACAATCAAATCTAACCTATTCTAAACCTAATAATCCTGAACTAACATCCATAACATAACAAACATTTCAAAATCTCAAATCTCAATAAAAAAATACAACAAACATATCAAAATCTAACATTCGCACTTTCTGCAGGTTCGCCGACGGTAGGAGCTGCTCGGGGAAGGTCGGCAACGTCGCGGGAATGGCCGAAAACGTCAATCTCTCCGTCAGGTCGCGATCGGGTTTGGGTTTTCCAAAAACCGGTGTGCTTTTGAGTGAGAAATCGATGGAACTGATTTCCATCGATCGGTTTTTAGGTATATATATGTAGGGGCTTAATCGTAATTTCACGTTTCGGTTTTTCGTAAATTTTAAACTGTTCAGGGTTCTTTTGTAAAAATGTCCAAGGACATTTTGAGTAATTTGGGTATACCATTAAATATATTTGTTTAAAGGGTTAAAAACAATTTTTTTAAAAATAATGGGTAAAAACAAATTTTACTCTTTTTAAATGAGTATTTTTTACAATTTCCACATTAATTTAAGCATATTTAGACCTATATATATAATAGTAATGGTTCTTTTATAAAAATGAAAACATAATTGAAATTGGTTTTGTTTGATTTGATTTGGTGGATGAACAGGTACACTTTATACGTTGCATGAATCATCGATGTTGGCATTATCAAAGGAGGGTCCAGATATTCAAAATCAGCATTGAGTTCTGGTAGGGCCAACACTCGAAGTTCAATGGGATTGGGATATATATATTGTCTTCGATACTACGTACAATATATCTATCCACCGATTGTAATAATTACACAAATTTCTAATCACAGATTTTGTGGTTTCAAACGTTTTAGGCACGTAAAATCTCTGGGTGGTTGAACTAGATAGACCAACTCCACCAGCTTGATAATCCCCGTTCCACCGAGTGGAATACTTGGCCCACCAACAAAGAAACATCTTTCAATTTTTAATTGGTTCCAAATCAATCTTTCTCTATTCTCTCCTATCGAAGCAATGCTTCATGGTTTGAATATTACCACCCACCACACCACCACCACCACCACCATCACCACCACCCAATGCTGCCCAGCTCCTCATATCGCACACTTCACATCACCACCATCATCTGATTTCCACCCATGCATGCTTTCTTTGTTCAAATTAATGGCTCAGTACGTCATAATTAAATTTTTTTTGTTGATCTAAATTTCTAATTGATTGATAAAAATTACTAATAACAACAATATTAACTTGTAAGAGAAATAACTCATTAACGTATTTGTGAAATGGAAGCATGCATGAGCTATATTGTTGATTAGCTTTAGTTGTTACAACAATCACAATATAATTACTGTTAGTATAATCATTAGTAATTAAGCCATTATAATCCAGTAAACGATAAGTAAGTAGTTTACGGTTTATTAAAGTAATAATTATTTCCTACTAGCTAGCTAGTTAGAAATGTTTATAATTACATATAATGGCAGTGTCACGACTTATGAAACATAATCTCTCAAACTAAAAAAATACACGTGTTGTAGAAACAGTTGACAACTTTTCCTAACAAATATCTGTGGGCATTATTTCAAAAAAAAAAAAAAAATCTGTGGGCATTTTATAAAATTTGGTCTCAAAATACACATTCGAATACATTCTTCAAAAGAGAAAAGCATTTTTTTATGTGTTAACAAAATGGAAGCCAAGTAAACTTCAAATAAAAAAAAAAAAAAAAGGAAGCCAAATAGTTAAATAGGGAAAATACCCGTTATTCGCATGCTGGGTGCATATATGATCGTCATATACTTTGTCTTCATCGTTGTTTGCTATAAAATCTACTATGTCACCACTTCTAATTAGTGGACCCCAGATATCAAATTTGGTTAATCTCGTGTAGAATTACTGTTAAATGTCAACAAAAAGTGTACATAGTCTGCCATATGACAAAGCAGAGAAAAAGACAATTCCACAGCCATTTTGATAAGTAATGACCACCTTAATCCAATGAATAAAAAAACAAACATTTACAAGCTAGCATATCATCTTTGTTTCCACATTTTCGGCTAACAAAACGAGGATCAATCAACAAAGCACAACTTTCAAATAAATCAAGTATCAATTGGCATCCAAGTTTGACCAGTTGGATTGCACAATTTTTTTTTTCTTTTGTTGTATAAGATTTCATATTTGACGAAAATTATAAAAAATATATATAGACAACAATAGAGAACAAATTGTGTGTTTAATAGTTTAATTAGATCACAGCAAGCATAAACAGCCAAGACCAATGGACTTGATCAATAACTTGGTATATATATATTTATATAATCAAAGTCAGATTAAAATATTTTATGATTTTAATTAATTTTACTCTAACTTGTAACTTGTAAGGTATCATTGAAATTGTTCTATCATTCGATGCCATTAATAAACAAATGTTGCTTCAAACTAGTGAAATCCCAAACAGGTTCTGTCGGGTAATCTTTGACTCTTGGCAATGAGGAACACCAAGAAAGTGGCAGTGAAGTTGTTCTTGTTTCGAAAAAAAAATGCAAAGTGTTGGTACTGGTGACACCGACACATGCCGAGGCGTAGCCGTCGCAGACGGTCTCAAAACTCAAACAAAGCCGGCACGGTAGACACCACATTAAAATTAATTAATTAACATAATATCATGCACGCTTTTTTTCACGTGATTAGGATAAAAAAGGTTTTTATTTTTTATTTTTAGGGTTTGACTGATTAATGACAACGGTTATTGATGATACTTTGGTACTGGATTGAAGCCAAGGGCAGCATTGAAGGCTAGCCTATGTTACTTTTAACATATATTTTTTAATTCATATGGGCCCCTCATAAAAAATTAATCATTAAATTTGTACCAAAAAAAAAAAAAAGGTAGATTAGAAGCGGACAGCGGCCCCTCTTCGTACATCTGAATGGCTTCACTAATTCAATATTATTACTACTTTGTTTGGAAGTAATGATTACTTAGGATTACTCTGTTGTTAAATATGAAAAATTACTATGATTTTTATAAGCCACGCAATGTTTCCTGCAGGCCCTACCAACCACAAAATTTTCACCACCTCATCAATCCGTTATATACATATTAATATATTTAGTAAATAATAAATACATATTAATGATAAAAATTAATATTTAATTTACCAAAAAAAACATATTTATGTATTACAATTACACATAGTAAAATGAATATAAAAACCTTTCAGATCATATATACCATATATTTTTTTCCATATTCACTATTATAAGTAATAATTCAAACATTTCGTGTATTTTTTACTCATATTTATAATAAAAATTCGAGTTTTACTATATATATTTATCAATATGTGAATTTTTTCTAACATGATTAATTGCATATGTAGGTGTTAAATTTTTTATAATTATATTAAAAAATACAATAGACTACTTTATGATGATGTAAAAGACCTTTTTATTTTTATTAAAATTGTAATATTATATATGTGAATAGTAGCAGACTTAAAGGAGACTTATTATTTGGAGAAATGATGTCGTAGGGCTCTTTGATACCCCCACCAATTAAAAAAAAAAAAAAAAGATTCTATGATAAATAAGGATTAAAACAAAATAAAAAAAACAAAAGGGAAGCTAAAAAGAAGAAGAAGCCTTACACATACACTTTCACTTTATTTCTTTTACTTATCCAAAACTCATCATAAAACAAGTTGTTGTTCGATCCAATGAAACCTTTTCTGGGGAATTAGAAGGAAACCCACAAGAGTTACCTTTTTCACACCCACTTGAAAACAATCAATTATGATACTTCCAATCAATTTTTTTTCCCCATTCTTACTGCTTTTTTTGTTCTTGCATCAATAAATAATTCCTTTATATCATCATTATGATTTCACAGCCTACTGTTCCTTTGATTATACAATACAATACCAAAAAAAACAAGAAGTTATCGTCATGCTTACATGATATGAGATTTCAGAGGGAAAGAATATGGAAATTTTTTTTTTTGAAAAAAAATAAATAGAAATAAATAATTGGGCAGCTCTTGAGCGACGAAGTGGTGCTTTGTGGCGGGGCATTAACATGGTGGGGAGTCATGGGAATTTGGGGCCCTCCATTGATGCTTAGGAAGTTAGGTTTATGTATGTGTGTTTGTAGTTAGACACAGATTGAAGTTGCCTAGTCCATTTGGATTTTCCTTGAAGCTTTCAGGTTTTCATGCTTATCAATCTGTGTGAAATGATTAAAATTCCTTCTGACTATGCTTTTTCAAAATGAGAAAAAGAAACAAAAAAGAGGGGACTATGCTTTGATTTCTCCCTTTTTCAATCATATCGATATTTGCTTTTACATTTGGAAAAAAAAAAAAAAAATCCAAAAATGTGGTTGTTGGATAAGTCAGTCCTTAGGTCATGATTCCAGTTAAATAATATGTTACAGTCTTTACTAAACAAGAATTTTTATCTCAGAAAATGTTATGTATGGATATTAAGAGAGTCACACGTGTAAAGTAAGAAGATAAAATAAATCACACATTCAAAAGATAAAACTCGAAAAAAATATATATATATATATATATATATTGTTTGAGTGAAAGATTGAGCTAATAGGAGGCGGACATGTCAATAAAGTGACAATGTGACATGTGGCGCATTATGCCAATTTCCAGCGAAGATAGTATTAATTAAGTACACCAAATTATGCCAAGTAAATTATTATTGAAGGTAGGAGGTATCAAACCTTCGAGAGGCTTACTAACCTTTGAGCGAATTGTCCTAGCTGCAAGGTGGTAACAAATATCTAGCATACAACAAATATCTATTAGCACGAGGTTGATTCAAGCGATAAATGACAAACACTATTGCATGCATGAAAATATCTAAAAACAAACTTTGTCCTTTTATAAAATGTAACTTTTTGAGTTTTTTCCAAGTTTAAAGTGATTTTTACTAGCAGTTTTAGTGAGATCAATAGATTTTTGAGAGATAAGCTCTTATTTACGCATCGAAGGATGTTTTTTGAGACAAACTTCAAATCACCTTAATGTAGGTGCTTACTTGTTTTACAAGTTAGTCGCAATAATCAACCCAGACAAACAATCATGTGAAGCAAGGGTTTACTTGAAGTTTCAATTCATCTTCGTATGACCGTTTTAACCCATAACATTGGCGCTAGAAAGAGGGCTTGAAGACCATACTTTCATAAAAATGGATCCCATCCCTTCTATAAATATAGCATTTGATTCAACCAATTCTCAAGTGACAAACGCATAGGCAAACCCAATTATGTCGTAGGTCCAAACTATAGCTTAAGTCCAACCCCTAATTCCAGCCTTTAACCATATAACTCCTATATATAATCAAATGATGCCCTCATACCAATAGGTACCTTCATTCCAACAGATGCCTCCCTTGCCAACCAATGCCCTCATTTCAATAGGTACCTTTAAGTTTTAGACCTCTATGGACAAGTGAATCTTTAAGTCAGATGCCTCATTCATATCCCTAGTATCCACCTTACATGTCACCATATATGCTATATTCGATGGCTTATCCCTAGATGTTCATTTCTATTTAGCGTGCACCGACAATGCCAAAATATGATCCATTACTATATACGTAGCCTAGAGGATGAGATTCATACTTTTACTCAAAACATGACAAGGTCGTAGGAATTGCCAGTAATGTTGGATGAGAGCACCAGAGTGAATCAAAATCACATTTGATTTCTAGTCGAAGGCAGAGAGTTAGAATGCGAACAAGGGTCCAAACTCAGCAGAACCATGAACAGACCCTGCCTCCCCGTTGGTCCGGAGTCTCAAGATCGAGGGAGGAAAGATATCAAAATTTGGGAGAGTCTCTTTGAAGGACTAGGCGATAAGGTTTGAAAGGGTCTTCACGGAGATTCGGATGGAGAAATGGAGAAGAGTCTTTCAGTCAGAAGAAGATGAGAGTTATCAACTTGATAATCACTACAGAGAAAACCTATGAGAGATTCGAAAGTAGGTTGAAGAATTACAGAATTTCTATTAGAAAAGGTAAGGAGGCCTTTAAAGGCCTGAATTATGAGAAAGTGCATTTTCAAATGCAATAGTTCGTGCAGAGATTTCTAATCATATCCGCAACCTTAGAAAAGACTTGTGTGTATACAATGGGTACACAAGACCTAGAAGATCCTATCAAAGTGTACCAAGATTGAGGCATCAGATTAGGGGTGGTAATTTGGAACCCAACACGACGGGTCGACACGAAACCAACATGATTATTATTAGGGTTTAGCATTAACGGGTTAGGTAAATAAACAGGTCAACCCATCTAACCCATTTAATTATCGTGTTGGGTTCGTATTCTATTTAACGAGTCATAGGTTGACCCGTTAAATGAGGTAAAAAAGTAATTTTATTTTATAGGGTAGTTATGTAATTTTAGTGGTAGGTATATATACCTTTCAAACTATAACTTAACCACAAGTCTCCATACTTCATTTTTCAATTTTCACCTCCAAGCCACCGCACCCACACACACTCCTCCACAGTCCACTCTTGACTCCACCTCCACGGCTACACACCACACGATTGCAGATCTCCATCTTCGTCATCTGGTCGGTTCGCGGCATCTCAAGCAACACCGGTCGCAGATCTCGTTCCTCACCGTCGTTTGGTCAGTGGTCGTGGCATCTCAAGCAACACTGGTCGCAGATCTGGTTCGTCTCCATTGTCTGGTCGGCGGTTGCGTGGCATCTCAAGCATTGTTCGTCGTCTCCACATCGGTCGCAGATCTCCTTCGTCTCCGTCGTCTCCACACCTCATCAGTGTGTTTTCCCACATAACCTCATCAGTTTCTGTGGAGATATTTTTGGGCAAGGTTGTTTGGATAATAATGAATGGACAAAGCTTGACTGTGTTATATTTTAAAGCTTTATTGTTGTAGGTTTTCTTTATGTTCCTTGTTTCGATTTTGTTATTCTTTATAGAATAGGAATAGTAATTGTAGTTACCTGCATTGCAGTGATTAGCTGGATTTTTTTTATTTAAACTTTCTTGGTTCTGTGTATTTGAACACATATGTTATCTTCATATTGTTAGTAAACCACTTGAAAGGTATAAATGCTTGAAATGTGTGCTAACTTGCTGTTGTATTTCAGGTATAAATTGGATGTTATGAGTGCTAAAAAAAATTAACGAGTCAATAACGTGTCGGTTAAACAGGTCAATAATGTATCGGTTAAACGAGTCACTAAATGGGTCATTAACAGGTCGATAAACAACCTGTAAATAAACGGGTTAATCGTGTCGTTTTCGTGTCGACCCATTAAGAATCGTGTCGTGTTCGTGTTGAAGGAGGTTCGACTCTTTTAGTTATCGTGTCGTGTTCGGGTCGTGTCAAAAATTATCGTATCGTATCCAACCCGACCTGTCAATCCAGATTGCCACCCCTACATCAGATGTAGTAAAGTGCAAGATTTTTCCGTTGATTGTCGTAGGATACATGTGAGTCTAGTATAACGAATTGTGACGCGAGAGTATACACTTGTTTAAAGAGTTGGCCTGAGAGTGTATATATAAAAGTCTATTTAAAATATTTCCATCACAAGTGATGTTTAAATGATTAATAATGTTAGACATTCATCTTTTGTATTTTTCTTTCATCTAAATTAATGATGTAATAATTAATGAACGAGCATATTTTGTAATGAAATAAATTTTTAACTCATTAATTGATAAATCATTGATTATGATGAAATATAAAATGTGGGATTTGCAGCGTTATTGATAAATGCTTTATATCTTTAATGATATAAATAATATATTTTGTATGTAGTTATAAATTGTCTGACGTAGCATGTAGGATATAATAATTGATATAAATTTTGAGATCCATACTGGTTTTTGAAGTAAAAATGATGCAGAATTAGCTGTCATGTAACCTCAATTAGCTTCACAGCTTGTTTAATTAACTGATTGATTAAAAAATTTAGACTGATTCACATGTGGAGATATCACTGATTATTTCACATGGCAGTGTCTATTTAAGTCACAGTGTCTGCACATGCACTACAGCAGTACTAGAGACTTCACGTTTCTGGATCACTGATCACCTATTTAGCACATCAATGAAGACCTTAATATAAAAGATTTGATCAGACTCCATGGAATTACTGTTTCATAACTAACACAAGAAATTTCTATTGACTTTGAAACTATCCGAATTTATCTGTACTTTAGACAAATAATGGTAAACGTACCCTGAAATTAATTGAAATTTCAGTAGCAATCTGGAGAAGCTGTAATCTAAACATTAAAACCAGAAATTGAATCCTATAAATAATACTATTCCAAAATCCATAACGAAAGGTTATGCTTAGGCTAAGATTTAATGCAGGTATTTCTGGGTCACTTGAACATTTAATGCGGTTGACAGTAAGACCACCACTGGTGGGGACCACGATTAGACAGTTTGGTACAAATAATATAATGTGGACCTCATGAAAAATCAATTTCTTTCTTTGAGGGGCCCATGGATTTTCTTCCTTCTTTAGCAGTTGGCACTGGTTCTTCTCTTATCCTATTCTTCTTTATACGTCTCGTCATTTATCACCAATTATTAAAGCTTATAATTCCTATTATAATAATAATATTCATATTCTGTCAAAGGTTAGATTGAAAACCAAGCTTTGGATCCTGAACGATTGTCCATTTTTCACTAACCTAACCCCTATTTATTGCCGGATTAATAATAAACTTGATCATGATTTCGACCCCCTATCGTTTTTCGGTTTTAGCTTCTAAACGGATTTTTTTGGTAGTGTTATCGGACAGTCAATATCATTTGAATTCAAGTTCATTAGATAACGATTCGAATGAAATTTACCCTGTTTATTATTTATAGGTATATAGATCCTATACAGTAACAAATCATACTTTTTGGAAAAATTGTTAGTTGTAATTTGACTAAGGGTAGTGCTTCAGTGATAAAACCATTGCCGCTTTCTACTTTTATGAGCTAATAGGTTCTACACTCATCACCTACAAATTTGTGAGTTTTTTTTTTCACACGTGGTGGGCTGTCCTTCTATTTGATGTAGATTTCTCCCTCATATTCTTTGGAGTTGTTCTCTAATCACATCACCAAAATCATATTTCAACTGATTCCGTTTATCTTATAAATCAGTATTAGAATTTTTTTTAAAAAAAAAAAAAAAAAAAAAGACTTGAGATCTCATCTAATATTTCTATTTCAGACTCTGTACATGACTGAATATGTGCGAAAATTAAGGATTTAGATTGTTGAAAAACCTGCGTGTGAAACCTGACAAAATTTTATTTCCATCTACCCTGTTTTGTATACCTAATTGTGCTACTTTTGCATCAAATTCAATGGTTTTTGACGTTGAGGATCGTCTGTTTGTTGGACAAAAGATTTATTAGTACATTATACGAGAAGTTATCAAATCATTCTTTCAATTTCAATCATCTATTCAATTTTTCAAATTTTTTAATCCTAAATTCTTCAGTTCAGTAAATTCCACGAACAAAATGCAGAATTTATTTATTTTTTTTATGTTTCATTATCTTTAAAAAAAAAAAATACACACAACCTTTCCCTCACTTATTTCTCAATTGACATGGAAGGGATATTCAGAATTATTGGAGATCTAAAAGGGATTCGCGAAACGTGATAATGTTGAAACATATAGTATGTGTATATGTCCCATCTCATTATTCTTTTTTGTATTTGAACTTGTATGGTAATAAATAGACCTTGTAATGATTTCTCCAGCTACATCCCACACACTTGGAAGATAATACCTCCAATTGCAACCCCAATTTCACACTTGGATAAATTTAAAACATGTAACATAATCCTTATAAGATATACTTAGTTTGAATTATTTTGAAATTCATCATAAAACAGTTATGAATTATTAACATTCATAAGAAAAAACCTCAATAATTTGTTAAACAAAATTCTATTGATTTGTAATATTATTATTACAATTTGAATTGTCGTATGTAGATCCCTGCTAACTTCGGATGACTCTTTGCTTTGTACGAATGTTTCTTTGAACTATCTGTTGCAACTCCACCTGCAAAACAAATAAAACCTTCGTCAACAACTAAAATCTATTGGGCTTGGCTAGATTACTGCGCTCACATCTTGCATAAGCAAATGATAATTATCACCTTAACGAAGATTTTACTTGTATTGTAAGTGGAGTTATAGTAGATAGTTCATGAAAATCATCTTACGAAGTAGAGGGTTGGCCAAAGTTAGAGAAGTTCTCCATACAACAATTCGGGTTGCAATGTTGGCTCTCCTAAATTGTCTACAAAAGTCTCTACTAACTTTGAGCGACCCTCTGTTTTGTACGAAAGTTTGTTTAAATTATCTACTACAACAATTATATTCTAGGTTCAAGAAAAAAATTATATGATTATATCGTCTTTCTCCAATTAAAATATATTGATTTTAATTCAATCTAAATTAGGTAGATCATAAATTTAATTTGTAACACTGATTATTTGAATTATAAAACCAGAAAAAACTCATACAGTTGAGTGACAATCTTCATAGGAGAATTTCTATGGAATATATGATTGAAATAGGTAGCATTCAAATAATAATTAAGTGGATAAGGAATTAATAAGGAGGATATGAAAAATGAATGCGAACCGTTGAAAACAAGAGGGGGTTGGACCAGCGACTAGAAATGCGATGGTGGCGAATACACATGAACCAGACAGCATAGGACCGGTAGTCCGTAGGAGAGTTATGCCCAAGTGGACCAACTCTCAACTATGGTCCTGCAAATTGCCCCAAGCCACTTTCCTTTGATATATTATGTCCCTCTGCAGTTTGTCCATCTATGATTTCCACTAAGGACTCATCCAAAATTTCTACGTTTTATTTGATCATTATCTTTTAAAATCTGACACCAATCGAGCTAGGGAACGATCATAACCTAATTAAAGAGATAAACCATTATAAGTATAGTTTGTGATATAATTTTCATTATTGGAGAAGGATCTCCACACACTTTACATTTACAATTTAATTGGCAAATAAAGCTTAACACAAATTAAAATTTCAATTTTTGATATAAAAAAAATACATATTAAGGATAAAAAATCATCCCTAGATACTTAAATTAATAAACTATTATAAGGACATAGTTTTAAAAAAATGTATAAATTTGATGTTAGGTTGGAATAGATTAAGTATAGTTGTAACAAAGATCCTTTTCCTTTGTAAATCAAGTTGGTTTTTTGTTAAACTTTTACATTTCCAACTATTATCTATATATTTATCATCTGTCACGTTATTTAATTTAAATAAATAAAATATTGATATAGAAATATAATGAAAGTCTTGCAATTTCAAGATCGTCGCTAATTAGAGTTCATTATTTCTCCTATCATGTTGTGTAAGTCAAGATGAATAAAGTTCGTTATTAGATTTAAAGTTAAGTCTCAACAATTTGATGCTTTCATTGAGAGTTGTTGTTAAATCCATAAATGAGATTAACGACACGAAGATTAAATTATAGAGTAGCTTGAGGAAGAAGTGTTAAATTGAAGTTGTCCGACTACATGACCATCCACAAAAGTGAAAGGGTAAGTGAGCAGTGGAGGCATCGACTACTCTCTCCCCCCAAAAGTGGACTAACCCTAACCTCATGAAAAAGGCAATTTCCGTCTTTGGGTTGATGCAATGGTGGTCCCCACTCACAGCTCCTCTCATTTCATGTTATCTATCCATTTTTATTATTAAGATTCATTTGTTCTACAAAATGCGTTTCCATCCATAAAGCATTGCCCTTTTCCTCCTTCAAAACTATTCTACAAAAAACACACATTCCACTATTGTATTTCATCATTACATTATTGATAATACCATGGAGCTTCAAACCTTTTTTTTTTTTGGGGGACAAATGTTGTATACATTTATTTCCTCATGGGAATTAAATTAATGTTTTTGTCCTTGCCCATTAATTGATCATTAATCAACCTCAATTAAACTCATTTTCAACCCACTTAACATGTTCAAAAGTGTGATCGTTTATATGTAATCATCATTTATACTCAAACTAACAAATACTAAAGTATCAATTAACTGAGTCATACTACTATAAAGATTATTTATAGTTACAAAAACGTCTATTATACTCTAAATTCAAGTTTTAAGGGTTAACAGAATATTTAGTAGCTAAAAAAATCCCGACTAATTATAAGAAAGTACTAAGTAAAAAATATTAGCAACCATTTTTTGTCATGAGTTGCAAAATATTAACGTGTGTTTATGTAAAAACGACATAGTTTTAACTATTTTGGGAAGAGTAGTAAAAGTGGGGTAGGGGCCGCAAAACTTGGGGGGCCCACGTGATGGGCATAGACGGAACATAATCCGAATTTTGATCGTCGTCGGAAAATAAAAAGAAAGAATACAAACAATCAAAGCGTCAAAATCTATTCACTAATCATTACTTCTCCCACTAACTCCCTCTCTCAAAGTTAAAAAAATCAAAAAACAAAACAAAACAAAAAAAAGGCAATAAAATCTTATTTTTATGGTTTGACAAAATACCAATGGCTCCTTCTCATTGGTCGACGCCACCTCACCACAGTTTCCTTTTACTGGTCAAAACCTCGTCACTCACTCTAAAGCGGCAAAAGTGAGGGATGGTTTGGAGATTTCACGTCGAAGTGAAGGGGGTAGGGGGATGTGAACGCTCACCGAGCCGACAGATCCCGTTTGAACGGGGAAACGTGGGTGGTTTTTGTAAGGAATGTGAGTAACATTTTCTTTTTTCTTTCCTTTTTCTATTTTCCATTTTTACATGGACATGAACTCTCCTAAATCCCCTCAAATATCATCATGCGTTGGCGGCTCCACCTCCGTTGCATCATCCACTACTTGGGTTGGAATTATGTTTGTGATTAATTTCGAAAATTGTAATAGTTTACAAATTAATCTTAGTTAGGTGTTTATCAAGACTCATTAAGATATTTGATTTTTTTTTTTTTTATTATACTAATAAATATTACAGTGGGTTTCAATTGAATTTACATTAACCATATGAATTATAATCAAATACATAATATGTAATTTTTTATATATAAAAATAGTAATATACAGAAGTTAGTTGTTGCTTTCATTGATATCAACACCACAACTCCATATCATGAAAGACATGGTTTTACATTTGATCATAACTCTCCCCCCTCTAATGGTGTGGGTAGACCCCCCACTTTATGTGGATTGATCCCTCCCGTATGCAAACATCTTCTCAGGTTGCACCATTAATGTTCTATTCTAGTAGGTCTCGATTGTATCTTGGACTAATATCAGTAATAAAAAAATAATAATATAAAAATACTTGTTTTTTCTCTATGTTTTATTTATAATTACAGTAAATGTCATGTTTATGATAATCCCAAAAATCCAATAACCATAGCCAGTTTTTTGTTAAAGGATCCTATTGTGAGTGATTGGTTTTTAAAATAAAAAATTAAAACGAAACAATTATTGTTTATAAATGAACAAATCTTGGGCAAAAATTGCATGCCAATTTGTATAATTTATAGTCAATAAAATGGTATGTAAAGTTGATTACAAAAGTAAAGAAATTAAAAAAAAAAAAAAAAACTCGAAAAGGCTATAATGGTAAGATAAAGGGGAGTGATAGGGTGATTAGTGGGACCGATGGCCAATAATACTGGGTCACACAGAGCCGTCCGATAAAAGGGTATGTCTCCTATCATGAGCCGGCGTGAAGTGGGGTTATTAAGAGTTTCATTTTGCGCGTGTTTTCTCTTTAAAAGCGTGCGTGCGTGCTCGCTTACTCACTCGACTCACTCCTTCGTGGCGGGTCCAATTACGGCTCCTCTCACAGCCGCGGCGCCAGCGAACTTAAATTACTCCACCGCAGCCGCGCTGATAAAAGGGAAAATTTTTACTTTTTTATTTAAAATTCACGGCAAGTAAATCAACAAAAACTTGCTAAATCAAATTCAATAGTCTGAAAATTTTGGAGATCACGATTTGCAACGAAACATTCATAATTAAAAATAAAAATAAAATTAGTTTCAAAAAAATGATCAAAATATATGAATTAGAAAAAACCAAATTAAATGGGCCTATTGAATTTTTTTCACTTTAATTTTTCCACTCGATGGGCGGCCCACGACTTAAAAATCCAATTTTATAGGGTACCGTTAATCAACACTCACCAGAGAGTGTAATCCACGCGACGAATTGAAATGAAAAAACATCATTAAATCTGTGTAGCCTTGTAAATTGTAATTAATGAAGCCTCAATAAGTTAAAAAAGAAAGGAATTAATTGGGAAATCAAAATCAATGGAATTAGATTTGGATCTGAACTGACAATTATTATTGTAATTTTTAAAAATGAAAAAAGATTCTGTGTTAGAAATTAAAGGGATGTATTGAATATAAATTTATTGGGGTGTATTGAATATAAATTTATTGAAGTTTGATGATGTCGACGTCGATTTTTGGTCTCGGTCGATCGGATGATCCAACGCCTAATACCTGCAATCAAAGAGCACACCAAAGAGAGAGAGAGAAAAAAAGAGAGAAATGACATAGAGATTTTTACGTGGTTCGGTAATGGTGCCTACATCCACGAGTCACTTTTAATATATTTTTTCAGAGTGACTGTCTACTAAAAATTTTCCTCCCCTGTACAATGAATTTCTCCCTCCTATTTATAAAGGAAGTAGGATTACACTTGAGTGATGTACACGTAAAGAAATCAATTACTCTGACATAACATTTATTGCATTGATTAACAACTCTGTCATAGTCATACTGCATTAATTGCTTCTCGGGATCTGGAATATCATGGAGCTCGCTGGTGCGAGACCTGAGAGCTGAGAGCTTCATCTGAGTGATTGAGCTGAGAGCTGAGAGCTGAGAGCTGAGCTGAGAGCTTGAGCTGAGAGCTGCGAGCTGAGAAGCTGAGGGCTGGATGCTGAACTAGTTGAAAGCTGGATGCTGAGGAGCTGCGAGCTGAGCTAGCTGCGAACTCGAGTTGGATGTTGAGCTAGCTGAAAGCTGCGAGCTAGATACTGAGCTAGCTGAAAGTTGCGAGTTAGATACTGAGCTAGCTGAGAGCTGGATGCTGAGGAGCTGCGAGTTGGATGTTGAGCTGGCTGAAAGCTGCGAGCTCCGACCTGCGACCTGGAGGCTGATGAGCTGAGAGCTGGGCCAACCTATTTGATTGGTTCTTTGAGCTTTTATCAGCCCATTTTTGCAGTATCAAAAATAGGTATAACAGATGATTTATCT
Organism: Litchi chinensis; assembly: GCA_019925255.1. NCBI lineage: Eukaryota > Viridiplantae > Streptophyta > Magnoliopsida > Sapindales > Sapindaceae > Litchi > Litchi chinensis. The sequence goes on along the minus strand of CM034475.1, from coordinate 3,994,341 downwards.
AAGGATTGATTTTAGTTGAATTTGCAAATTCTATTTCATATCAATTTTATTAGAATTCTATAAAGAATAAAATGAGCTTAAGGAGAATGATAAGATTTGGATAAACTTTCTTTTATTCATATAAAATACTTTAAAATTCGTTCAAATTCATCATTTAGATGTAATTTATGAAGTTAACAATATTTTCAATACACTTAAATTTTATTGAATTTTATATAAATATGAATTGAATATGTCTAAATTTTAATAGTTTTCATACAAAATTTGAATTAAATATATTTGAAATTTGAAAATATTATAAATTTCCATGAATGCGCCCCCAAGGGGCCTTGTCTATCACTGTAACATTGAACTTATTAGAATTTGCTTTGAAGTTAAAAATATAGATTAATTTATGGTGATTATGATGATTAGTGATCATTAGCATCGTGTTAAGTTGGTGATAGTACCGTTGAAGCATGTTTTGGGGTGCTATATAAAGGGAGGTTCATAGTTAGGCTGAGTCCTTACTCGATGGGAACAAAGTCTCAGTCATTCGCTTAGATCTCCAAATTCTTTCTCATAAAAAAAAATATAAAAAATTGTTTTTTCTTTTGGTTTCTTTTCATTTACCCACCAAACGAAGAAGACCAAAGAATCGAATCAGAAGTGGAATACAGTGAATTGTATGTGGGGGGGTTTCGTCGCTTTCAACTTTCAATCAACTTCTACTACTTCTACGAGTTTCAGTTTAAAAAATTAAGTGCGAGAGACGAATTTCAAAGAAAAGAAAAAAAAAAAAGGTAGCAAAACAATTAACAAAAAACTATATGTTGTTTTTTTGTTTTGTTTGTACATGTGTATATATATAGCTATAGTTTTGGTTGAAGAATAGGAGCGAAAAAAGGGTCTTTTCTTCAACCTCGGCAGAGAGACCATGAAGTAGTGGTGGTTTATAGGAGTAGCAGTACTACTACTGGTCAGTTTTTTTTTTGGTTTCCTGCTTTTAAGGGTCTGTCTCTGTCTCTCTCTCTCGCCGTATTTGGTTTCGGCGTCTGCCTTTTTATTTTCTCTGTGCAAAAGAGTAGTGTTGTAGTGTGGCGCATTAAAGTCTAGGCCTTTTAAATTCACTGCAAAGAGAGATTCGTAGCTGCTTGAGATTTTGCAATTATTTCAGGCCATTTAAGGCCGTGTTTCTATTCTCTCTCACTCCCTCTCTCTCTCCGTGCCTGACTCTTATCTCTCTTTTTTTTGAAGCTTCGTACTCTTATCTCCCTATGTATCTATATTCTGTATCTGCTCTGCCAATTCTTGGAATGGAGAATTCTTAAAAACTCTCTGCTTCCAAAAAACTTGTACCTTACTTGCTTGTGCTTTCCTTTTTCTCTCTCTGTTTTTTTGGAAACAAAAAACAAAAATAAAGAAACGACAGGGTTATAAAACAACAACTCTACTCATTTTGGGGGTCACCCAGACGGATCTACTCTGTTGTTTTGGTTTCAGCTTCTGCTTCCATATTTTACGCGAAAGAGACCTCTCAAGCAAAGGTTAGTATTCCAAAAAGTGTGCCTGGGTTGGGTTGGTTCATTATTTGGGTTTTTTCTTATTTGGATCTGGGTTGTAGTTGTTGTGGAGGGTCTCTCTCTTATTGGCTTTCGTTTTCTTAGAGCTGAGTTTGCTTCTATAGTCTTTTCTTTTTCTATATATATATATATATATATATATATTTTTCTTTTTTAGTTTGTCTCATTTAGTGTCTTCTATATGTTCCAGATCTACCAGAATTCTAGACGTTGGACTTTAGACACAACCCAAAAACAAAACCAACGAAAACAAAACAAGGGAAGACAACAACAGTCACAATGTTGCCACAGAAGCAAGCAGAGGAAGCCATAGTCTCCAACTCCAACGAGACTGACCATGAAAGCAAAGAAGAAGTCTCCAGGGACCCGGAAGAGCAACACTCACTTTTTAGTGTCAAGAACATTCTCTGGCATGGTGGCTCCGCCTGGGACGCCTGGTTCAGCTGCGCATCCAACCAAGTCGCTCAAGTCCTCCTCACTCTCCCTTACTCTTTCTCTCAACTGGGCATTCTATCAGGCGTTTTGTTGCAAATATTCTATGGTCTTATTGGTAGCTGGACCGCTTATCTCATCAGTGTACTCTACATAGAGTACCGGAGCCGAAAGGAGAAAGAGAACGTCAGCTTTAAAAACCATGTCATCCAGGTTGGTCATTTTTCTTTCTTTTTTCTTTTTCGGTTATTTTCAAGAGAAACCACCTCCACCACTGATTCCTAATCTCTTCAAAAGCCTGAGAAGAAAAATATCTATATCACAGATCACTGTGCATAGTTAACACTACTGTTTTTGGTTTTGGATTTCTTGTAGTGGTTTGAAGTGCTTGATGGATTACTGGGTCCATACTGGAAAGCTGTGGGACTTGCTTTCAACTGTACTTTCCTCTTATTTGGATCTGTTATACAACTCATAGCATGTGCAAGGTATAACCTCTTTTACACTATTTTTCACTAAGAAAATACAAAAAATGACTTACATATGAACTGGGCTTTTTTTTTTCTTCTTTAATTTTGTCTGATTTAACTTGTGATAATAAATCTTTGTTTGCTTTTGATGTTGTATAGTAACATTTACTACATCAATGACCGGTTGGATAAGAGGACATGGACTTACATTTTTGGAGCATGTTGTGCCACTACTGTTTTCATCCCATCGTTCCACAACTACCGTATTTGGTCATTTCTTGGCCTTGGCATGACCACCTACACCGCCTGGTACTTGGCCATCGCCGCCCTTGTCCACGGCCAGGTAACATAATTAATATAACATGATATAACAATACCCCATCAATGGCCCTGATTTTTACTTAAATATATGCTGATCAATCAATTAATCACCTTAGGTTGAAGATGTGCAACACACGGCTCCATCAAAGTTAGTGCTTTACTTCACCGGAGCCACCAACATCTTGTACACATTTGGTGGACACGCTGTCACTGTGTAAGCAACCAAACATTTTCACCTTTTTCGTTTCACTTGGTTAATAATAATAATAATAATAATAATAACACTTTTTCCATACGAATATCATATCTCCTCCTACCACTAGTAGTATATAATTTTTTTTTCACTTGTTGCACTTGTTTCTACACGGCTTCTCTTTGCAGCTTTTTGCCGGCCATCTAGGGGCTCGACACCCAGACAAAATCATGCAATTTTTAACTTTTTGTTTTGCTATAAAACAACATTTTTTTTTCCTCATCCATTTCTCTAGGAAAATTAAACAGTAGATTGGTCTTCTGTTCTAGTTCCACTGTTATTTCAACTGTTTTTTTCTTTTTCTTTTCATTTTCCTGCAGTGTGACAGCTTGATTCTGACCTTAATCTACTCTGTTTTGTCTTCATCTAGTGACATAATTTCTCTATCATAGATTCAATAGTGAATTAGTGAGCCATGTTGTGAGGCCATTTTGGTCATTATATTATGGTTCGATTTTACTGTAAATGAAATGTTGAATTTTACTCGGATTGACGTTTTTGTCCTTGATTTTGCTTGCAAATTACCTGATTCGAGTTCCCTTTTCAGGGAAATCATGCATGCTATGTGGAAGCCCCAGAAGTTCAAGTACATATACTTGTTTGCCACTTTGTACGTTTTCACACTAACGATTCCGTCAGCCACTGCCGTTTACTGGGCATTTGGTGACCAGCTCCTTAACCACTCCAATGCCTTCTCTCTCCTCCCCAAGACACGCTGGCGTGACGCCGCCGTTATCTTAATGCTCATTCATCAGGTCTATCAATCAGTTCTCATTTACGTAAATGCCCTTTAAGAGTAAATGTTTTTACCAAACCTGACATTCATGTGTGATATTTTTTTCTTGGTGGCAGTTCATCACATTTGGGTTCGCATGTACACCATTGTACTTTGTATGGGAAAAAGTGATAGGAATGCACGACACCAAAAGCATATGTTTGCGAGCATTAGCTAGATTGCCAGTGGTGATCCCAATCTGGTTCTTGGCCATTATTTTCCCTTTCTTTGGCCCTATCAACTCCGCGGTCGGGGCTCTCTTGGTCAGCTTCACCGTCTACATTGTCCCCTCATTGGCTCACATGCTCACCTATAGAAAAGCCTCCGCCCGGCAGGTAATCAAGTTCAAAATCCTACAAGTTCAAAATCCTACACGTCAAAATCCTACACGTCGTATAAATTTTGCTAACCCATTTGTTCACTGGGCAAGTTGTAGTTATCTTGATATGTTTAGGGTAGTTTAGTGATGGTACCCTTTAGAAAAAGAAAAATGGGCAGTCCGGGTTTGATGGGGATTCCCATAAATTTCCCAGAGTGAGTGGAGAGAGAAAAAAGAAAAGTGGTGCAGCAAGTGTACAGGAGCATTTAAGGCTTTGATTTGGAAATGCTACAAGAATAGAGAGATAGGTGGCGTGTCATTTTCATTTAGTTATATGCTACAGTTGGATTGTTGTACATTGTCTTCAGTGATCTTATCTGCCTGACTTGACTCGATGCCAATTGCATTGTCACATACTCACATGCTTTGTTCACTCACTTCACTTGCTCAATTTCCAAACAGGGGGTTTTACGATTTTTATTTTGTTTACTGATTTTGCAGAATGCTGCAGAGAAGCCTCCGTTCTTTTTACCAAGTTGGACCGCAATGTATGTGATAAACACATTTGTAGCGGTGTGGGTTCTAGTTGTTGGGTTCGGGTTCGGTGGCTGGGCCAGCATGACCAACTTTGTCAGACAAGTAGATACATTTGGACTCTTTGCCAAGTGCTACCAGTGCAAGCCACCCCCACCAGCTGCAGGAGCTGCCTCAGCCCCGCATCACTGAGTTGGGGGTTGGCTCAGATTTCATCAACCAAACCAACCAGTCAATCAATCAAAACAATCCAAACTTAGCAGAAGAAGATACCCCACTTTTTCACTCTCCATATTTTGTATCATACAGACGGGGAGATAGCTAGCAATAGCTCCCCTACATGTGATGTGTGCTGGCTCTTTTTGCTTTTTTATATCTTTGGTTCTTTTGTTTTTCTCTTTAAATTAGTTGATCAAAATAGTGTGTTGAATTGTGATATGATTCCTTTGCTGTCAAAAGCATAGGTTAATTAATTAAATCAGATAAATATAATATATAATTATAGCTTTTTTTCTATCTGTGTTTTTCTTTAGGATATTATAAAATATTGCTCTATTTATTCTAATAGGTTACGATGTTATTATTACTGGCACGCTCACCAAAGTAAGTTATTATTATAAATAAATTATAAAAAAAAAAACACAATTAGTATGGGTGTTTCTAATATTTATTTAAAGATGCAAGCAAAGCTTGATCTTAAAAAAGCATGCATGTGGACATCTATTAATGGCCCCTTGAGAGCAATAAAAGACCTCTTTTGATCCTTAGATTCTGTGTATGAAGTGGGCCGTGGACCCGTCCGCCCGCCCCGCGCTCACATGGGTTGCACGTTGGACCATCTGTTTGTCGCGTGCCACTCTTTACTCCTATATATTCGATTTCCTTAAAAATAAAATAAAAATAAATAAATAAATATTCACATGTTCATGATTGATTGTTTGAAACATGAATTGAACCGTAATCAATCCATGATTGATTTCCTTTAATTTAATTTTGTAGTCTAATCTAATCTAATGATTCTAATCTAGTCCAAAAGATAAAACCTCTGACTCTATTTTCTCATTGGCAGTTGTAATATATTTATTTTCGCTTGCACATGCACCCGATTTTGAGGTGTTCTCTTGCTGTGTCTTTTGATTTTTTTTCCCCTGTATCGAAGGTAAAAGCGTGCTAATGTCCCCATTGACAGTGCTGACTTTGAGTAATGGAAGTTTTGATTAGAGTTAATTGGAATTTTTAAAAAGAAGAACCATACCCTCATAAAGGGAATCAAAGCAAAGCCAGCACTAGCAGCATATGATTTGCCCAAAGTCTCTTTTTCTTGCTTTTGGTGGTCAAATTTCTACACGTCATAATTGATTTGCTAAGACATGCTGATCACTTCAAAGAATTTGGACAACTATAGGAATATGACCACTAATGCATTGATCCATCGAATTTCAAATTAATTAACGTATAAGTAAGTTAAAACACCACACAAAAATGGGTTCACATTGAAATAAAATAAAATTTGTTCTATTAATTTTGATAGATACTACAAATGGTGAATCGACACGAGCATGTTAGTGAATAGAGCGAGATAAAGACTTTGATGAACAAAAGTGACCGAGATTAAAGGTGTTGATAATAAAATTTTGGAACCTGTTAAATCATGTACAACTTGATATTTGAGTGCAATTAAATGAAAAGAAGAAATGGAAATGCAAGTGTGTAGTCTTGTATCATATATAATTTGGATTTTGTTAGTGGGAGCCGCGCGTCACTTCTATCCTTTAAAGCAATTCTGGAATTTGACCTTCTTATGAATCCAGCAATGAGCATATATGCTTTGAAGATCCACTCCATGCTTGACACAAACCAATAATCAATTTAAGAAGTTAAGTGATGAATTCAAAGATCTTTTGTCTAATTTTTTAGAATTTTGACACAAAATTAGGTATATATCAATACTTCGAAAACTTTTATTAATTTTCTATCGTTAAATTTTACAATCTTATGAATATTAATGATTGAATAACGTTATCATATATGGACCGAAAATATATGTATTCACTAAACTTTTATTTTTATTTTGTTATCTTATATATCACTTTATCTTTCTCCATAAGGCAACTTCTAATCATTATAGATATAAAAAAGGGAAATTTATAGTTTTTATCCAAATGAAAAGGAAATTTTTATTTTTATCCAGATTTTTAAAATTTGTTTTTGACCTCTCAAACAAATTATTTCCATTGTATACCAAAGATTACCAAAATACCCTTAAGTTAAAATCACTCAAATGCCCAAACTTGAAATTACGAAAATAACCTTCTTCATCCTAACAATATCCTCCATTTTTCCTCTTTTCCATAAATGATTTTTGAGATTCAATTTATCATTGCAGCTGAGAAACAATCTATTGAGGGATTATTCATTCGAGCTTCTTCATCCATTGAAATTTTTGGATCCATTCAAGTTTGTACCATTGAAGGTTTTGAAAATTCTTCTTCCATTTAAGTTTGAAAGGTAATGTATGAGTTTTTTTTGTTGGTTTTTGGGTTGTTTTGTTCATATTGCAAGCTAAAATACTGTAAGAATGATTTGGTTATGAGATATATGATATTATGAAATCTATAACGAAATCTGCAAAATCTGTGACGAAATCGATTTTTCATGACCGATAATTGATTTTTCACAGAATGGAAAACCGATTGAAGAGGTGTACCGGTTTTTTAGCCATTGAAAAACCGAGCCTGATTTTTCAGTTACAGAAAAACCGATCCGGTTTTTGAGAGAATGAAAAACCGAATCTAGCACATTTTTCATGGGTTTTTATATGTTTGTGTTGCTATGTATTGAATATGATTCGATATGATTGTATTTTGTAATGTTACCCGATTGAAATGAGATTTAATAGTATCATTTGATTTGAATGTTACAGGAATGACTCAAAAGACCGTTGTAATCAACTTTGACGGAGAGTGGAATGGATGTAATTACGTTGGAGGGGAGTCGATCATGTGTGGGGTCCACAAAAATAGTAGTTTTTCATCATTGGTGGACGTTGTATACAGAGAGATTGGTATTGATAGAAGAAGGTGGGATATCCGTATATATTATTTACTATAAAGTACGACAAATGGTCAGGTTAAAAAGATACGTATCATGTCCGATCTTGGTGTTGTTGGTTTGATGACGATAAAAAATATTGATGTTAAAGAGATTTATATCAATAAGATTGCAAGAGATTTTGGAGCTGGGGTTAGTAGGCGTACCGTTCATCTATTTGTCATTGATTCAATACCAGACATAAGACATGACGAGACAAATATGAATAGACCTGTAAATCCACATATGGTTGAAAGTCATTTTTATCTTATTTTAGGTATTGAAAGCAATCAGGTTGATACTTCTATCACCCTATTTACATCGGTTGAAAGTCCTATTCGTGACGTTAATGATGACTATATGAATTATTGTATTGATGATTAAGATCGGGACACAGATGATAATGGTGATGGAATACGAGATAGTGACGAAGAGCAAATTGGAGATAGTGATGAAGAGGAAACTCAATTTGATGATGTCGCTGAAGAAGAAGAGTTTCCAGAAATAAGATTTTCAGGTTTACATCGGTTGAAAGTCCTATTCGTGACGTTAATGATGACTATATGAATTATGATATTGATGATGAAGATCGGGACACAGATGATAATGGTGATGGAATACGGGATAGTGACGAAGAACAAATTGGAGATAATGATGAAGAGGAAACTCGATTTGATGATGTCGCTGAAGAAAAGAGTTTCCAGAAATAAGATTTTCAAGTTTACAATTTCAGAACAATCATTCACAACCATACTGGATTGTTTCTGGTGTAGAACTAGGGGACAATAAGGCTACTTTAAGCGCTACGTCAACTGTCTACCAACGTGGTATGTTGTATAAATGAGCATTCTTTAATAGTAAAGAAGAAATAAGTATAGCTATTGAAGAATATGCTCTGAAAGCTAAGTTTGAATATCGGGTTAGACGTTCGGACACGGAGCGATTTGAAGCCGGTTGTAAAGATAAAACTTGTAGCTTTATAGTTCGTGCAAGATGCAGAAAGAGTTGTTCAATGTGGTTTGTATTGAAGTATGTAGCGGAACACACGTGTCATCAGATAGCCATAGAATCACATATGAAGAGTGTGAAGGCTATTGTGATCAAAAAATTGTATGCAGAAAGGTGGGAAGAGATCTTTATACACCTAATTGTTTGGTTGAAGAAATGCTAAAGTAGTATTGAGTTCAGATCTTATACAGTAAAGCTTGGAAGACTTTACAATATGCAAAGAAACTAGTATATGGGCAAGCAGATGAATCATATCAATAGCTTCCGTCCTACTTTGAGATGTTAAAACTTTTAAACCTCGGCACAATGACGACAATTAAGAGAGATGAAAACAACCAGTTCTTGTATTCCTTCGTTGCACTTGGAGCTTCCATTGAGGGTTTTCGATCTTATATGAGACTAGTTGTTGCTATTGATGCCACTCATTTGAAAGATGAATATAAATGGGTGATTTTTTTTGTTGCATGCAAAAATGGATCGGAGATTATTTATCCCATCGCCTTTGAATTTACTGACAAAGAGTCGGATAATTCATGGACTTGGTTCCTAAAAAAGTTGAGAGAGGCAATCGGGGTGTCAGATGATTTGCTTATTGTATCGGATTGTCATAAGAGCATATCGAATGGGATGAAAACAACTTTTCCTGAAGTCCCACATGTGTTATGTTTTTTCCACTTGTGGTAAAACCTTAAGCAACAGTGTAAAAAACGTTCGGATGTGGAAAATGCATTTTACAATGCAACATATTGTTATGTGCTTGATGAATGCAACAAAATATTGGAAGAAATACGTGCGTTACATCCGAGCACACATGTAGCTTTGGTTAAGGCTGGAGTGAGCAGGTGGTCACGAACACATTGCTCAAGAAGAAGATATGAAATGATGACTACCAACATTACAGAGTCGCTCAACAATTGCATGATGCAAGCATGTCGTTTGCCAATAACAACTGCACATAAATATGTAAGAAATGTGCTTGATGAATGCAACAAAATATTGGAAGAAATACGTGCGTTACATCCGAGCACACATGTCGCTTTGGTTAAGGCTGGAGTGAGCAGGTGGTCACGAACACATTGCTCAAGAAGAAGATATGAAATGATGACTACCAACATTACAGAGTCGCTCAACAATTGCATAATGCAAGCATGTCGTTTGCCAATAACAACTGCACATAAATATATAAGAAATGTATTGCAGAGATGGTTTAATAATAAACGTGTTGCCGTTGAGAAGCTCACAACGTATGTTACCACCGTTGCGTATGATCGTATCATGTTGGCAAAAGATTTATCCACGGAAGGTAACGTACATCCCATTATAGAACCATATTATTACAACATCATACATCCTAGCAAAGGAGATGCAATGGTTGACATTCAACAGCACATATATACGTGTAAGCAATGGAACCTTGATCAGTTGTCATGTGTTCATGCATATGTTGTAGCCAGGTATGATAATTATACATTGTTGTTTTTAGTATTTCATGTCATAACGTGACACTTAAATTGTTGATACATGTCAGGTTCAAGGGCGTCAGTTGTGATACACTTTGCAGTCAGTACTATAGCGTGGAGTGGCTAAAAGCTGCATATGCACGTCCGATTAATCCCGTCCCTAAATTGGCCAGTTGGAATGTTTATGTGGAAGTTAAAAGCATGGTTATATTACCACTCAAAGGTAAAAGACAAGCAGGTAGGCCGAAGGAGGTTCGGATTCCTTCAGCTGGGGAAGATCTCGTCGAAAAAAGTGTGGAAGATGTGGTCAGAGGGGACACAACCGTCTTCGTTGCCCTAACCCCCAACTTCCATCAGCGAAGGGACAAGCGCAGACGTGGATGCGGATGTTGGAACGAGTACAAATGCTACTGAAAATGCACCACGCTCCCGAAGATGCCGCTTGTGTCATGAGACTGGACACAATCAACGTCGATGTCCTCAACGGTTTCCTACTCCCAATCCAGAGGTGGCTACTGACGAAAATGATGATTAACAATTGATTGACATTTTGTTCATGCATGTTCCATGTAAAACATTTTCATGTTAATTACTCCATTATATACTAATACAGCTGTAACAATATAACTGGATCGATTACTAAATTATTAATCAATTTCTATTGTTTTTGTATCATTTTAAAAGCTCTGAACCATAAAATAGGATGGAAAACAAAAATTGATTTTTAAGGGTGCATGAAAAATCGACAATAGTTTTTCAAGCACTCTTAAAAACTGATTCATACTTACCTTCCAGATGGCTTTCTATGACCAACAAATGAATCCAAAATTGTAAGTAATGATCGGTTTTTAAGGGAACCTGCTTGGTGCAAAATCGATCACACTTGCCCTTGATTTTTGTCTTCTAGAGTAACATGAATCGGTTTTTAAGGACGCTTGAAAAACAGGAAGTTTTTCAGGCTTGGTGCAAAACCAATCGATCCACTTGCCTTTGATTTTTGCCTTCCAGAGTAACATGAATCGATTTTTAAGGACGCCTACAAAACCAATCCACTTGTTTTTTTTTTTTTTGCCTTGCAGAAGGCACATCGGTTTTTCAAGCTCCCTTAAAAACCGATCCACACTTGACCTTCGATTTATACCTTCCATATTCTTTTTGTGACCAACAAATGACCCCAAAATTGCTTCAAGCAAACCAATTAACAATAAATTACACAAATAACCAATTTTATGACCCCATATGGTCACATTCAAATAACATAAGATAATATCATGCCAATATTTCACTTAAAACTCTTTCATGTTGATCCACTACACTATGATTATCGATAATGATGATCTTTTATTTGATATAATATCATTTCTATTATTTTTGTATCATTTTAGAAGTTTGGAACCATAAAATAGAGTGGAAAGAGGAGTTCAAATGGAACAAAAATATGAATCGGTTTTTAAGGGCATTAAAAAAATAAAATCGGATGCCACTTGCCTTCGATTTTTTCCTTCCATATGGCTTTCAAGCTAACCAATTTTATAACCCCACATCAATAGATTCAAGTAACATAGAACAATATCATGACAATATTTCACTTAAAACCGATTCATGTTGATCCATCATACTATGATGGTCGATAATGATGATATTTTATGAGATATAACATCATTTCTATTATTTTTGTATTATTTTAGAAGTTTGGATCCATAAAATAGAGTAAAAAGAGGGGGTTAAAAATGAAATTTTCACATGAATCGGTTTTTAAGGACGCCTAAAAAACCGACATCGGTTTTTCAAGTGCCCTTAAAAACCGATCTTCACTTGGCTTCAATATTTCATCATTCTCGGTTTTTTAATGACCCGAAAAATCGATCTCGATTTTTTAACATCGATGAAAAGCCGATCCAATGATTTTGATCCTTATAAAGTGATTAGATTTTAAGAGTTAAAATTAGATACTTAACATTATTTTCAATTTAATTTGAATAAAAAGTTTAATTTATTTAGATTTATATGTTCATTTTATTTTCCTTTAAGTAAATTATTTTTACAAATCATTATTGACTTGTATTTAAATATGTTATATAGAGTAGGAAGTGTATAACCGTTACATTATATTATGGCATATATACATGTATTATTATTTATTTTTTTATGACATAGTTTTTTAGTTAAAATACAAATGATAATATGTAGAATATCAATTTCATAAGTTGTTAGGAGAGGGGTTGAATATCTTAGGTTCACAAATTACCAATATAAAATTACTTGTTTCTCTCTTAAAATGAATATATTTTGAATAATCGGTATTCATAACGTGATTGAGTTTTAAGAGTTAAAATTCGATAATTCACATTAGTTATATACAATGTTAATTAAAATGTTTAATTTATTATGATTTGTAAAGCAATTAAAAAATATAGAATGTAATTGAATTAAATAATGAACACATTAAAAATAATTAAATTTATTTATATACAATTTCTTCATCAGAGTCTATAAACCATTTTTCAAATTTATTAACTTTATACATCGGCTTCGTAAACATATATATGTCACTGACAATCTCTACTCTCAGTACAATGTCATCTGCAGCGGTATCGGGTTTTCTTGATTTCCATGTACTCTCTTTGGACTGCAAAAGGTTGCGTACGTACATGGCCACATATGCTCCATAACTCGTCTTGTATCAGTAATAAATTGATTAAATATCATAACATATAGACTATATATATTAATTCAGTTATAAACTTACTCACCAATCAAATTGTTGGGCACAATTGATTTATCAAGACGCTTAACTTTCCACCGCTCATCCACGGATGACATATCTATCTGGGTCTGCTCATAAAATCCTATGAACCACAACAAAATAGGCATGAAACATACCAGCGGCTCAAGTGGCTATAGCCGTTCGGCTATGTCAACATTCGCCAGAGAATCATATATTATTATTTTCTGCTCTCTAAGGCACACTGACATAAGACCCAGTGTTTTTGATTCAGGCTACACGGTAGTAACACCTGCATTTGAAAACGTCAGTGCTATAGGACTAGTTCGGATGATCAAATAATAAATATTAACCTTCGAACAACACTAACATTATCAACCCGCTACCACGGGACTGATGCGTCTATCTGCCCACGACCGTACGCAAGCCACTATGATGGTACATCAGCTATAACCAGATCAAATTTTACACCCTTGCTGACGTATTGCTGCTTGTAATACGTTATCATGAAAGCCTGCATGATAAAAATTAAACATGTTATCAAAGATCAATGACGCACAACATGAAATTGTAAATGCATAACTAACTGAAATGTAAATACTTACAAACAAAGAACTGCTATGGACAACATATCTACAGTCATCCACCTCATTCCACAATTTTCTTCATAGGTATATTAAATAAGAATCGATGTGCTCATTAGTCAACCATATGTTTTTGTTCTCGAGGGTGACCAATGTAGTCGGTATCACACACCACCCACAACGATCAACCGAACGCTTACAATAAAAAATAAAATAAAATTAAGCATTATTATAAATTTTCTTACATTAACAATTAGGATGCAGAGATTATTAACAACTGGTGGACACCCCCATGACTGAAGGACCTCCTGCTCCTCCTGTTGATAGGGTGACTGGTGGACACCCCGTTATTGAAGGACCTCCTGCTGATGGGATAGCTGGTGGACACCTTGTGTCTAAAGGACCTCTTGCTCCTTTTGCTGATGAGGTGACTGGTGGACACCCTGTGATTGAAGGACCTCCTGCTCCTTCTGCTGATGGGATGGTTGGTGGACACCTTGTGTCTGAATGACCTCTTGCTCCTTTTGCTGATGAGGTGACTGGTGGACACCCTGTGACTGAAGGACCTCTTATTCCTCCTGATGGAGACTAACTGGCCTACATCGATATGCGACCGATAGACACCCTTGTCATGATGTGGTGGTGGTGGTGACGAGTAATACATGTGCTCATCTAAGACAAAGCTCCAACCATCATTATCATCATCGTCATCATCATCGTCGTCGTCGTCATCTAGATCATGCCCACCAACTGGAGACCTGAGAATTTTTAAATGCTCTTCCACCCGTCTCAACCTCCTATCCATCTCCCTTACAATCTTCAAGGTTGCCTTTTGCCTCCTATCCATCCTATTTAACTTCTTATGGGTTGTCTTCTATAAATCCATAATATATTCAAACAACCGCTTCACCTATATAATAGAATTATATATATATCATTTTACACATTGAACAAAATTTTAAAAAAATTTTGACAGAGTCTCCCTTCTTTTTTGAATATCCAGAGAAATAAAACCTGCATATTTAAATAAATTACACTTCGTCTATCATATTTAGAGACTCCGTTTCTCTTTCACACTCCGTACTACTATACAACATGTCCACATCTTTTGCATTTACTACAATGGAAATTCATTGAATAATATTATAAATAGAATATTCGTACCTCATAATCTACGTTCCGTACATCGTGCGTCTTTTTTGTTTGAAACTTTGATAAGGTATCCTCTTATTCGGATTGTACGCTTCGGACGTCTTCATTCGGATCATCGTCACCCTCCACCTCATCATCATCCCTTCCACCCTCTACCTCATAATCATCATCACCCCTTACATCATCATTGAAACCATCGTCGTCGTCATCATCATCATCGTCATCATCATCATCATCATCACTCTCACTCCCTTCGCCGCCCTCTCTATGTACATCTTTATGAAACATATGATTCGAATTAAAATATTTCCAATAATCCATGTCCCTTTCGGCGTCAGTAGGTTCAAGGGTTTGCGCAATATCAACTATCTGCATTATATAAATATATATAGTTATACTATAATTATATACTTAATATAAATAACGATAGTTATAACAAACAAATAATTGACACCAATTTAGGTTATGTTCGCCACTTATGGGGGGGAAATCATCTAGACTTTTTATATTTGTCGGTGTTCTTTTCAATGACCGTCTCTTATATCTTGGCAAATCATTTTACAAAAACGGGTTACTTTTTGATATCTTCTCTCTTAACATCGGGAATAACTCCACTAACCACCACTATAATGTAAAAATGATTAAACAAAAAACATACATATAGTTAGTAATGACCAGATAATATATAATGCAAAATTGATTAAACTAAAAACATACATATAACCCTATATATTAACCGTAATAGAATGAAGCAATAAATATTGAAGGTATTAGTTATACATGAAATGTCAACACATAGTCATAAATATTAATGGTTTTTGGTGGTTTTCTGATCCGCTCTTCATTAATTACCAAGTCGAGACAGTGCAATAGGACACTATAGCATAATGTGCCCCAAGGGAATGACTTCCACGTTTCTGTATTCTCAATTATGACCCACATAAATGTACTAATAGTGGTCCTGTCATCCTGCCCCATAAAGAGATGGAAAGTGATCCCTATATTCGCTAACTTCAAAAAATCTTCATCATTTATTGGATCCTGGCCTGTACGGTCTCGCTGGCTTATATGACTTCTTGCCTCAAGAAACGTGGCTAACTGGCTTACCTTCGGCGACACTCCATTAAACATTCGTCATAGGAGACTGTTTTGGTCATTTGGCACTGTTTGGAAGATTTTACGGTCGATGCCCCTAAGAGGAAGTCCTGTCACCAACAAAAACTCTTGTTTCCCAAACCTATACTTTCTCTCCCCGATTTCAAACCACATCTCATCACGGCGTGCACCAGTGACCTTCACCTCTCTAACAAGCACTCATAATATCATGGAACCAGCAATCGTAATCTTGGTTATCTTTAAAATATGTCTTAATGGGCATTCTGTCATGAACTGGTCGTATAGATTTCTTCTACTAAGAACGACAACTATTTTATTAACCAACCTCTGACTGATGTGTGTATTCCCGCTTGTATATGTGTCAATTGTTTGTGAACTATATTTATAGCTAAAATCCATCTATAGGAAAGAAAAACAACAAAGAAATTAGTAGGGATGTTATAAACCGAATCGATTTTTTACGGTATCTTAAAAACCGGTAAATGATATAGATTGGTTTTCCCTTCGGTTTTTCACTTCAGTTTTTTATGATTGATTTTTCATTTTAGTTTTTCACTTCGGTTACTTACAATAGTGAAAAACCGAACTTGAAAACTTATTTGAAAAATTGAAATGAAAAACCGATCTAAAAAATCGATTCGATGTCGACGACGCTGCTATCGTCGGAATCGACTATTTTCAACTCAAATAGGACCAAACACAATCAAATCCAACCTATTCTAAACCTAATAATCATAACATAACATCCATAACATAACAAACATTTCAAAATCGCAAATCAAAATAAAAAACTACAACCATTCAAATGGAAACCGTACCTTTACAAGATGTGCAGGTTCGCCGGTGGTAGGAGATCCTCTGGGAAGGTCAGAAACGTCGCAAGAATGGTCGGAAAAGGTCAATCTGCCTCGTCGGGTCGCGATCGGGTTCGGGTCTCAGAAAAACCGATGTGATTTCAACAATTTGGTTGGTGATGAAAGTGAGTTCCATCGATTTTTGAAGACTATATATAGATAAGGGCTTTTTTGTAATTTTACGTTTCGATTTTTTGTAAATTTTTAACTGTTGAGGGTTTATAGGTAAAAATATGTAGGAGGATTATGAGTAATTTGGGTATATCATCAAATTAATTTGTTTGAGGGGTTAAAAATAATTTTTTTAAAAAATAATGGGTAAAAACAAATTTTATCCTTTTTAGATGAGTATTTTTGACAGTTTCTACTATAGGAAAAATCTAGATTATTGTTGTTAAGATTCCTTTAATTTACCATTACAAGAAAGTTGCTCCTAAGATTCAGTGCCATCAATTACCACATCAAGTAACTGCATTAACAAGTATTCTTTTTTATATTAACATTATTTAATTTCTATTCAAGTACTTTGAAGAGAACAAGCTTCTAATATAAGCATGCATATGCACAGGAAGGGTGAGATTCCAGTAATCTTAAAATAAGAAATTAATTAAAACTGAGATACACCGGCATATTAAGTGTGGATCATAGAAGTGTGCATGCAAGCTTTTTTAAAAATTAAAACTAGTGATGATCAGAAGAAGAACATGGAGTTGCATGTGAAAATGCAGAGACATGTTTTGTAATACTAACACTAGTGATGATAAGAATTGAGAGATCTGACATTGAATCTGGTCCTGATAACTTGGAACTTCAGTTACCTCCCACTTTCTCACCATCTCTCTCTCAACTTTTTATTTGTTGTTGTGAGAATGAAAGAATGAATGAATGACGTACAAAAGTTGTTTTCCAATGTGACATGAACCTAAACCTAAACCTAATCTGATCCACCTTTTTTGCCATACAACTTGCTAAAGGAATCCTTGCAAGCAAGGACAATTTGACTGGCTCTTCTCTTCTTCTTCTCAAGATTGGTTGGGTTCTGTTTTTGCAACTTGGAACTATTTTTTTTTTTTTTTTTAATTTTTTAAACTTAACTTGGAACATGTTTTGTTAGACCTTTTTTGGGCTTTGTTTGTGCCCAAATTGAGCCCCATTCAGAGTTTTAGATATGGGTTCTTCTCCATTAGTCCTCACATGTTCTAAATTCAGTCCATCCAATCCTCAAACGTTCTGAAGACACTCCATTCAATTTTAAGTATATTGGCGATGGTTGATTGAGAACAATTGCAATGATAATTCAATACATGCATCTAATTTAATTTTTCAAAAGTATAAAAGGAAAAGCGAGCAGAAGCATTTTATAACTGATTGAGATCAAACATTATTAAAGTTTGTTTAAAAAAATCATAACATATCATTATAATCCAATTTACATGAAAAATAAATTTTTTAAAACTTATTGTAATATATATTTATACATAAACATAATGAAAACTTTTTCTTTCTTTTTTTTTTTTCTTTAAATGTAATCATGATTTGTTTTTACATATTTGATGGGGTGTACTTGGTGCATATACAATTTTAAAGAAGTGTAAATATTAGTACTCTTTTCCATATTCTGGTCCATATCTCCAAATGGACATGTCTTCAAACTGTAACTCTAGCGGAAGCCCAATCCAACAATCCAACAAACCAAGCGCCACATTATAGTGATTTATAAAGGGAAGGGAACAAAACCAACCAACAGAAATCGCCGAACGGTCTGTGAACTTATCCAAAAAATTTTCAAAAAATGGCGTCTCTGTTACTGGGAGCTCTACCACTCACTCCTCCTCAATCTCGCGTCTCCTCTTCACACTCTTCAATCTCCGGCGCTTCTCTCCCCCACTCACCTTCCTCTCTCTCACTCTCCGCCACTCGCTCTTCTTCCCTCCCGTTTGGTCCGCGACCATCGCCTCCTCACTCTCTCTCTCTCCGTTTATCTCGAAATTTGACCTAATATTTCTCTGTTTGCTTTTGATTTCAGTGTACTGCGGCCGTGGCGACACGAAGACCGAGAAAGGAAAGCGTTTCAATCACTCTTATGGCAACGTAAGTGTTGTTTTGTTTCCACACCGTGTAAATAAAAATGATACCTTTTTGTTGCTCTTTGTTGTTTGATTCTGTGATGTGATTTGATTGTTTAGGCGAGGCGACGCAACAAGAAGAAAGGGAGAGGGCCGCCGCGTGTGGCGGTGCCGCCTTCTCCGCCGAGGAAAGATAAATTTAATGATGATGAGAAAATTAAGATTGAACTTGATGAGTCTTTGTTCTCTAGTTAATTGAGTAATTGTTGCTTTAATTGGTTTGTTTTGTTAGTTTTTTATTGTTATTGTACTTGTGTGTATGATTTAATATATTCTCTTGTTGCCTCCTTACCTGTATTTTGTTTATTTGCGCTCTCGCATGTGTACGATTGTGGTTATGAGAATGGTCTGATGTTCAATTGTGGTTGAAAATTGTAACCTTTGAGATGTCTACGTATCGATGTCTGCCAAGGAGATTTCTTTTTGTAGCAAATTGTTGATAGAAAAAAATAGTGTTACTTTTTTAACTGTTTTACTGCTGGCATTTTGTGGTTCTTATGATTAAGTGTTTTATCTATTCTGTCAGTGCTTTAGAAGTATAGAAGAAAATTGTTTTGAGTCATTCATTCTGCTTTGAAAACATATAATAAAGACCTTTGAGTCATTCATTCTGTTTTGAAAACATATAATAAAGACCTTTTGGTGTCTGTGATTGTATGAGAAATATTCTATATTATGACGATGAGACCTCCTATGTTGTTTGCCTAGCAGCTTAGAAGGAAAGATTAATGAGGTGGATTATAGAGTAATATATATATATATATATTTTTTTTCTACCTTTCATGTTCCTCTTCGGGTTTTTCATCTGTTACTCTGTTCTTCTAGCAACTTGTTAGAATGGATGAACAGGGGGAAGCATGTTTCGAGGAGATGTTTTGACTTGTAGAATATTGGTTTAGAAGATAGATAGTTAGGATTACTTATTACAATGGTTACTCTTAGTTAAGCTTTTATCTATTCGGCAATGATAGAGAAGAGGAGATGCATGATTATGGTTTGTTGGTACCTGTTAAACAGATCAGACTTCCTGATTTAGTAGGAATTCCTCTGAAGGCAGCTTCGTGGTAGAAGAGTTTGGCTTACATAATGGAATTTAGGAATTAAGAGCTACAAGGTTGCTCTTGATTTGTTTATGGAAACTGCTTTAAAACTTTGAAATGCTGTGCAACACTCATGACATCAGTTGCAGTTCCATAATTTAAATTTTGACACCTTGCCGAATGAAGATTACAATTATAGATGGAAATTTAGGAAGAAAACATCTTAAAGAACTTGTGAGACTCAAAATCAAATGATAATTGTTCAAACTTTAGTAACCAGAAAACGAAACAGCTAGTAAAAAATTCAAAGCAAGTAAAAGAGTTCCTATTCAAACGGCAAGGTGTATGAATTGTTTTACAAATAAAAGGCTTCCATTGATTCTCTGTCAGCTATTGTGCCATTGGTAAAAACTTTCTGCTGAAGAAGCTTCATTTATTAGATGACAGATTATATTCGCGAATTATAGTTGTCTTGGCATGTGGCATAGTGATCGGCTATTAGTCTTTCCATGACACGCCCTTATTCAATGGCAAATGCTCTGGTCTTCTTGTTCCATGGGTGTACTGCATAGCTGCCACTGCTTAGATGATGTGTCATGTCTTCCACCCATTGTGATTCTACTTCCGTTTCAGGTTTCTTAAACAGCCTGAGTATCTTAACCCAGTCTACCGTATAAAAGGCGCTAGGTCACAAAATTGTAAGGTCATATCCACTATCCAGGCGTGTTTCCTACTCTTTCAATAATTCTAGAAACCAGGAAAGGTCCACTATGCCCCCATTTGTTTCCATCAAAAGTTGTGGCAAATTCCTGTAAGAAGTCGACTAGAATTGGATGCCCTATATCAAAGATCATAACAGCACCATTTAATCTGGTCCATTTCTTAGTCATCTGATCAATACTTTGTGCCCCGACCGCATTCCTCAACCCAGTGAAATCTTTCAGAATTATGAAATCTGTGTCCAAGTAAACCCCTCCATGTTTATATAACATAGCGAGTCTGATCAGATTAGAAAGACTATTGGATAATGGAATGTGACCAGTGTCCTTGGTCCCATTCTTCATCGCCTCTAGCCAAACTTCAGCTGGTGTGTTCCTTACTAAAACCGGCAAATCTGGTGTGACCACGAAGAACTTTGAACCCACTGTCAAGTAGTGGTTTCAAAATTTTGTAGCTGTATCCAGTGTCCAAAGATCTCGGTATAATCATCAAGCATGCTTGAGGGTTGGCCTTCAGCGAAGTGTCTGCAGCCAAGAATTCTCTTGGATTGAAGGAACGTGTTGGTGAAAGCCATATCATAAAAAACTGAATTTTACACTGTTTGTTGAAGAATTCCAAAACTTGCCCATGAAATTTCTGACTCAAGTTGTTTGATTTGAGAATTTCGAGTTCTGGCAGTTTTGTGCTGAGCCATTCCATTCTTTCTTCTCTTGTGACATCCTTGGGACGAATTAGAGGACCTGGCATTTCATCGTCTTCTTCTTCATTTGTTGCTTCTGTAGTAAGCTGTGGCCTGCTATTTTCTTGAATCCTTTCTTGCATTGTAAACAGTGACCGGCTTTTTTCTTCAGCCATTTCTTGTGTGATAACCAGTGGCATGTTATTCTCTTCTATCTTTTTTTTAACTAGTGGCATCATGTGGGAAGTTGACTGGACCTGTCTTCGACTTTTGGAGTCTCCGGTGCTTCAAGTATCTTTTTAGAAGGCTGTTCTTGAAAAACTTCATCGGGAGCTTGTGGCGATTCAAAAATGTCACTAATTCTAATGTCTGCAGGGTGCACAGACTAGAAATGATACTATCCGAGTAGCAAATGAAGAATATAGCAGCAAATGCAATAGTAGAGAAGACGGGCGATTTAAAAGTTCGGTGTAGTAGGCAGTCATTCAACATCTTGTGAGACGTTTTCTCGCTGCCATTAGAGTCGAATAGGGGGAAAGTTTGTGTAGGGGAGACGTTTTTCAGGATTTTGATGAATTCAAACATCTTAGAAGGAGACTTTTGCAGTACAGTTTTCTGCATGTAGTTTAGTTTAAGGTTTGAACTATATACATAATTGGGTGTTTAAGACGATCTAATCATCAGTGTGGTCCATGAGCAATCATAAGATGATGACTGGAAATTATACGGGACCTTTTTCAGCAATTATATTGGATATATCTAAGTTAATGCTTCTTTTGGAACATTTTGTATCAATATCATTGGGTCATTGGCCCAAATGTCGTTGTTGGTGCTTTTATGGTTGATGGACCATTATTGGCAACTTCTTGGACATTTATGCCCGTACCATCAAGATAAAAATTGAAAAATGAAGAATTAATAAGGTCTTTATACAGGTCTCCTGGTGTTTTCAAGATTGTGTTACCTCTTTTTTACGCGAGACACATGAAGTCTTCTTCTTGACAATGCATCTTCTAATTCTAAATAAATGGCCTCAGAATTTTTTTCAATAATTTCCAGCCTCGGATGTTATATTTATTTGTCAATTTCTTGTTAAGATGGTACTATGTTAATATTTGATGTAATGTTGATAATTTAAAAGTTTAATATAAATATAAAGAAGTATCTTTTTTTTTTTTTTTTTAGGATCTCGGGAGAACATTGACCCTCATCGGGCCCTGAATTAACTTCACAAAAACTAAAAAACCTTATAGAAATTCTTATGTTTAAAAACCTTATAGAAATGCTTATGTTTTGCATTTTCTTTTTAAAATCTTAACTTTTGTTGGGCGGAGGAGTTAGTGAATGATTAGGCCCCATGTCTTCATCATGAAAATGAAAATAATAAATGTTTATGTAAGGAAAAGCTTTTCAATACACACACGATATCTAATTAAATTGATAAATTGATTTAACATTCTTGAATTATACTCTTCTGTATTTGTGGATTGGACATAAATAGAGTTAACATAATCCTCTTTTTTTGGATCGGACATCCCAATATATACATGATTTAAATCCTTGTACATTTTCATTTGGTTGGTTCATCATCTACTTTTCCTTCTTCTAATTTTTTTTTTTTTTTTTTTTTTATGATTTATTACACATATTATAAGTATATTACATATCGTGTAACTTGTTGGACATTCTTAATTGAGGTTTCTAAGACATGATCCGAAATTAAAACTCCTAGAAGTTGAAAGAAAAACTCGCAACTCGTGAGAAATAACCCTTAATTTAAGGGTTCCGAATGCTGATCGAATCATGAACGTCTGGTCCAAAATGGGCCAAAACTCTCATAGGTTGGGTGCCACTGGCACCAACTTTTTGTTCTACTTTTCATTTCTTTTACATGTTTTTTCTCTAGTTTGTCCATCTCCATTCATATACTTATGCTAGCATATTTTAGAGGTGCCCCTCTCGATCACCATCTGACTTGACCGTTGAAGTGTGATCGTCGGCACGTCATCGACGTCACCCTGACTGTTTCCAGGTGATCCGGAGCTCCCTTACGTCAACAGTTCAGCCCATTATCCGGAGACACGAGCCAGTTTTCACACACCCATAAACCAGTGCATAAACACCGTCTCATCTCTTATGTTTCTTCCTTAAACAACCTTTAATCTCATCCATTCAAGAGAGTTTCTCTTGCTCACTTTTATTGTTAACAATATAACATCAGTTGAAAATCCGTTGTCAACACCTTCCATGATTTTTCAGTTGCCAATTAGTTTTACATTGTCACAATAACTTAATTGAATGGGCGTCTTGTGACTTGTGATTTGAAGTCATCTTAGAAAAAGTCAGTCCCCATTTTAGGGGTTAAGATTTGGTAAGTCTTGAGTTTAGGTACACGTTAAATTAGAATAATAATATTATTACGCATCTTAATTTAGATTAGTCTAATCT
Organism: Litchi chinensis; assembly: GCA_019925255.1. Lineage (NCBI taxonomy): Eukaryota > Viridiplantae > Streptophyta > Magnoliopsida > Sapindales > Sapindaceae > Litchi > Litchi chinensis. The sequence continues at coordinate 3,970,673 of CM034475.1, read as the reverse complement.
GATACAAAATCGCTAAAATTTGAATAATAATACACCTTGGAGATTAAATAACTTATTATTATCTCAATGCTGCATGTCTTCGCGATCTTTACTTGTCAAAAGCAATCACTTGAAACCTTGTCTTACTTGATTCATGTTTCCTTCAAATATGTTCCTCTTATTTCATAGCCCTCATCACAATTAAAAAAGGACTAGAATTTGAACATGTTTGCGGCATACTCCTCCTGATCGGTTGGCTTGTTTACAAAACAGAATTCAATTATTAATTCAATATCATATTCACTTAAAAAAAAAAATCAATATCATTTTTTAATCACGATTCAAAATCGTCATTATCCGTAAACTATTACTTGCAATGTTTGGATCGTTTACTGTCCCCAACATTGTGTTTCAATGGCCGGCTTCGCCAATTTGTTATACCTTTTTTTCCAATCTTTTCTTTTTGTTCTTGTTCGGTTTCTCAATCGCAAAGAACTGCAGTTTGTTGATCAGTCTCTTTCAATAATATACCAGAAACCACTTAGAGTATCATGGAAAAAGAAATAACAGAAGAAAATGATGATCAAGAAAGTTTCAGGATCACAGGTTTTCAAAAGGAGAAGATCAGGAAGATAATAGAGTACCAGAAGTCTTTGTATTTGTCTGCTTCTTCTTCTTCATCATCCTCGTCTTCCTACTCATCTGCAGTTGCTTCCTTTTCCTCCTTCTCTTCGTGTTGTGGAAGCAGAAGCAGTTTGTTACAATTGATGAAAGGAGGAAGCACTTCCCTGAGGAGATTGTTTGACATGGAGCATTCTAGTTTGGCTACTTATTTTGACTATTATAGTGGCTCACCTATAACTAAACCTGTACCTCTCTGGGGTAGTGACACTGATGATGAGCACCATGATCCGTGGGAATCTATCAAGCAGATTGGATTTTCAGGAAGCCAAAATCATGATGAACAGAGCAATTTTGCTTCAGATGGTAGTTTCAGGAATGGAGATCAGTACAACTTCAAGCGTACAAAAGAAGAAAATGGTAATCGAAGACTGAAGAGAAAAAAGTCATTCAGGAGATTGCCAGGATTTGGTTTATGGAGATTTAGAGGATTTAAATTTTTTAGGCCGAGATTGAGAAGGCTCAGGTTTATGATTTGTGGTAGAAAAGTCTAACCACTAGCATTGTAATCACATTTTGCAACATATAGAAATGTAAATGAAAAAGTAAAATGTAATCTCCTCAGTTTTACATTTTTTTTTCTCTACGTGTCTATGAGATTATATACCACATATACATTGAAATCATGAATTCAGAAGAAAAGGAAAAAAGTTAAAATCAAGAATCTTCTTTAAGAGCTGTAAATCTGTTCACAAATCACACAATGATCAGAAATTAGTCTTCCCATTACACTTCCCTCTTCGATTTTCAATCCGCTACTCTGCTTGTTCCACAAATGCACCCCATAAGTTCCTTCGCTTAGCTGAAGCAATTTAGAGTTCACCCACCGCGAAACAGCCCGATTTTCAGGCATTCTAAAAAGTCCTCCAATGTTGTTCCAATGGACTGGATAGAAGGCGGTTGGTGGCAGGATTGTGAAGTTATAACCAGGCTTGTTTTCTACTCTCCTGACCACCCTGGAAACTAGGTATGGTCCATTGTGACCCCATTTGTTTCCATCAAAAGTTTCTGCAAATTCTTCCATAAACTTGAAAAGAAGTGGATGGTTCATGTCAAATATCAAAACAGCGTTGTTCAGTCTTGTCCAATTCCCTGAAGCAATATCAATACTCTGTGCTCCAATGGAATTCCTCAACCCTTTAAGGCTTTTCAGGATTATGAAATCTGTATCCAAGTACACACCTCCATATTTGTACAAAACTACAAGTCTCATTAAATTGGACAAATTCTGAGCCAGTGGAATCTCACCGGGGTCCTTGTTTCCACTCCTGATTGCATCAAACCAACCCTCAGCTGGGGTGTTCTTGAACAGGAAAGACAAGTCAGGCGTGACAGCTGAGACTCTGAACTTTCGATCAACCAATGGTTTCAGGACATCATAACCACATTTAGAGTCCAAAGTTCTTGACAAAACCATCAAGCAACCATGTGGGTGAGCTTTGAAAAAGGTCTCCAAGGCCAAGACTTCTCTTCTCCCAAAAGACCTCGCCGGTGAAATCCATGTCATGAACGCTCGAACCTCACATTCTTCACCGAAAAACTCAAGAACCCGGCCATGGAACCGCCTTGACTCGTCGTTTGACTTGAAAATATCAAACTTCGGCAACTTCTTTCTGAACCAAGCAATCCTCTCCTTATCTGTGACACTAACAGGAGGCTTCAGAGAACCAATCAGACTCTCACCAACACCGTTTTCAATCTCTTCTTGAGCAGAAAGAAAAGAAATATGACCTATAGTAGACTTAATTTGCCCCCCAACTCTGGTGTGTAACCTCCCTGAAATCTCTTTAGCTTTGAACACACCAACCTGGAGAGAGTCATTGGAAATGACACTGTCTTCATAGATGATGAAGATAACAGCAGCGATGGTGATTGTAGAGAAGATAACAGAACGTTTATGAACAAGTACATACATTTTCTCAGACACACTTTTCGTTTTTTTTGGGAACCAAAATGAATCAAACGACAGAATTTAAGCAGACGAAACAGATTCCAAAGCAAAATCCTTGGCGGCTACACCAATGTTGATATCTAAATAACCGAGAAATGTTAGCCTTGTAAAAGCACTGTTTGTGTTGAAACTTTGAAAGAGTCTAAACGTGTTTTTAAGGGTTACTTGGAAGAATAACAAGAACAAGGAAGCCGCCATTGACACGCATGCAACTGAAGGGGAAACATTAATAAAATGGACCCATTAAAAAAGGCAATTTTAAGAGGCTTTGTTTCTACACTCTGCAAAATTGTTAGTTGCCGCGACTTCACCACAGTAGACTGCGGAGCCAGACCCCACATGCTTGCCCATTAAACGACCGCGTCTTGGTTTCTACAGATCAGTTCTATCTGGACTTGACGTTCTTACGTGCAGAAGCCATTGATGTGGCGCCGAGTCAATAGACTTTGTCTGGTCAAATTGAGAAATATCTTCAAATAAGGTGGATTGGATATATATATATATATATATATATATATATATATAAAGGAAATTAAATACAAAATTTAGAAATATATTTTGAAAAATCTTCATTCAACGTCCTAAATTTGTTAAAAAGAAAATTATTATTTTTCTTTCTAGATGTGTCGGATTTTATTTTTATGTGATTTGATAGTCTATTTATTTGCTTAATATAAATAACGTTGTGCTTATAAAAAACTTATCTAAAAATTTTACTCAAATGATATGACTAGCTTATATGTAGTTAACACATTAATTTTGAAATGATGTATTGATAATATGATAATCATAAATAAGTATGTCACATCATTTAAGTAAATTTTTGAATAGTATAATATTACTCATTTAATATTATTTTATTTATTAAAAGAAAGTTTCCAAATTAGATTACATAAATTACGATTTAAATTTATGCCTGAAAAAGAAATTTAATTCCACATATGATTCAAGTTTCTTTTTTTTTTTATTCCTTTATGATGAAATTTAATTTCTTTTCATTTTTAATATATATCCCAAATTTTTTTTTTTAAAAAATATCATACATTACATTTTACATTTTAATGTGTCATTTATGAATAATTATGATTCCATAAAACAATTTTTTAAAACACTGTTGAATGAATTATTAGGTTTCCTCACAACATTTTCCTTGTTTGTCCCCACTTTGAAGTAATTAAATTTAGACCACAGAAAAAATTTATTCTAGTTTTATGTATCATTAATGAGAAGCAAACACACCGGCTGCCCTATTTCATTAATGTATAGTTTATTATTAATATATATTTTAATTGTCAAATTCTTTCATGACACCAGACAAGTAGAATTCCCTAGGTACATTTAAATCTAAGTTTCGGATATTTAACTGAGATTAGTTGTAAAATGAATAGAATATTATAACAATTTTTTTATTGAATTTGTTTAATTTATTAAACAGCAAAACAATTACAAAAGCAAATTAGTGTTTAATTACTAGGTCAGGTTCCTAGAAGTTTACTTTGGGTATATGATTAAATGATATTTAATCATCTTATGCTACGTGTTACACAGAAGCTATATTGATTATTGACCAATAAATTAATAATTATGTACAATATTTTAAAATTACATTGTGTGCTCATTATAGTTGACTAAATCCGATGAAATCAAAATGTTATCCTTTCAGACTGGAAATTTATTTATGAGCATTTAATAATTTAAATTTAAAGATAACTTTCCAATGTTGTCCCAATTATTTGTCTTTTTCAATACAGTTTACTCTTAAAATATTTTGACTGATGAGATGTCATTGGCACTGATTATTATATTTACAATAGATAATAAATAAATTAGATACAGGAGAGAACGAGAGAAAGCAGATTCTTTGTTTATAATTTAAACATTTTTTTCCCATTATTATTACTATTATTTATTTTATATGCCAAATCGAAAATCTTTTTAAATCATTCGCCACCCTTCGTATTCTTTTAACAACTATAAACTTAAAACTTAAAAAAAAGAAACATAATTTGAGTTCACAGTATTCATGATGTAAGTGAAAAGAGCTTATCACCGATCACCTAGACTTTCATCAACATATATTATATTTAGTTATACAATTATTGCATATTTAACTAACAACTTTTAGTCTCTCACATGATATGAATAAATCGACTAACAGGAAAATATTTGGTTATATTAGCATTTCATAAATTCTATTAATTTTATTCTTAAATATAAGAGCTTTTAAATATAATGATAACTCATATAGTGTAAAAGTTTACTGAGGTTTGGGATTCAAACCCCCACTTAAACTCTAGCTGTGATTAATAAGCTGGTTTACAAAAAATCTTCAATAAAATTTTAAAATTTGTTAATGATCTTTATAAAAAAAATATCATCCATACACTTCGTTTTTGGCACACATTTTTTTATTATTGTATTTGAAAATTACGTTGTATGAATCATCCTCTGCTAAAAGAATACCATGCAATTATTGTTGTCCATGCATGAAAAATTGGAAGCATTTGACTGTGTTTTCGTGGGCAACATGTACTTTGATTCTTCTGAATGATTAAAGGTTAATGAACAAAACGTCACGATAAACATCTTTGTCAATCTTTTTTTTTTTTTTTTCAGTTTTTTGTTAATCACCAACTTGTCTCTTCTTTTGTTTTAATTTCCTGTAATGGCCCATTGATAAATCCAGCCAGATAAGATGGAATCTTCAAATAGTTGATAAAATTTTATGGCCATTTGTAAATGATAAATTGTTTTATCACAACAAATTCAATTCTGGTTGATTGTATGAATTGGAATTTAACTATTATGTATCAATTATGAAAAATGTGGCCAGGTTGAGTACTGTTGAGATTGTTGCGCTACAAATTGAATACCAAGCTACCAACCAGACCCATATTACAATATTAAGAAAATAACAAGTCATCACCAACTTTGTAAGTCAAACATGGCAACTGATTAAATTCATTTATTTCTGGCCAACCAGTTCTTTTCTTTATACAAAAAGTGATTCCTGGAGGAATCCTACAAGCACTTTTGACTCAATTTAATGATCACATTTTTAATGAACTCACTCACAAAAGCATTTGTGCTTTTTCTTTAATTATGATTCCATTGCAAGGATTTTTTGTTGGATGTTTTGCAATTCTTTGATGACTTCTTTTATTGGCATTCTTTCTCTTGGAGATTCTGCTGAGCACAACACTCCAACTCTCAGAATTGAGGCCAGGATTTCAGGAATTTGGCTCTTCCAGGTTGGTTTGAGTTTCTTGAAACTGCAATCCTGAACTTGAATTGCTTCTTCGAGAATCGTTGGTTCGACTATTTCAGGCACTTGATCTGGAATAGCTGCCTTTGCAAAGTTGTGAAGGCTAAGGCCTTCACTGAACATGTCATCAGTCGGTCTTCTTCCTGTAAACATTTCGAGCAACACAATTCCAAAGCTGTACACGTCTCCTAAGGTTGAAACCTCACCTGTCACTGCATACTCTGCGCTTTGGACAATTTTATTAATAGACGCAAAAATATTTTCAATGTATTTCAATTAACTATGATAATCAAAATTGATTCTAAGAAAAGGGTTGATGTTAATTACCTGGAGCAACGTAGCCAATAGAGCCCTTTAACCTAATTGAGCTGGTTTGATCTTGAGAATTATCTTGAAGGAGCCTCGCTAACCCGAAATCGCTTACATAGGCAACCATATCATCATCAAGGAGGACATTACTTGGCTTTAGATCACAATGGACAACACACGTATGACAATGATGATGAAGATAATCCAATGCATTAGCCACATCAATTGCTATGCTCAGCCTTTGCACTTTAGTCAAATTTGGCCTCTCAGGTTGTTCATCTTCTTTTCCATGTAACCAGTTCTCTAGACTTCCCTTAGGCAAGAACTCGTAAACTAAAGCTTTGAACTCGTTTCCTTTCATATCAACACTTGAGCAAGAAGTAATCAATTTCACAAGATTCCGATGCCTGATGCTCCTCCAGGCTTCACACTCAGCTATGAAACTTTTTGAAGCTCCCCTTCGCTGAAGATCTAGCACCTTCACTGCAACTGATACTCTTTCCTGGCCTAGACTTCCTTTATACACGACACCATAGCCCCCACTGCCTATCAAATTGGCGGAAGAGAACCCTTCTGTTGTTTTTAGGAGCTCTGCATAGGAAATCTTCAAATATTTATCCTCCACAGGATTTTCAGCCACAGCTTTTCTACTTCCTTTTCTCCTCCTATACACTATGATCAGGAAACATAGTGTAAGCAAGCAAGTAGCTAATGGGACTGTCAGGATGACTACTTTGAAAGTGACTTGGTGCCATAATTTCCAAGAGCCCCTGGAAGTGCAAGCATGTAAATGCAGTTCAGGGATACCACCACAAAGTTTATCATTTCCTGAAATTGAAATTGCACCTGCATTTCTGAAAATACCTTGTCTTGGTACCTCGCCGTCAAAATTGTTGAAGGACAGGTTTAATCCTTGTAAGTAAGGAAATGTGTTCAGGAAATTTGGGATTTTCCCGGATAAGTTGTTACGTGAAAGATCAAGTTCCTGGAGACCTTTCAGAGATTTCAAAGCTGAAGGGAAGGGTCCTTGAAGGGAATTACCATCCAAAAGTAGGCGCTCCAGGCCAACACAATTTGCAAGCGAGCTTGGAATTTCACCTGATAATCTGTTCTCTGATAAGGACAACTGTCTTAGACTTTTCAGGTTACCTACCTCCACGGGTATGGGGCCATATAAACGATTGCGAGACAAGTCTAACCATCCTGATAAGGAAGGCAGACCAATAACTTCAACAGGTATGGTCCCAGAAAGGTGGTTTTCCGAGAGACTTAACTCCTGCAAATGCTGGCAGTTTCCTAGAGCTGAAGGTATGCTTCCTTGCAAAGCATTTTCATCTAAATTGAGTTCTGTCAAGAAAGTTAAATTTCCAATTGATGCAGGAATTTCACCTGAAAGATTGTTTCCAAATAAGGACAATTCTTGCAGGTTTGACAGATAACCAACAGAATTTGGAACACTTCCTGTGATGAAGTTCTTCTCAATGCCTAGTAAGATCAAACTTTTCAGGTTTCCTATAGCTGTTGGGATGCTACCTGATATCCGGTTTGCTCCCATATATAAATAGCTAAGACTGGACGAGAAATTAGCAAGAGAATTGGGCAATATCCCCCTTAGACTATTATTGCCAAAGGCAAGTACTTCTAAGTTGGTGCAGTTCACTAGAGAATCAAGAAAGCTAAGGTCATCACCTCTCTCAGTTCCAAGGTTATTTACACCAAAATTCAGCCTTGTCAGATTTTTGAGGCTCCCCAAATTCACTGGTATAGACCCAGTAAAGTGATTTAAGGCAAAATCTAGCCATTCAAGTTTACTTGCATTAGTTATTGATTGAGGTATAGCCCCAGTAAACCTATTACCTCCTAAGAGTAGCATACGGATATTAGGAAGTGTAAATCCGATATAAGGTGGGATTTCTCCAATAAGTTTGTTTTCAGCTACAGCAAAATAATCCATTGAAGAAATATTGAAAAGTTGGATGGGAATTGAACCTGTTAAGAACCTGTTTGAGGAGATTTGGAACATCTTCAGCCTCTGGAGCTGGCCAAGCTCAACTGGGATGTTGCCGCTGAGGCTGTTTTCTGACAGAGAGAACTGCTCTACAAGCGAGAGGTTTGAAAGTGACTGAGGGATAGGTCCAGTTAGATTGTTCATGGCAAGTCCAAGTCCAACTAACTTGGATAGAGTGCCCAATTCATCAGGAATTCTCCCTTCAAGCTTGTTCATGACCAAGTCCAGAAATCTAAGGTCTGAACAACGAGTAAGATTGACAGGAATCTTGCCTTGCAACATATTCCGACTGAATATGATGTATTGTAGTCGAAACAAGTTGCCAATTTCTACCGGGATCTTACCGTAGAAATTGTTGGACTGAAGATTAATCCTCCTGAGGAATGTCAGGTTTCCTATATAAGGAGAAATGGAACCTGAGAAACTTCTGTTGTTGAGCCGTAGAGCTGTAACTCTCCGATTTCTTGTGCTGCAAGTAACCCCACGCCACTGGCAAAAATCCAGTGAATCATTCCAGGCGCTCAAGGTTCCTAAGGGATCATCAGTTACCTGATCCTTGAAAGCTAGTAAAGCTAGCTTATCAGTTTCACTTCCAAGCTTCGTGCAATGAGAGAGAGACAGGTGCAAGTAACAGAAAAGAACAACGGGATAGAAAACTAAGAATGCTACCCTGGAAATTTTGGTACTCTTCATTGTTCTGAGATTTATGAAATGGAAGAAAATACTGAAGGTACTTCACTGCAAATGTTAGTGTCCTCTGTTATATAGTAAGATTCTATGTTAAAATCCAATCCCCAGTCTACTATTAATTGTACCAGCTATCCTAATCAGCAAGCATATTTTCCGCATACAAAACTGTGTGAGGAAATTTCAGTGAGCTCTTAAAACAGAATTACATCATCCTGTTTTGTTTCTTCTGCAGAAATTGTGGAAATTCACTAATATTCAAGGATTTGTTTTGTTATCCTAGATGTAAATACAACCAGTGGGAAACTTGGAATATTGATTGTTGTTATTCAACATGTTGAAAATTCATGCAATTTCGAAGAACCTTCAATGTTATCGTTGACTAATTTGCCTACAAATCAAGTGGCAGACAGCAGTACAGTGGAATTTTTAATTGGGATTCTTTTGGGTAGTACACGACCAAGGCAATTAAAAAAAAAAAAAAGAACTACTTAAAATGTGAAACAGAAAATCAGAAAAGTAAAATTGCATCATAACACTTCATGTGCATAATGCTGTGTTTGGAAGCCCATACATAACATGGGATTGGATTGGCGGTGAGTTGGATATAATTTTAGAGTCCATGTTTGGTATCGTTGTTGCATAAAATAAGAAGTGTCTATATAGGGATATATATTCGACAATAGTTGGATATGTGAAACTCATCTACAAGATGGGTGACTAAAATGGATGATAGTGAGACAAGAAATTGAAATAATACCGTTTACATATTGGACAGTTGCTAGATATGTGAAACTCATCTGCAGATTGAGTCACCACAACCAATGATAGCGGCACAAGAAATTGAAATGACTACTCTTTTTCTGCTGGATGTGGCTCTTCACTTTTTCTTTTTTCAATTATTTTATTCCTTAATATTTTTTTTTTCTAAAATAGGGATTATATTAATTATATATATTATATCAATTTACAATTAATTTATTAATTCTAGTTATTAATTGTCGACGTTTGAAAACGGTCGACTGAGAGATTCAAAGATCCAGACCACGGTTTGGTATAATAAATGACAATAAATGCAGTAAATACGTAGTAAATATGGTTTAAGGTTGATGTGTCGTAATAAAAGTAGAGGAATATTAGTTATGGCGGATGGACAATAGTAATAAAGTAAATAACAACGAAAGAAAGGAGAGAGAAGAGTGCAAAGACAATGATTTTTACTTGGTTCGGTGAGTACGCCTACGTCCACTGGTCACTTTGGTTTAATTCCGGCAGAGTGACGGTAATACTAGTGTTCTTAACTTGTTGTTACAATGAAAATCTTCTCTATTTATAAAGAAGAGGGAGATACAATTGGAGTATTACACACGCTTCTGATCATGATTATTCTCAACTAATCTGATATAGGTCATATTGCATTTAATGCTACAATAATTATTATTCTCCACACGCCCACATCTTCATTAAATGCTTCAGGCAAAGTCTTCTCTTCATTAAATGAGCAGCCGCCGCATTGAATGCTCCTCGGGAACTGTTGAAGTGGTACCAGCATGAAATCTGGGGAGTAGGTTGACTTGGTAGCCGATTTTACAAGGTACCTATTGGCGTGAGCTCTTCGACCTAACGGGCTACACGAGCTGAAGGGATGTAGGGACAGACTGATGAACATGAGCTGGAGAGATGTTAAGGTAGATTCAGACAAGTATGGGTTGAAGGTATGCTAAGACAGGCTTTGAGTCGCGAGCTCAGGAGTCCACCGAGCTCGTTACATCAAGCTCAGGCTGGGCTTATTGGGCTTCAGTACTGTTCACATTCCTTGGACCTTTAGCGGCCCTCTTATCAAAGTCGAGAAAACGGGCATAACACAAGCCCCCCAGCTCTCAGTGCGACCTACAGACTGGGAGCTGAACGATGCACCTGATGTCCGTTTGTGAGCTCACAAGATGATGCTCTGACTTCTGAACCATTACTTTTAACACGTGGCGACCATGCAGACTCTTGGAACCACCGGCACGTCTTAGGTTGTGAGCATTAAATGCGCACGTCTTGTAACTAACACAGGCATGATGGCAAAGGACTGGAGCACGAGCTGGACCGTTAGATCTGTGGCGGTTACCCTTTTCAGCTCGATCAAATTGCTAGGGATTTGGGACCCGAGCATATATAAACCAAGCGTCTCTTTCATTTATTACTTTTGCTTCCTCAAAACGAAACACTGTCAAATTTTTTCCTTAACATTTCCTTCTCTGTTTCTTCCTCATTTTCGCGACAGATCTTCTCAAAGTTCAGCATTTAGATTTCAGATTTCCTCCAGTTGTTGTGTAACATCCCGAATTTTCTTTATTTAAGAGAAATGAAAATATATTAGGGTGAATAGTGGTTTTCAGATGAATAGTATTTTCGGACGGAATAGTATCCGCGTGAATAGTGAATTTTTGGAAAGCAGACCCTAAAGTCAGAAAACTCTGGAATAAGTAATGGACTCTAAGAAAACTGAAACGGATAAAAAATGAGTTCGTTTGAGGCAAAACAGAGTGGTTTTCGGATCCGATCGAAAATCCGGAAAGATTTTCGGAAAAATTCGAAAAATTTAGAGAAATGTTAAAATGGGTGTTAAAATGCTCATGAAGTATTTTAGAAACTCAAATGACATTTCTGAAGGTGATTCAGATGGAAATAGAATCAATTCAGAAATCGCTTGAGACGATTTAGTGAATTTGCGGAGAACTCAAAAGAATATGAAATGACTTTTAAGAGTAACTGAGGTTACCAGGAGTATGTAGACAGTTCGAATATAGGCCCCGGTGAATTTTGAAAGGATTTCGAAAAACTCCCAGAAAAGTTGAATCCGGACGTCCCAGAAAAATCAAATCAAAATAGACAAAAAAATATGATAGACGTGTGACATAAGAGAATTGTAAATTCAGTATGAATTTAAAAGTTGTGTGATAGATTTTGGGATTTAAATTATGATTTTTAGGTGATTAAATTGGAAAAGAAATAAATAAATAAATAAAGATCAAGAATGGGATGTAAAAAAAAAAAAAAAAAACATGATTATATTTATTTATAAAAGATATGTACAATAACATTTTTGTAACTCCCCAATCTAATTGAATCCAAGTGATTAATTGAGATTTAATTTATTATTATTAATTTAGTCTGATTTTAGTTTTAGAAGTATAAAAGTTTATGGATAAATATCCTAATAAAGGATATGTTTAAAAGAAATTAAGAAAATTGGGTTAAAAAGAAAAAGGTTATAGGGTTTAAAATGAAATTTTGCATATATGGGAAATCAAAAGGTCGGTGAGATTTTTCATAATAATAAATGATGGTGGGCCCGTTGGAGAAAAATAAATAATAAATAATATATATAATTGATTAGTGATGGGACCATTTGAGAAAAAAAAAATAAAAAAAAATAAAAAGAAAAAAAATGAAGATGAGAAATGTGGCCGCGGGTGATGAAAAAAAAATATATATATATATATTAAATTAATGAAATAAAATAAAATAAGAGGTGAAGTTAATGCATGAGGCGGTGGTGCTGTGTTCGGCGTGTGTATATATATATAAGTGTGTCTTCAGAAGAAATAAGAGAGAAAGAAGAAGCAGACGAGCAGCAGTAGAAAAAGAAAATTTATGAAGAAAAAAATAGGAGAAGCCGAGAAGAAGAAAGTGAAGAAGAGAGATGAAAAATATTTCAGGTATCTAATTATCTAGATAGGTAAGTCTATTCTAATAGGATTTGAATTTCAGAAAATTAGTTTATTTTTCTATGAGTTATAAATTAAGTTTTGTGTTATTTAAGGGTGAATTTAGGATGATAAGAAAATCAAAGGAGTTATATGAGTGGATAAACTATAGAAAGCGTCCAAAAGGTTGATGTACACTTATCTTAAAAACTTATTTTATTAGTAAAGATTTTGGTTTAATTTAATATATGAGTTTATTACGTTTTAATTAAATAGATTCTATGAAAATGTGCGAATTATGGTATGAATGATTTTTGTGGTATTTGATATTTAAATCTTGAACAGTTTGTGAAAAAGTGTGTTTTGTTCAATTTTTAATTAAATTGATTTCGTAACTATGTGTGAATTTTAGTATGAATGATTTTGTGACATTTTATGTGTAAGTGATATTATGATGAATTTTGTGGCATTGAATAATGAAAAATTTGGAAAATTTTGTGAAAGAAAAAGTATTGACCGAATGTGGAATTTAAAGGATTTGTGAAATTATTTTGACAATTTATTATCAAATGGTATTGAATTGTGATTTTTAATTACTTTCGAATGAAAACGAAAAAGAAACGGAAAGAAACGAACACGTTAGTGCCTTAACCGAATGTATATAAGAAGAAAGGCACAACGATTTTGATGAGATTTGATGAGTAACTTTAAAAGAAAAATGATGTGTTGTGATGCTTATAATGATGCTTCGAATAAATAAGAAAAAAAAAATATATATTTTTTGATTGAAAAAGTGTTATGAGTTTTTCTGAATGTGAATTTTTGTCGAGAAAGGAAAGTTGTGAAAATATGAAAATTTTAATAATAAATGAAATTATAAGGGCCCGAGTAAACCTGAACATTGGTAGGTGGGGATTGGTAGTTGGCATGCTAATAGGGTGATTATAGCAGTACTGTACCGATTTGCTTATATATGTTGATACGAAATTCATGGACCTTGCGAGGCACCGAGTGTCCGGTCCCAGAATTTGTGTATTATATGAAACGTGCTCCGGCGGGTAGTCACCGAGTGTCCGATGCCGGAGGAAACGTGAAACCCGATTTCCAGTCCATGGTATCGTGTCAGTGTTTACAAGGGGCGCTGAATACTATTAAACAAAAATTATGCTAACATACTTGAAAATAAAAATAAAAATGTTTATGCGTGCACTGAATGAAAATTTGAATTCTTTATAAATTTATCTGTAAAAGTTCGAAAATTATAAAATAATGATTTACCACTTGTATCTGAGAAAATATATACATATATATTACATAAAAATCATGTAACTATATTGAAAAACGATTGTGATGGGTTTTATGTACGTAATTGTTAGTATGTGCTTTCGTTGAGATTTGTTATAGAAATCGAAAGAAATCGTGTTGATATGTTTGAAAACGTCCTTTTATATATAAGTGAGTGTTTTTATTAATAAAGTAAATTTCTTACGTATTATTCTAGTATTTTGAGAAAAACGTAAAAACAGGTTGTGTTACACTATGATATATTTTTGTGAAATGAGGAATTTAAAATGTTTGTTTTATATGTGCAATTCTTGATAAATTGACGTAATTGTGAATTTTAATAAAAGTTTGAGCATTTTGGAAGTTTGATTCTTAATATACTTGAAAACAAATTTCATTTGTTTTATACATGCAATTATTAATAAATGGAGTTATTTATGAATTTTGATTAATGCTTGAAAATTGTGAAATTTTGTGTGACAATAACATAATTTTGATTAAATGATAAAAATTTGAGATTTGTGGAATTTTGTTTGACAATATTATAATTTTTTTACGAAATGAGATTTAATTTTTATTTCGTTTCCTTACGAATATGTGAAAATGATGAAATCTGGTTTTGTAAGGTCATATTTGGAAAATGATTTTTAGGCATTTCATATATATATGCGTTTACTAGTAAATTGATCTTTTTATGATTTATTATGAATAATTGATAACTGTGAAATCTTGTTTTAAAATCTTGTATCTTTGAAATTGATGAAATTTAAATTTAGTGTACACCCACTAAGTAGAAATACTTAGCGCACGCGTAGGTTGAAATTGGATGCTGTAGATAGAGATAGACGAGAAGACAGTTGCTGTATTTTTGCGAGTCACATCCATCCATACTTTGTAGTTTTACTTTTAGTATTGTATAGTGGTGTTAAAGTATATGGAAATGCATGTACATGTATATGGATTTACAAGATTTTATACATGAGAATGTATATCAATGGTAGAAAAAGGTTTTTGGTTTGTAAAGTAATTTTGTTAAGAAAATTATTATTTATCATTTGATTTGTATTTAATTTTGATGAATATGATTTTTATTAAATGTTGTGATTATAAATGTTTGTGTGACGAAGTGATTTTGGAGTCGGACGAAGAGTCCGAAATGGAAGTTGAGAAAGTGAATGTATTTTAGAAGTGTTTTCTTTGAAATCTGCAGGTTTTTAAAATTTTGGATTTTTCAGAAAAACAGAGGAAACTCTGTTGGATTTTCGAGAAAAAAAAATTATAGTGCATTTATGTAAATTAATAATGAATAAACCGATTAAGGTAGCATTCTCCAACTCGGGTTTCCATCCGAATGGGGATCAGGTGGAGGGTGTTACATGTTGGATGTACACAGTAAGTCCATCAACCTGACTTCTTGCTTCTATTTGGTCATCTCTGATTCTTGATATGCGTTTTGTTCTCTATCTTGCTTTCTGACTCTGAATGTTGCTTATGTGTTTAGCTTGTTCTGCTTGGCTTTAAATCTCATATGCCTGCTTTGTATCTGTAAATCGTTCTGCATTTTTGCCTGAAATCCTTCGTTGTTCGCGGATATGGTCCCTATCAATGAACTACAATGCTTGTTTGTGAAATTTTGGTGCTTGAGTTTCGACATTAGGTGTTGTATGTGGCCTTTATCTTGACTGTTTGTAGGCCCTCGTCGATTGTTGGTGTGGTTCTGGTGCTTGCCTTTGATGGTTTGCCTTTGAACTGTTTGATAGAATACCTGTAGCAATAGGGTTAAAAATTTAGATATTAAGAAATATTTTTACCTGATGGGCCTGTACTCTGGGCTCTCATCGCTTTTAGGTGGTAAAACGCGCGACCTGACGTATAGGATAGTAGTTTTAGGAATTCCTCGCTTTAGCTCACTAGGTTCAGTATGCTTTCAACGTTCTGATATCGTTCCTTTTGTTCTGTAAATGTCAGGTCGTTCGCGTAGAGGTCATCAGGTCGGTGACGAGGCTTCTACTTTTGATGAGCAAATGGAGCAGCAAGTCAGAGCTACTCAAGGCGCAACCTCCCAAAGTGGCGAGGTCGCGGAGGAGCTCACGGGGTAAGCTGGACCATCGACCTCCCATCTTGCTTACGAAGGGAGAGCAGCTCGGGTGCCCTTCTTCCATTCTTCTTCTAGCTTGGACCTCCAAGCGCTGAAGACTTTAGCTAGGGAATTTGATCTCTCACTGAGGTGTCGAGCTAATGTGCCACATATACATGATCACGCGACCTACCCGTCAAAGGGTTTTATTGCAGTAAGCAGTGAGCATATAGAGCTCGGGTTTAGGTTCCCCGTTCACAGCTACCTTGTAGACCTGTTGAACAATCTTAAGTTGGTCCCCTTCCAGCTAACACTGAACTCCTATGCCCAGTTAACTTCCTTAGCTGCTATCTTCATAAAAAACGGGCTTGGACCTCCTACACCCCACATCATTCATAGTCTGTACAGTTTCAAGGGGACTCACAATCGCCAGGTCGAGCAAAGGGACGGCTATACTACATTTCAGCCCGCAACTCCCGTTTCAAGCAATACTTGCCCAAGAAGCAACATTAAGTCCAACGTGGGAGACTACAAGTCCCACTGAGTTTTTGTTTCTTGCCTCTCCCTCCATAACTTATGAAATACTTCTTTTGTCTTGTCCCCGGGTAGGCATGGGTTGAGCTCGCATGATCTTTTTTTTATTATTATTATTATTTTTTTACGAGCTTGTCTTTGTTTTGTAGAGGTTTCCACTAGCAGGATCAATCTTACTGAGGAAGAGACCGCCGTCTTGGATATCTTCACCGCGGTTAAAGTTGTCAACGACGACTCGTTCCGTTCAGCCTCCGAGCTGCGAGCTGGAGTTTGCCTTGAACAACCCCGAGCTAAGCATAAGGCGAGCTGGACCATGGCTGACCAACTACCTGAGAACTGCATCAGCAAATTGCGAGCTCATTTGTGCAAACTGGGTATTGGTGAACTGAACCTTCATCTGCTAGATCAATCCATTAGATCAGTTCCTTAGACTTTTACCAGCCCATTTATATAGTCTCAAATATACCCACAACAGAAAGTGACTAAGGGATAGGTCCAATTAGATTGTTCATGGCAAGTCAAGTCCAACTAACTTGGATAGGGTGCCTAATTCAGCAAGAATTCTCCCTTCAAGCTTTTTCATGACCAAGTCCGGATATCTAAGGTCTGAACAATGAGTGAGATTGACCGGAATCTTGCCTTGCAACATATTCCGACTGAATATGATGTATTGTAGTCGAAACAAGTTGCCAATTTCTACCGGGGTCTTACTGTACAAATTGTTGGACTGAAGATTAATCCTCGTGAGGAATGTCAGGTTTCCTATATAAGGAGAAATGGAACCTGACAAACTCCTGTTGTTGAGCCGTAGAGCTGTAACTCTCCGATTTCTTGTGCTGCAAGTAATCCCACGCCACTGGCAAAAATCCAGTGAATCATTCCAGGCACTCAAGGTTCCAAAGGGATCATCAGCTACCTGATCCTTGAAAGCTAGTAAAGCTAGCTTATCAGTTTCACTTCCAAGCTTCGTGCAATGAGAGACAGATGCAAGTAACAGAAAAGAACAACGGGATAGAAAACTAAGAATGTTATCCTGGAAATTTTGATACTCTTCATTGTTCTGAGATTTATGAAATGGAAGAAAAAGCTGAAGGTACTTCACTGGAAATGTTAGTGTCCTCTGTTATATAGTAAGATTCTATGTTAAAATCCAATCCCCGGTCTACTATTAATTGTACCAGCTATCCTAATCAGCAAGCATATTTTCCACATATAAAACAGTGTGAGGAAATTTCAGTGAGCTCTTAAAACAGAATTACATCATCCTGTTTTGTTTCCTCTGCAGAAATTGTGGAAATTCACTAATATTCAGGGATTTGTTTTGTCATCCTAGGTGTGATTATATGTCCATATCCCACTAACTAGTGGGAAACTTGGAATATTGATTGTTGTTATTCAACATGTTGAAAATTCATGAAATTTCGGAGAACCTCCAATGTTATCGTTGACTAATTGACTCGTTTGCATTACCAACAAAATAAGTGGCAGACAGCTGTATAGTGGAATTTTTAATTGAGATGAGATTCTATTGGGTAGTACACGATCAAGGCAGTTAAAAAAATAAAAAATTTCATTTTAATTATTAAAGTTTAAAAAAATATCCGATTTTTAAAACTCTTTTGAAAATAATTATTTTCATCTTTAATTTTTCAAAAACTTTTAAAAAAAAATCAAAAACCGTCAGTTAACTGACAATCAACATTAATAAAATGCGTAAAAAAATATTTTTATCTTTGATGGTTGTTAGTTTTCCTTAAATTACCAGTTTATCCTCATAAAATAATGAATTTATAAGTTAAGTTATCTAAAATATCTCTAAATTTAAATTATTAAAAATGGCCTAAAATCATCATTGACTATCAGTTGATTAATGGTTTGAATTTTTTAAAAAAATTTTGAAAAAGTTAGAAATAAAAAAAAAACTGCTTCTAAAAGGGTTCTAAAATTTTGATATTTTTTGAAATCTTGATAACTGTAATTAAGTTTTTTCTTAAAAAATAAAAAATAATAAAAAAAAAGGGAAAAACAGAGAACTATTTAACGTGAAACAGAAAATCAGAGAAGTCAAATTTCATCACAACACTTCAAGGGTTTGGCCCAAACCCATAATGCTGTGTTTGGAAGGCCATACAAAACATAGGATTAGATTGGCGGTGGGTTGGATATAATTTTAGAGTCCATGTTTGGTATCGTTGTTGCATAAAATAAGAAGTGTCTATATAGGGATATATATTCGACAGTAGTTGGATATGTGAAACTCATCTACAAGATGGGTGACTAAAATGGATGATAGTGAGACAAGAAATTGAAATAATACCGTTTATATATTGGACAATTGTTAGATATGTGAAACTCATCTACAGAATCAGTCACCAAAACGGATGATAGTGGGACAAGAAATTGAAATGACCACTCTTTTTCTTCTTGTCGTGGCTCTTCACTTTTTCTTTTTTCAACTATTTTATTTTTTAACTATTATGTTATTCAACAAAAAATTTAAAAAAATAATTTTTTTTTTTTTTTTTTTTTTATATTAATTATATATATTATTTTATTTTATTAATTCTAGTTATTTTATATAACTCAAAATTATTTTAATTTTAATTTTTATATAAAAACTAGTTGAGAAAGTTATTCTAAATTAATTGATTTCATATAATTCAATTTCACAATAAAAAAGAATTATATTAAATAAAATATAATTTAATCCAATATGATAAGATATCAAACAAACAACTTACTATATCAAACTCAATATAATATAATATGGTATATACCAAATGAAGCTTAAAGGTTTATCTAGGAGTGCATATGAATAAAATAATAAAATATTAAAAATTAAGAACATATTAAAGATATAATGTTTTTATATAAAACAAAGTTTGATAACACTATATAATTTAAATAAAATGAAACACATATAATATTTAAGTAAAATAAATAATCTTATACTTAAAAATCCTAATAAAATTATTAAAATAAATAAAAATAAAAAAATTATATAAAGTTATAATTTTCCTCGACGAGATTTTAACAATCCATATTTATTCATTAGAAAACATAATTTCAGTTTAATTTACAATAAAAAAAATTGTATTTATAATTAACAACAATAAATTTATACAATGAGAATTAATTGATATATATATTATAAGACATGTTTTGATTTTTTTTTAAATTATATTTATTCCAAATAAAGTAAAACCATAAAATAAACAAAAAAATAAATATAAAAAATAAATAAATTGAATCATGATAATACATAGATAATTTTAATGTAATAACTTAAAGTTCAAGATTTTATAATTTATTGATGAGATATATGTTATATTGAAATATTAAAAACTAAATAAATTAAAAAAATAATTAATTTAGTAAATTGATCTAGTAAATGATAGGATGATAAGTGAAGATAAAAAGATGTTAAATGAAGAGAAAATAATAATAATAATAATATTTATACTAATAAGAGGAACAATATTTGGTGTAAAAGAAAAAAAAAATGGTGAATAGCTTTGTGCTGGTTTATGTCTGTCAAGTGTCAAATCAAATAGACTCAAACCACTTTTTAAAAAAATAAAAATAAAAAATAAGACTCAAACCAAGTTATTTTTTGGGGTTCTCGCCTTGTGAGGATTTTAGGGGCGAAGCAGAGACTCTTACCTTACCATGACCGGACAGGCTAGCCACCTGTGTAGGTTGCACACTCAAGAGGGTGTAGCGTAAAACAGTCTCTGAGGTACATGCAGTTGCTCGTATTCTGATTGCATCCGCAAAGGAGGCGGCAATTCCCGTGTGGTTGAGAGAGCCTCAGCGTGCGGGTCAATTGGTATCAGAATATGGTTGGTTTTTCAATCTTAAAAGTACTGTTCTAATCTAGAGACACCTTGTACACATGGATTCTTCTACAACTATTCCTTTGTCTTCTCATATTACTACTTATGTTTCTACTCCTTCATATTCTAGATCTCCCTCTTATAAAATAGATAGTTTGTATGAGTTTACTTATATATCTAATGATCGTAATTTTCAGGATAAAATCCCTCTTGTTTCAAATCCCTACTCTACTTTTAGTAGATCTACGTCCACTTTCCCCAGAACTCTCAAAACACTTGTCAAGCTAAATAGAAAACTAGTCAAGGAATTTATCTAGTCTAGTAGCTTTGATAAATGTTAACTTCCTGCAACTTTTACTGACCAGTATGTCACCCTTGAAATCCCTCCAGCCTTCATTAATCAATGGAAGCAAGAAGGATACACTCACATCTATTTTGTTGCTATCAAACTAGCCCTTCATAGTAGAAAAAGATTACCCGTAGCTGCCAGACTAGCAGCCTTAGACTCCAAATACTATCAGTATTCAGTACCAACATGTTTGCATAAGAACTGTTCTCACCACACTAAATGCTAGAACCATAGTTTTAGGTCTCTTTCCAAACTTCAACATACCTCTCACTGATGAGTTTTGTTCTACAGCTCTTAAGGTACAAGTCCAAAGCACAAGATTAGACGTGAAGCCAGGATCTATCATGGCAACTCTCCATTATCAGATGGTTTAGAGACTACAAGATCATGCAATAGATCTCGCTCTTCCAACTTCCATAGATACTCTACTCCCCACAGCAAATTTGTCCCAAGACAAATCAGCAGAGAAATGCTTCTTGAACTTCTCCCAGAATAGTGGGTCATAAGCTATAAGAACACCTTCACAGTACCAGAACCAATTACCACCACTGAAGCCAGCATGAAAAAGAACAATGATGGAACCACTACCATCATTTTCTTAAAACCTGATACTTCTACTGCTCCACCAATTGAGTTCTCCACTCAATTCATGCTCTCCCCTATTTCTTCAGGAAGAAGCATTCATCTAAAAGATCCTCTAGTTAAGTCTTTTAGAAATGACGGTACACCTCTTTATCACTTTAAACTTCCATCTACAGATCATTGTCCGTTTGATCCTTAGTGTTCATGCACTCAATGTATTCGCACCTATAACACTTCAGATCTATACCGTACCGGTTACAAACCTCATGCTCAAAAATAGTCTAAATATGAACTTTACCAGAAGTACAAAAACGGTGATCCTACCGTTGGTCTTCTTGGTGAACCATCAAGAAACTTTGACTTTGTAGTAAGATATTCCTCTCCTCCAAAGCATCCAAAGCCAACAAACTCTTCATAGGATCTTCCTGATTCACTTCTAGACTTACTTCCAAAGTAACCACCAAAATTCAGTTCAAAACCTTCTCCTCTACCATGTTACAAAAAAGGTCTTCAATGGATAGCCAAACACTCTCCACCAAAAATACAAACTTTTTCTCCTATCCCAGTTATGATGATTCAAAATCCATCTTTTATAGCCTCCACAAGCTAGGCAGATTACGATAAAGATTTTCCTCATATTCCTGAATCTATAATCAGCATCCCAAAATTGTCTCTTCTACTGTCATACAGTCAGACGACAATCCCAAACCAGTGTCACAAGCAGAAGCTGTGTTTAACTGGTAAACAGAAAACTCCAGACAGCAAAATAGAGTTTGGTGCAACATTACCAGAAAGGTAGATAATGTCTCTTATCAGCTTAACTCTCATGTGTAAAACACTGCCAAAATCATTAAGCAAGTCTAGAGACAGATTACCCAAGTCCACAATGAACTCACGATGCTAATGCAAACAATGCAAGGATTTTCACAAGCTTTCTTATATAAAAATGCAAAGATGAGAAACTTAAAGGTCCAGTTAGCATCTCTTCAGCAAGACTACTATAAGTATACGGCTTTGTTAGAGCAGGTTTAATTTACTTCAAAAACATAACATCAAGCATTGCACATTTTAAAGAAGTGCTTGATTCAATACTCTCCAGTTTTAAGAGAGTTTTCAAACCATAAAAACAGAGGAATGAGCTGAACATACTCATCTGATTTTCATTCATCATATTTTGTCAAAAAAATACAATACAAGACAACCAAGGACTGCTGTCACAGACCAGACCATAACCCATGCTTACAGCCATACAAAATCAACAACTTTGCTGAAACAGTTTACCTGCTCCCACTAACAAATTAAGCATTACAAGTAAGCCACCCCATTTCAACTAAACACAACAAAAACTTTACAAAATACATAAAACATAAATCATTTGCTGTCAGGAACAGCTTTGCATGCTTTTAAAATAAAAGAAATTTAACATTGACATTTGGCAAGCTTTAGAGTTTCTAAGTGAAGTTCCATAAGCTTGTTTCAACACTCCTCCTTGGAACTTCTCGGAGACACTCCTAGCTTGTCTCTAAGAACTACAAACTGACCATGAGGGAGAGCCTTTGTGAGAATGTCTGCCATTTGCTCTCCTGAACTGCAATGGACCAAGCTGATTTCTCCTTCTTTTTCTGCTTCTCGAATAGCATGGAATTTGACATTGATGTGCTTGGTCCTTCCATGTTGAACAGGGTTCTTAGCCATAGAAATTGCAGATTTATTGTCACAAAAAATAGTAGTAGGCCCTTCTTGAGAAATCATAAGGTCTGTTAGGACCTTTCTAAGCCACAATGCTTGGTTTGATGCTGCTGCTGCAGCCACATACTCAGCCTCAGCTGAAGATTGAGCCACAATATCTTGCTTCTTAGAGTTCCATGAAAACACTCCACTTCCATAAGAGAATACATAGCCACTGGTACTCTTGGAATCATCTAAGGAACCAGCCCAATCTGAGTCAACAAACCCAACCAACTCTGCCCCATTGCTGCTGCTGTAATGAATGCCATAGTTTAAGGTTCCCTTGAGGTATCTAAGAACTCTTTTAGCTGCTCCATAGTGAGTCAAGCTTGGAGAATTCATGAACCTCGATAATAAACTAGCAGAGTACATTAAATCGGGTCTTGAGGCAGTCAAGTAAAGCAAACTACCAACAAGACTTCTATACAATGAGGCATCAACTTTTCCATTACCATCCTCCTTTGTGAGCTTTGAATTTACAGCCAAGGGAGTTTCAACAGGTTTACAATTATCCATCTTGAATTTCTTCAACATGTCTAAGCTGTACTTTCTTTGTGAAAGAAATAATCCATCACTGTTATGCTTGATTTCCATGCCTAAAAAATAAGTCATGCTTCCCAAGTCTGTCATTTCAAAGACTTGAAGCATACTTTGCTTGAACCTTTCCATTTCATTCATGTCATCACCAGTCACCATCAAATCATCAACATATAATGAGACAATAACCTTCTTATCTCCTTCACAGGCTTTAACATACAATGTAGGCTCATTTTGACTCCTCCTGAATCCATTTGCTGAAAAATGCTCATCAATCCTGTTGTACCATGCACGAGGGGCTTGCTTGAGCCCATACAACGCTTTGTGCAGCCTATAAACCTTGTCCTCATGTCCAGCTATTAGAAAACCAGTAGGTTGCTCAATAAAAATTTCTTCATTCAAGTTTCCATTTAGAAATGCAGACTTCACATCCAAATGGAAGATGTTCCACTTGAATTGAGCTGCCAATGCCACTAGCAACCTTATGGTTTCATGTCTTGCAACTGGTGCAAAGGTATCACCATAATCAACTCCTGCTACTTGAGAAAAACCCTTCACAACCAGCCTTGCTTTATGTTTATTTATAGAGCCATCTGAATTTAGCTTGGTTCTATAAACCCATTTTACACCTATAACTTTTCTGTTTGCAGGTCTGTTAGTCAATTCCCAAGTGCCATTTTTGTTTATCATGGCTAATTCATCCTTCATAGCTTCCATCCAATCCTTAGACAAGACTGCTTCTTCAAAACAAGAAGGCTCTATGCTTGCAAAACTGCATTTTTCATAAATTTCAGCTAAAGTCTTGGTCTTGAGTACCGGTGAATCTAATTCAGCTACTGCTGATTCTGAACCCATACCATTTTCACTTGCATTGCCATTTTCAATAGAAATACTCTCATCTTGAGTTTGAACTGAGTCCCATACTACTTTACCTTCATCAAAATCCCAATGAGAACCCTCATCAACTTCAACATCCCTTGAGACTACCATTTTTTTTGTTTCAATATTGTAAATTCTGTAACCTGCAGAATTTGATGCATATCCCAAAAGAATACACATGTCAGCCTTCATGTCTAACTTAGATCTCTTAACATTTGGTACATGAGAGTAACAAATAGACCCAAATGTTCTGAGATGCAACACACTAGGCTTCCTACCACTCCATGCTTCATAAGGAGTCATTCCATTTACTGCTTTGGTAGGCAATCTGTTGAGGAGATACACTGCAGTATATACTGCCTCAGCCCAAAAACTTTTTGGCAAATTCTTTTCAGCTAAAAGACACCTAGCCATCTCCATAACCGTCCTATTCTTCCTCTCGGACACACCATTTTGTTGAGGTGTGTAGCTGACTGTTAATTGATGCCTTATACCCATGTCTGCACAGAATTCTTGAAATTTGTTTGAAGTGTATTCCTTTCCATTATCAGACCTTAAGGCTTTAATTTTGCTTCCACATTCCACCTCAACCATAGCCTTAAAGATTTTAAATACATCAAATACTTGAGCTTTACTTGAAAGAAAATAAACCCAAGTAAATCTTGTGAAATCATCTATAAATAGCAGGAAATACACATTTTTGTTCAATGATGGCACACTCATTGGACCACAAAGATCTGTGTGCACTAATTCAAGCTTAGATTTGGCTCTCATTACACCTTTTGATGGAAAAGGCTTTCTATGCAATTTTCCTAACTGACATGCTTTACACACATCTTGACTGTTATTGATCTCAGGCATATCAGCTGCAAGCTCTTGTTTTTGCATATAGATCAATGCATTTAGATTAAAGTGGCCTAGTCTTTTATGCCATAATGTAGTCTAATCACATCTAGACACTAAGGCTTCATGTTTTACTTTATCTAAATGCAAAGGAAAACTGTTGTTGGACATTTGCACCCTAACAATCTGATTACCATTTGCATCAGTCATTGAACAATATCCATTTTTAAATAAAAGTGCATATCCCTTCTTAATCAATTGAGCCACACTGAGTAAGTTCTGATCTAGTTCAGGAATAAGCAAGACATCACAAATATTTTTGGAACCAAGAGCAGTGGTAATAGAAATTGTACCTTTACCTACTGCTGAAACCATTTCACCATTACCAAGTCTGACTTTGGCCTTATAATTTCTGTCAAGGCTGGTAAACAAGCTTTCATCTCGAGCCATGTGACTTGTACACCCTGAGTCAACATACCAGACATTTCCATTTGAAGCAAAACAAGTGTTTGTTACCATAAACAAGTGGTTATCAGCCTGTGCAACTTCATCAGTGTAGTTTACCTGTTGTATTGGCTGTGATTGTGATTGGCTTTGCTTGAGTCTGCAAAATCTTTCTTTATGTCCCCATTTCTTGCAGTGATTACATTGAAGATAAGGTTTACCTTTGTAAAAACAATCTTTGGGCAAGTGGTTTGTCCTTTTGCAAGTAGAACAGGGTGGATACTTGCTTTTGTATGCTGTTTCTGTCACTACACCATCAACTTTTGCTTTGCCTTTCTGGTCTGCAATTTTTTTATCATAATTCTGCTTCTTTTGACCACCATTCTTCCATTTTTGTCTAGCTTGAAAAGCATCCTCGACAGCATCATCCATCCTCATAGAAAGTCTTTGTTCTTGTGCTTGAAGTTTACTCACCATTTCTGCTATAGTAAGTTGTTTCAAGTCACAAGATTCTTCAATGGCAGAGACTTTGGATTCAAACTTGTCTGGAAGGCTCACTAACATCTTCTCAACAACCTTTGAATCCTCCACTACTTCTCCGAAAAGTCTCATTTGATTAACAAGCTCGGATAGCTTGCAAGAGTAGTCTTTGACACTCTCATTTTCTTTCATTTTGAGCATCTCAAACTCTCTCTTCAATGTAAGTAACTTCACACTTTTAACCCTATCACTACCTTCATGCCTCACTTTAAGTTCATCCCAAATTTGCTTGGCAGTTTCAAGGTGCATAATTGTTGTAAAAACTGCATCAGATAAGGCAGAGTGAAGACATGTTACTGCCTTATCCTTCTTCATCTTCTCCTCCTCATGTTGCTTGATTTGAGCAATTGTGGGGTTTGCTCTTAAAGGAGAGACTTCTTTTTCTTGTTCAACATAGTCCCACAACCCATAAGACCTCAAATAGGACCTCATTTTAATAAACCATATCTGGTAACTATCACCAGAAAACTTGGGTACTGGTAAAGCAGTATTGCTTCCAGATGCCATAGACACTTCACTCATGTGTTTGTCTCACCCAAGAGTGTTTTTCCTCACAATCACTATCAATAAAACCTAGAGCTACCCTCAAGATCCCTCAAGAACAGCTTGCTCTGATACCACTGTTAGAGCAGGTTTAATTTACTTCAAAAACATAACATCAAGCATTGCACATTTTAAAGAAGTGCTTGATTCAATACTCTCCAGTTTTAAGAGAGTTTTCAGACCATAAAAACAGAGGAATGAGCTGAACATACTCATCTGATTTTCATTCATCATATTTTGTCAAAAAAATACAATACAAGACAACCAAGGACTGCTGTCACAGACCAGACCATAACCCATGCTTACAGCCATACAAAATCAACAACTTTGCTGAAACAGTTTACCTGCTCCCACTAACAAATTAAGCATTACAAGTAAGCCACCCCATTTCAACTAAACACAACAAAAACTTTACAAAATACATAAAACATAAATCATTTGCTGTCAGGAACAGCTTTGCATGCTTTTAAAATAAAAGAAATTTAACATTGACATTTGGCAAGCTTTAGAGTTTCTAAGTGAAGTTCCATAAGCTTGTTTCAACAGGCTTAATAGTTTCAACCTATTCCTCCACCTTACAACCCTTTTGATACCTCTTGGTCTCTTCCTCCTTCCACTTTTTCCAAACTTGGTCAAACCTTACCCTCTTACAAAACTCTTTCTGAAGTTGATAATGTTTCTGGCTCTAACACTCCATTTTATGCCTATATGAAAAATAGTTTGAAGAACGCTAAAAACACGAACGAATTTGATATCCTAAAAGATATGATTCTAGGATTTGATATTTATTCCAAATTAGAGAAACTCCGAATACTTCCAGATGGAATCAGAAACAAGTCCTATTTTCAACCTTGGACAACATGCCCTAAGCTATTCCATGTCCTACAACCAAATTTCTCCTATATCCTCACCACTCTCAAAAATCATTCCATTGCGAACTTCCATTCAGATTTCCTCAATAAATGTTCTCAACCTCTTTGGACCAACCCAGAGTACTTTATTAAGCTTCCATTCACACTTAATGAAGATGTGAACCCCACCAAAGCTAGTCATTCAGGTATGCAATTTGATCATCTCCAACTTGCACAACAAGAATGTGCCCAACTTTTAGCTCAGAACCTCATTGAACCATCAAATTTTTAATGGGCTTGTAAAGCATTTTATGTAAACAAGCGCTCCGAACAAGTTCGAGGTAATTTAAGATTGGTAATCGATTACCAACCGCTCAACCATTTCTCAAAGACAATATATTCCCTCTGCCCTCAAGAACCAACTTCTTTGCTCAGCTCCATGATGTCAACTTCTTTTCAAAATTTGATCTTAAAGTAGGTTTCTGGCAGTTGGGCGTTCATCCCTCAGACTGTCATAAAACAGCCTTTTGCATTCCAAATTGTCATTACCAATGGGCAGTTTTACCATTTGGTCTTAAAGTTGCTCCCTTATTATACTAGCAAACCATGACCAGACCTTTCCACCCTCTTCATCACTCGATGCTCATATACATTGATGATCTTCTTCTCTTTTTCAAAGATGAAGAATCTCATATGACCCTTCTTTTTCCAATTTGCTGATATTGTCCGCTATCAAGGAATTATGCTTTCAGAGAAAAAAAATCTGAAATTGCAAAATCCTAAATTCACTTTCTTGGCACGACAATCCAACATGGCTGTTATCACCCCTAGCAGCATATTGCTGACACAAGTATTGATTTCCTAGATACTCTTACCTTCAAGAAACAAATTCAACAGTTTTTGGGAATTATTAATTATGTCAGACATTTCATTCCTCATGTATCCAAATACACTTCATCTTTATTTGAATTATTGAAAAAGGATCCACCTCCTTGGCAACCAAAACATACATAAGCAGTTATCTCCCTCAAACAAAAGCTCCAACACTTGCCACCTGTGAAGATTCCTTCTACAAGAAAACGCCTCCTTCAAACAGATACCAGTCATAATTACTTGGTGCAGCTTTATTTGAGCAAGATGCACATGGCAAAAGACATTTATATGCTTTCACAAGTGGAAAGCTTAAAGATGTCCAACTTCACTATTATTCTACGTTAAAAGAAGTCTTAGCTGTTAAAAAGGCAATCGAGAAGTTTGATGTCCACCTCATTGGTCATCACTTTCTTGTGGAATTAGACATGCAAACTTTTCCACAAATGCTCCAATTTCCCAAAGGCAAAATTCGTTATCAGCAACTACTTAGATGAGCTGAGTGGTTCAGCAGATATTCCTTTGATGTCAAGCATATAAAAGGATCCTCAAATATCCTTACAGACTATCTATCACGGCCCAATTCAGTCTTCCTTACAGCTCCATTACATCCTTGTTACATGTACTAAAGCTTAGGTATGTCTTCCGGCTCTTCTCACAATCCTTATGCTCCAGAAGACACTCCTTCATAATATCATTAAATTTTTCAATCAAACTTTTCCTCTCAAAAACCACATGTTTGCTTATCGGATTAAATGCATTGAAAAATATGGTAAAACATTTTTAGATGCCTTATCTGTTCATCCCCAATATCCTTTTGCAAAAGTATTCACCTTTCCTACCAATAATTACCATCCATTATTCAATTTCCCTATTGAATTATTATGGTTCTTTTGGTATCTTCTCCATCTTCATCACATAGCCATTGAATTCCCTATCAACACTATCATCAAAACCCTTGATAATTTTAAACAGAACCCTGGACTTTCCCTGTGTCCTCTTCTTCAATTTCTTCATTGGTTTCAACCACTAAATAAATGGTCTTCGAAACTCCAATCTACCAGAAACAATCAGTCCATTATTCTGTTTCACAAACATTTCACAATAAAACTAGATGGTCTTTGTTACAGTCAATCCTCTTTTGAAAATTTAGAAAGTCATCCAGTTCAAATTTTTGGTCACTCAGATAATTACCCTACAAAAATCAGACCCATCTAAAAGATCCTCTTTGGAAGAAACAAGATCATCCTAGATTAATTTTGGCCATCCTTACAAAATGATGCCCTGTGGGATTTCTACCCTCCTTTATACATAAAACAACTAAACAAAGCCCAGTCCACACACATAGGCACACTCACAGCCTAACTAGACCAAGTTAAACAACCAACATGATACATACCAGATTTTCAGCCAGACACAATCTAAGAAGAAGAACTGTTACAACCACAAATATGTCTCTACAAGCGACAAAAGCAACGTCCAGAAAGATCTTCTCGTGCCAAAGGACTTAGTCCTACAACAGAAAAATTATCCAAGCACATGCAATTTACTGCCACAGATATGTATGCTAGCTTAGATGACTTTGATGACTCACTTGTTGATAAGCATGCCCTCCAAAAAGAAAAAGAAAGAAGAAAAGAATATAGTGAAAGTGACCAATCACTCTCTGACCAGAAATGTCAGACCACTCATTTTCACACCACTCATTCTGATGAAATGACAAACAAGCAAACAAGACATGGCAGACAACATAAAAAGAAACAAAGCACTCAACAAAAACAGATTCCCTAATAATTTAAAAGTATGTATACGTGTCTAGATAGTAAAAGTGTGTGATAAACATCACATTATTGTGGCGACTTGTCGATTCAATAATGTCTTATGACACATGCAATGATGCATGAATGTAATAATTGTGTGTTTGACATAAGCAATGACATCTGTAAAATATTATTGTACTCAGTCTCTCCTCTATATAAAGAGACTCCAGTTATGAATGAAAGACAGAGAAGTATTGTGAATCAAGACAATCATGTCCTCTAAAATCCTCTCCAGCTAAAACTTTTCCTCTCTCTGGATTAGATTCAGTCTCTTAGGATCCTGATGAATTATGTTGTGCTAAGGCAATAATTCTTTCATTTATTTGTTAGATTTAGTTTTAATTATTTAGCATGAAATCCCTTTCGTGAATTATGTGCTAATCTCCAGAACTTAGAAATAAAAGAATAATAGGCAGGTTTTGAGCGAAGTAAGACCTAAGGAGTGGGCAATAAAGCTCAGCTAACATACTGTTCACTGAGAAAGTCCAATTTTCTATGAAAAGCTCATAATCTTGGTTACGAGTTTCTTGTTAAATAATTGATACTAGGTCTGATAAGTAAATGGCCCCCAATTACCAACATAAACCAAGACAAATCAATTTACGTTTCCAAGCTTCATGTCTCTCATCAAATTACTTTTTATTTTGATTTTTTATAATAAAAGTTTGAGTTTTTAGGGTATACCTATTTATAGCACTTAGATTCAACTAATTAACATGAAATTCGTAATCTATTTCATGAGCATTTCATATAGAACTTATACTTTCTCAAGAAATGGTATGCTAGTTGAGTCTTACTGCCCACTTATTAGGTTTTACTTCGCTCTAAGCTTGCCTATTGTCCCTTTATTTTTTCGTTCTGAAGACTAGCTCATGAAATACAAAAGGAATTTAATTCTAATTAATCAAATTTAAATACTACAAATAAATGTAAAAATTGTTACCTTCACATGATCAGGATCAAGACATACTTGAATGTACTAGCACTAACTCAAGAGACAAGGGAAGAGTTTTAGCTAGAGAGTATTTGGGAAAACATGCTTATTTTATTTCATAAATCAGGAAAACTTCTTCGCTTTAAGCTTACAAAGATGTCTCTTTTATAGAGAAGAGACTCGAACTACAAACAAATAACATTACACCACTGCTGACGTTAAACACACATAATTGTGTTAACAGATCGACACGATAATTACACAAAATTTTAATTATTACAATACTTTTTCTTTTACACACATGTCTTTAGATGTTGTTAGGGAATCTTGCATGATTAATCTTCTTTCATTGTTTGCTTTTGATTGCTTTTGGTTGATTAATTGCTTTGTCTGCCACTTATTTTACTTTGTGAAAGCGTGATCTGACATATTCATGTCTGAAGAAGATTCATTCGTGTTATTGTCATTTTTCACTGTTGTCTGTATTTATAAATCTGAAGCATCTCGAGGAGTGACTCATCAAAATCATTAGTATCTTGATACTGTGTAGTATTAGTGAATTACATGTGATATGGTAAGTTGGCATCCTTATCTTGAGGAGGGTCAGTAAAGGACAAGCTTGCATAAACGAAAGTAGAGGGACATGCTTTATCTTTATGTTTTGCATGAGATGCTTGTTTTTTCTGTTTAAATCATGCTTCTTTTACTTGTAGAAGCTTTTGTTCTTGGATTGTGTCTGGTTAGAAATCTGGAAGAAACCATTCTGGATAGCCGAACTAATCAAGCTTTGAAACCAATGAATTGATGTACTTTATATGGGCTTGTTTGAGTCGAGAGATGTATTCAATAAGAAGGGACTCCCATGGAGCATCATTTAGAGTGTTGGCCAAATTGAGGAAGGGATTTTCTTATTCTTTTCAAACAAAATTTTCTAAATAGATCGAACTCTAACAGGGTAGTTATCTTCTGGACTAAAGATTTGAATAGGATGATTCTCTTAATGAGAGAAAACTGGAGAAGAGTACCATAACTTATCTGATCTAATATTGAGGGGTCTATGAAACATGAGGAGTGACCAATTGGTTTTGGATGACTGAAACTTAAAACATTGTGACCATTGCTGAATTGGTTGAAACCATTGAAGAAATTAAACAAAATGACAAAGAGCTAGATTTGGGTTTTGTATGAACATCTCAAGAGTTTTAATTGTTTTATAGACTGGAAATTCTATGGCGATATGAGAAAGATGAAGAAGATACCAAAAGAACCATTGTAATTCAACTAGGAAGTTGAACAATGGATGGTAACTATTGATAGGGAAAGTGAATACCTTAGCAAAAGGGTAATCGAGATGGATTGACAAATAAGAAAGACATAACCATACTTAACAATACATATATATTGATAGGAAAACATTGTAGTTTTGACGAGATCGGAGGGAAGGTTTAATTGGAGAATTTGATCAAAGTCTGAAGATATCTCTGACTGAGAAGGATCTGATGAATAAGGGGATGAGGAAGATATACCTGTGAACATATAACAAAGATTAATTGTTTGAGGTATGATTGGAACTGAGATCTAAATAGGTCGAGAAAAATGATCTGCTAAGACATTGGTTTCTTCAATGACTACCTGCAATGATCACGATAGTTAACAAAAGTCTGTCAACAACCAAAATTGAAAATCAAATGCAAAGATGAAAAGAAGTGCATGTGCAAGCATCATCGCAAGAAAAAACATTTTCACAAGCACTATCATAAGTCAAGATCATTTCCTTCAAAACCCTTCAAATCACAAAAATCCAAAGTTCGTCAATTTCTTAGAAAGAAGAAAACTAAATGGCGAACTACAGACAAATGCTATCTCTGTCATGCCAAAAGACACTTTGCAAAGCAATGCCCCAAGCAAAAACACAAGTCTTAAAAGATCCTTCAACAACTCTCCCAGATTTCAAGTATCAAATTCTCTGATGATAAACTTGAAAGTCTTTTCTCTCAGGATGATGAACTCCACCTCGAAACAGTTCTTCAATATAATATTGAAGAAACTGATTCTTCAGACTCCTCTCGTTCATCAGCAGACTATTCAGAGGACAATGAATGCTACAAACTTCAACCACATACACCATCCATTTCCCCTATATTCCAAATTCCTTTAGCCCTAATTAAACTCTTCCCGACCAAGTTTACCAAGCTATCAAAGTTATAGCCTTTTTCGATACAAGTGCTATACAATCCATCATTAATCTTGATATACTTCCCTCATCTTTCTAGAAATCGCATCAAGAACATTTCCAAACAGCCAACAATGATGTGTTCACTACCAACCTCATCAGTCACCCTATCATTATTGAGGTCTTTCTAGGATGTCAAATAGTTCATAAGTTTCTAGGTTCTTCTCTTCTTGGTAAAGATTTAATTTTAGGTTTTGATTTCTATGCTAAATTTGAAAAGCTTTGAATCCTTCCTAATGATAGTAGATACAAATCCTATTTCCAACCATGGACCACATGCCCCAAACTGTATCCCATTTTTCAGCCTAACTTCTCCCATATTCTCCAACAACTTCAGCAACATTCCTTTACGAACTTACATTCGGCCTTACTGCTTAAATGTAAAAATCCCCTTTGGAAAAACCCAACATACTTTGTTAAACTTTCCTTTAAGCTTAATGAAGATGTTAATCCCACCAAAGCCAGTCATTCAAGAACCCTAAACATCTACTTCTTGCAAAACAAGAATGCAAAGCTTTCTTAACCAAAAACTCATTGAACCTATAGACTCATAATGGTTTTGTGAAGTTTTCTATGTTAACAATCGAGCAGAACAAATAAGAGGAAAAATGAGGTTAGTAATAAATTACCAACCCTTGAAACATTTCCTCAAGGATATAAAATTCCCTCTTTTTTCCAAAAATACCTTTTTTGCCCAACTCTAGAATGCTCAGATTTTCTTTAAGTTTGACCTGAAAGCTGGATTTTAGCAATTAAATCTTGACCCTGCAAATAGACATAAAACGGCATTCTGCATACACAATCATCACTTCCAGTGGACAATTTTACCTTTTGGTCTAAAAACTGCACTTTCCATTTTCCAACAAAAAAAAAAAGACTCAAATCTTTCATTGCATCCTTTACTCATCCTTAGTCTACATAAATGATATTCTTCTCTACTCCAAATATGAAGAATCTCACTATACTCTCATTCAATAATTTATGGACATTGTTAGAAACCATGGAATCATGCTCTCTGAGAAAAAAGCCGAAATTGCAAAAATAGAAATCAATTTTCTTGACATGCAAATCAAGAATGGTTCTTACTACCCTTAATCCCACATCTCTGAAGCAATTATGATATCTCCAGATGTTCTTACCAGCAAAAAATAAATTGTTATGTGTATTTTCTGGACTCACCAAATGGGCTGGTAAAAGCCCGATAAAAGCCCATTAAGTCGACCCAATGCAAAGGCTCAACAGACAAGACCCAGTTATCATCTCCAAGCCCAATGAGTTCTACAGCTCGTCTGAACGAGCTCTGCAGCTCGCATATGTCAGCTCGTTTCTCAGCCAGGCTACAGATCACTATTAATATTATGCAGCTCGCTCTTTTCATAGCTCGCTGCTCGGTGAGGTCCAACTTGAGGTCGCTCAATACAGTGAATAGCTCGCCCAGTAGCCAATTAATACAAAATCTTCCAGATATGGCAGTTACCCAATCTAATTGTGATTCTCTCATCAGAAACGAAAATTAATTCAAATTCAAATTCAATCAACGTAATCTCGAGATTCACGGGGCAGTTTCCTGATTCTGCTCCAACTGATTAGGAAGTGTATTTATTATGAAATTCTTTTCCTATTTTATTTCTTCCAAATCTGTAACAACCTTTCCTCTATAAATAGGGGCTAAACTCAGTGTAACAGATAGACAAGCAATAACATATTGTCACTCTACAGAATTATAGAAAGACAGTCGTGGACGTAGGCACACTTGCTGAACCACATAAAATCAATGTGTTGTTTTCATTCTTGCCTCTCTATTTTCTACTTTATTCTTGGTTTTTGTGCAGTTCGACATTGATTGCAGGTATTGGGCATTGAATTCTCGTCGACTAGAAAATCACGTCGACATTTTGACGCTGGAAGAAGGGCCTAGACTGCGATCTGTCTAGTTTTGATTTCTCAGTTTTCAGCAATGACAAGAACCAAACAGACCAAGTACGTGGGCTCATAGGCTGATCAAGCAGAGAGCCAGACCAGCCAGCATCAGCGCAATGCGCAGCAGATGGATGATGCACCCATGCATGCAGCAGGTTTGTCATATGGCCAGGCAGTAGGCCCTACAACAGGCATGCCACTCTTGCCCCCTCGCCAATCTGTTCTTGGGGCTCCGGTTGACGGCCAACAGGTGTGGTACCAGAGGCAGGAAGCCTTGGAGCTCACAGTCCGGCAACTTGCAGACGTTGTCAACTCATTGGGGCAAGCACAGGCGCAGAACGCGCCCATGATTGGAATTGAGGCTCCAAGACAGGTACTTCAGCAGCATGAAGTGCAAGGGTTAGAGAGGCCAGTTAGAAAGGTGCAGCGACCTACAGACTCAGCTCGTTCCTCCAATGCGCGCTTTAGAGCTGGAGGTCGCCCTGTTCGTGATGAAAGAGAGGTTGCACGTCCTACGAGAATAAGGGTAAGTCAGGATGGAAGCAGGCGGGTAGAAGCTGGTTATGACGGAGTACGAGCTGCACCTCAGCATAAGAACGAGAGGGATGAGCGACATGTAAGGTCGCATCGAGGTGGTGGCTCATACAGAGAGAACCAGAGGTATGAACCAGAGTACCGCTCTCCTGGTCGCGATCACGGGAGGAGATATGGGCCCCGAGACCCGTAGGTGGAGGAACTTCTTTAGAGGGTTCAACAGCTTGAAGCGCGACTTGGCGCTCCAGATCAGCGTGAGCACTACGGAGAAAGGACTCCGTTCACCAGGGAGATTGAGACGCAACCTCTCCCTCCAAGGTTCAAGATGCCAAATATTCAGCAGTACAATGGGGATAGTGACCCCTATGACCATTTTGACGCATTTAATGTTTAGATGGACCTACAGACCGACAACCTGATGGTAAAGTGCTGCGTATTCCTAGCTACTTTAAGGGATATTCCGCGGGCTTGGTTCAAGAATCTCCCAGCTCGTAGTGTAGGGAGTTGGGAAGAGTGTCAACAGAAGTTCGTTGGCCAGTATAGGGCATTGAGAAGGCAGCTCGCACCATCCTGCCACTTGGCTACCATTTTCCAGCGTCAAGGTGAGTCATTGAAAGATTATATCATCAGGTTTAGACGCGAGATCGTAAATGTTGAACATCCATCAGATGAGAGTATATTGACTGCTATCTCAGCTGAGTTGCGTAAGGATAAGAAATTGTATGAGAGCATTTGCAAGTCCCCAGTAAAGGATCTGAGAGAGTTTTACGAGCGAGCTGCAAAGGAGATTAGGTGGGAGGAAACCTTCGGCCCGAAGAAGTCTAACCAGAAGAATGAAGCAGGCAGTTCCAGCCAGATGAAAAAGAGAAATAATGGTAGGAACGAGGGAGAAGGTAGAAACAGTGGTTCAAGCAATCAGATCGCTAAGAAGGCGATGACAGAGCTTAAGAATGAGCGACCTCAGCGTCAAGGTCGCTATGAGGGTTATAGCATCCTGTTAGACTTACAAGATAGGATTTTTGCAGCGGAGAGAAGCAGGGAAGACTTTGGGAAACCCTACCCCTTGAGAGTCCCTGTTCAGCACAGAGATAAGAGTAAGTTTTGTGTCTATCATAATAAGGTCGGGCACAACACTTCAGATTGTTGGGCGTTGAAGGACGCCATTGAAAAGTTAATCAGGAGAGGTCGCCTGAGGGATTATGTGGTGAGACCTGCAGACTCACGACCACCATAACAACGACCTCAGCAGCAATAACCAACGCAGCAGCAGCCCCAGCGAGCTCCTGAGCCAGAACATGAGCCTGCGGTAAGGACTATTTTTACAATTCATGGTGGCCCCCATATCGCAGGTGCTTCAAACAGGTCGCATGAGAGGTACATCCGAGAGGCAAATCATACCTTTCAAGTCAGTGGGTCAGAGGGACCTGCTAAGAAGGCGAGGACGACCTCTAACGAAATTGTGTTCACTGATGAAGATGCTAGAGGTGTGATCTGGCCTCACAATGATGCGCTGGTTATACGAGCTAAGATCAGTAACATGGAAGTGCGACACATCATGATTGACACTGGGAGCTCAGTGAATGTGATGTACATGAGCTGTTTTGAGCAGATGGGGCTAGGAGCAGAGCAACTGAGACCATCCCCAAAGCCTCTTTATGGTTTCACTGGAGATGCTATTGTACCAATGGGTCAGATTAAGCTGCCACTAACGCTCGGGGAGTCAGGTCGCCAGGCAACTATGTTGGCAGATTTCCTGATTATTGACTGCCCATCAGCATACAATGTGGTCCTGGGAAAACCTTCATTGAACTACCTGAACGCTGTTACTTCAACCAGGACCCTCACAGTCAAGTTTTCAACTCCCAACGGCTTAGGGTGTGTTCGAGGAGAGCAGCACTTAGCTAGATGCTGCTATGAGGATGCTATGAAGATGGGTGTAAGAGGAAAGAAAGTGAGCGTGGTTTCGAGGGGCGAACCACAAACTATAACTGAAAAGGGGGTTAGTCATGATCTTGACCCTCGAAAAGTAGATGCGGAGCGAGCTACTGGACCAGTTGAGGAACTGGAAGACGTTCAGGTCAGCGAGGTGGATCCTGAAAGATGTTTGAAGCTGGGAAAAGGTTTGACCCCAGAACTAAGAGCCCAGCTCGCTGACTTCCTAAAGGCGAACTTAGATGTGTTTTCATGGAATCACGAAGACATGGTGGGGATAGATCCAAAGGTGATGTCACACATATTGAATATTGATCCTCACCATAAATCAGTTCGCCAGAAGAGAAGAGCAATGATAAGGGAACGCTACTTAGCACTAAAAGATGAGGTAGACAAGCTGCTGACCAACAAGTTCATCAGAGAAGCTTACTACCCGACCTGGGTCGCCAATCCCGTGCTAGTGAAGAAGAAAAACGT
Organism: Litchi chinensis; assembly: GCA_019925255.1. Lineage (NCBI taxonomy): Eukaryota > Viridiplantae > Streptophyta > Magnoliopsida > Sapindales > Sapindaceae > Litchi > Litchi chinensis. Next base: position 3,932,348 of record CM034475.1, on the reverse strand, counting down.
GAAGTGGAGAACTTGCATAAACTTCACTGATTTAAACAAGACGTTCCCAAAAGATAGTTTCCCCTTGCCAAGGATAGACCAGCTCGTGGACGCTATAGCTGACCACGAACTCCTGAGCTTCATGGACGCATACTCAGGTTATAATAAGATCCCAATGAATCCCGAGGACGAAGAGCACACCTCGTTTGTCACAGATCGCAATCTATACTACTACAAGGTGATGCTTTTCGGGCTGAAAAATGCAGGAGCGACCTACCAACGCTTGGTAAACATGATGTTTGAAGAGCAGATTAGGAAGACCATGGAGGTCTACGTGGATGATATGTTAGTAAAATCCAAGCAAATAGGTGACCATGTGCGCGACCTGGAGGAGATGTTTCAAATTCTGAGGAGCTATCAGATGAAGCTGAATCCACACAAGTGCGCATTTGGGGTAGCTTCTGGGAAGTTTCTGGGTTTCATGGTGAACAGTAGAGGTATTGAAGCCAATCCAGAGAAGATCAAAGCACTGATCGACATGAGGTCGCCTACCAGGGTAAAAGATGTGCAAAGCCTCAACAGTCAGGTCGCAGCATTAAGCAGGTTCATCTCGAAAGCTACAGATAAATGCATCCCATTTTTTGATATTTTGAAGAAGACAAAAAGCTTCAAGTGGACCGAGCAGTGCGAGTTAACTTTCCAGCAACTGAAGGAATATATGGGGCGAGCTCCACTCCTCTCCAAGCCCAAAGAAGGAGAAAAGCTCATTTTGTACTTGGGGGTATCTCAGCAAGCTTTAAGCGCTGCTTTGGTGAGAGAAGACGAGAAAACGCAGCTTCCAGTGTATTATGTAAGTAAAAGATTGCAAGATACTGAAACCAGGTACTCGTAGATGGAGAAGCTCGCTTACTGTCTGGTAGTCGCATCGAGGAAGCTGCGACCTTATTTTCAAGCTCATACAATTGAAGTCCTCACCCAGTATCCGCTGAAGTAAGTTTTACAGAAAGCAGACACTTCAGGTCGCTTATTAAAATGGGCAGTGGTGATCGCACAGTTCGATATTCAGTATAAGCCAAGGACAGCTATCAAGGCTCAAGCTCTAGCAGACTTCATTACAGAATTTACACGGTCTGCGGATGATGAAGCTGAATCTTCTGAAGGTCCGAACTAGGAGCTTTATGTTGATGGTTCATCTAGCGAGCAGAAAGCTTGAGTGGAATTCTTTTGATAAGTCCTGAAGGCCATAAAATCTTTTGTGCATTGAGGTTTGGTTTCCAGGCAACAAATAATGAAGCTGAATATGAGGCATTGCTCGCAGGCTTACGCTTGGCTAAGGAGATGCGAGCTGAGCGATTAAGGGTATTCAGCGATTCACAGCTCGTGGTTTGCCACATACTGAGGGAGTATCAGGCCAGGGGACAGAAAATGGTCATGTACCTCCAGAAAGTTCATGAAATGCTAAGTGCTTTTCAGAAATACGAGATAAAGCAGATCCCACGACCTCAGAACTCGCATGCAGATGCACTAGCTCGCCTGGCGACAACTCGAGATGCAGATTTCCTTGGGGCGATCCTAGTGGAGTTCCTGCCAGCTCCAAGCACAGATGTGAAAAATTCAATAATGGTCATAACTGTGCAGCCTGATTCCTGGATGGGTCCAATTTTGAATTATCTGCAGGATGGGAAGTTGCCAAGTGATAAATTAGAAGCACGGCTCTTGCGAGCTAAAGTAGCTACAATGATGTGTTGTACAAGAAAGGGTTTTCAGCTCCACTTTTGAGATGCATTGACGGCCAAGACTGTGAGACCGTGATGAAAGAAATACATGAGGGTCATTGTGGTAATCACGCTGGGGGGCTGTCTCTAGCTCACAAGGCACTTCGGCAGGGTTTCTACTGGCCCACGATGAAGCAGGACGTCATTGACTTGGTGAAGAAGTGTGACAAGTGCCAAAGGTTCGCCCAAGTTCCACAAGCTCCACCAGCCTATTTTCAACAAATTGTGAGCCCGTGGCCCTTTGCAATTTGGGGAATGACCCTGATTGGACCTCTACCAACAGCTCATGGAAGATGCAAGCACGCCGTGGTCGCAGTTGATTATTTCACCAAGTGGGCAGAAGCAAAGGAGCTGGTTGAAATTTCCACTACGAAGATTGAAAAATTTGTGTGGAATAACATTATTTGCAGGTTTGGGGTTCCTCAGCAGATCGTGACAGATAATGGGACCCAGTTCAGTAGCAACCAGTTTCTCAGGTTCTGCAACGACCTCAAGATTGTCAAGAGCTTCTTAGCAGTGGACCATCCGCCAGTCAATGGCCAAGTTGAAGCTGTAAATAATATCATAAAGTAAACCTTGAAGGTGAAGCTGGAAGCAAAGAAATGAGCGTGGGTAAACTAGCTTCTGAAAGTGTTATGGGCTTACAGGACCACAGCTCGCAACACCACAGGCGAGACGCCATTTTTGATGGTGTACGGATTTGAGGCCATGATCCCAACAGAACTCGAAATCACCTCGCAGCGTAGAGCAACCTTCAATCCAAAAGACAATGATCAGCTACTTGCCACAAACCTTCAGCTACTTGCCACAAACCTTGATCTACTTGAAGAAACAAGGGAAGCAGCACGGTTGAGAGTGGCAGTCTATCAGTAAAGGATTGCGAGGTACTACAACAAGAAAGCTCAAATTCGCAGTTTCAATGCAGGAGATCTAGTACTGCGTCTTATTCTACCTGGAGCTCGCAAAGCCAGTGATGGGTCCTTATGCCCGAATTGGGAAGGAACATACATCATCAAAGCAAACTTGGGAAATGGAACTTATCGCTTAACCAACATGAACGGAGCTGAGGTCCCTCGAGCTTGGAATGCCGAGCATCTTCGACCATATTATCGGTAACTTCTTTGTTACAAGTATCTTGTAATTCAATCTTATTATGATTAATGAAAGCTCCAATTTCCTCATGTCATATGTTGCTATTAATGATTCATGAGTTCAAATTTCACAAGTTAACAAGCCAGCGGGCTCCGACCTGCTTAGCTTGTTGTCACGCCTAAAATGAAAATGAGCCTAAAAAGCAGGCGAGGTTATGTATCCCTGCATAGCTCGCTAAAATAAAATGAGCCTAAAAAGCAGGCGAGGTTACGTACCCTTACATAGCTCGCTAAAATAAAATGAGTCTGAAAAGCAGGCGAGGTTATGTACCCCTGCATAGCTCGCCTAAAAATGAAAAAGAGCCTAAAAAGCAGCGAGGTTACGTACCCCTGCATAGCTCGTCTAAAAATGAAAAAAGCCTAAAAAGCAGGCGATGTTACGTACCCCTGCATAGCTCACTGAAATAAAAAAGAGCCTAACAAGTAGGTGAGGTTACGTACCCCTGCCTAGCTCGCTAAAATGAAAAAGAGCCTAAAAAGCAGGTAAGGTTACGTATCCCTGCATAGCTCGCTGAAATAAGAAAGAGCCTAAAAAGCAGGCAAGGTTACATACCCTTGCATAGCTCGCTAAAATGGAAAAAGAGCCTAAAAAGCAGGCGAGGTTACGTACTCCTACATAGCTCGCTGAAATATAAAAAAAACCTAAAAAGCAAGTGTGGTTGAATATTTCTGCACAGCTCATCAGCACTCCAATGTGGTAGAAAAAAGTTCTGATCAGTTGCTTATATTACAAGATTTTATTAACTGTTGAATTAAGCGATTGCTTGAGTTATTATATCAGATTTCGAGCAAGTTTATATTTTAATGATTAGCTCGCATGAAGTCTTATAACTTATAAAATGAAGATTATAAAATGTGTTACAACAAACATAATAGCTCAAACACATTCAACAGAGACGATATGATAAAAGAAATTTTATTAAGTTCAAAAATCTTTTACAAATTGGTGACTGAAAGAATACAAGTGCAAAAGATAAGCTACTAGTTTCGAGTTGGAGAATCTGGGCCTAAGAGAGAGTTCGCACTAGAAGAAGACGTGCTAGAAAACTCGGGGTCACTAGCGGGCTCGATCTGAGAAGTCGTGCCAGGAGTTTCCATTGCCAAAAGGGCTACATCGTCTACAGCTGAAGACGAGGCAGTCTTTGCTTTGAACTTCTCCACAGCTCAGGGTCCCTCCTCACCAAAGATAGAAAAATCCATTTCAGGATAGGACATCCATAACGTGTAAATGAAGTTAATGCCCGTTTTTTCATCAGTCTCGTCTCTGGCTTTAGCGACCTGCGCCTCCGTTTCTTGAATAGATCTCTCTCTAAAAATCATCAACTCTTCGAAGGCATCATTTGCGTGGCGTTTAGCGACCTCAACTTCTTGATTCGCGGCCTCTGCTAGTTGCTCGACTGCCTCAGCTAGCTTCTCGGCAGTCTCAGCCCGTCGTAGCACATTCTTCATTTTCTGCTCTGTAGCTTCAGCTCGCTGCACTACAGCCCCAACTTGCTGCCTAAGCACTTTAGCTCGGTTTTCAGCCTCTTCAGCCCGTTGAGCGGCAGCTTCCGCTCTTTCAGCCCGCTGTTCTGCAGCCTCAGCCCGCTGCACTGCGGCCTCAACTCGTTGCCCGAGCACCTTATTTTGTTTCTCTGTAATTCCAGCTCGTTATTCAGCCTCCTTAGTTCGTTGTGCTGCAGCCTCCACTCACTCAACTCATTGTTCGGCCAGTTCGGCCTGCTACTCAGACTGTCTCAGCTTGTCCTTCACCTTGTTCAATTCATCATTTGCCTTGTCGCGTTCATCTTTACAATCACGTAGCAAGGCAGTGAGGTGCGACCTAGTAGTCTCGAGATCACCTTTTAACCGCACCAGAGCTTCCTCGACTGTCTGTTTAGCTATGTTCGTTGTAGCCAGCATCGCCTCATGGCCCTCCGTGAACTTTCTCCTGTCTTGGACCCTCTCAGTCAAGGACGCTATCTCCTTCTTAGCTTTCTCCAGCTCGCTCTCCAGCTTCATTATTCGATCTTCAGCGTATCTAGTTCCTCTCCTTCGCTTTATTGATGCGAGAGTGGCCTGAAATTCCACAAGTTAATATTTGATAAAGTAAAGAAGTCAGGAGATAAGAGAAAAATAAACTACCTGCATGGAATGTCGAGTTGCGTAATCGTCTAGGTCCGTACCCCTGAAGGACCTATTCTCTAAGGTCCTCGTTTGAGTCAGCATGATTTTTGACCAGTTGTCAAGAAGGACGCTTAGGTATCTCCCCCCAGGTCCGTCTTCGGGGTCTGGCATGGTCGGCGATGGAGTCTCCTCAGCCTCTGCGACCTTAGGCTCTTCGCTCCTGTAGGCATGGCGTTTAATGATAGAGGTGCGTTTAGCCAAATTCTTTGTTTTTCTCTTGCTGGTACCAGTTTAGGCCTCTTGAGGCGGTAGCTCAGGTGGAACGTCCTCTGTTTCGGGTTGCAAGCTGGGAGCTGGATCCTGGGGAAGATCTGCTGCTACTTCAGAAGGTGGCACCTCGCTGGGAGCGGCGACCGAGGGAGTTTTCGCTTTAGCAGGTCGCTTAGGACTCTTCGAATAAGCAGTTAGAGAGGCTGAGGCTTCAGCAGGTCGCTTTGATGGAGTAGCTGAAGCTTTTGGCAGGTCGCTCAAGAGAGAATTCCAGAAGAGTAAGCTTTTTCCTCTTGGCTGGAGCTCGCCCTGAGGAGGAAGCGGGAGCTTGAGGAATGGTTGTTTGAGATGCACCTACTGGTGAGGTACGAGCTGGAACTGGTGCCTCTTCAACAGGTGTTGGAGCTGTTGGACTGGGGACTAGATTTGCTTGGGCAGGTGGAGATGGAACCCTTGGAGTAGTCGTTCGAACAGGAGAAAGAGTTGAATCTATTTGTACAACTGGAGCCGCCCGAGCTGGAGCTGCCCGAGCTGGAGTAGTTTCTGCCTACGAGGTAGGAGCAGGAGTCGGTGTTGTTTCTGCTCACGAGGAAGAGATGGGAGCTGGAGCTGATTGGGAATCAGATGTATCATCTTTCTCAACAGGAACTTCGAGAATAGAAGGAAGCTCACACTCCCCAATGCTTGATATGTCATTCTCACTATTTATCAATGGAGAATCTTCAGGAGGAGCGAGGCCATGAGCCTGGAGAAGGGCGGTGTCAAACTTGTTACTGATGCCCGCTGCACTTGAATTCGCGAGCACCTCGAGAGCCATCTTCTCCTCGCTGCTGAGAGGAGACTTGTCCATTTTTAGCTCTGCAAAGCAAAATGTTAAAAAAAAAAAATTATAGCTCGCTAAAGATTCTCCTCTACATACCTGAGCTCAGGATGAAACCGAAGTTTTTAAGATCCGCAAGAGAATGGCATGAGACGAGAAACCAGTTCGTCTTGTATGCCCCTACATTGAATTTGCCCTTCGCACCTCCTTGGGGCAAGAGGCTCTTGTATTCCGACGGACGAGCTGTAAGATAGTAGATACCTTCTCGTTTTCCATCCTGTGAATTGCTCAAAGCCTTGATACTATAGAGGCACTGGATGATCTTTGAAGTTAGGGGAGGAAGATTGTTCCTGAGGAAGGCTAGAGTTAACGAAGTCAGCTGCGCGTATGAATTCGATGTCAACTGGAATGGCGCGAGCTTGACAGTGTTCAAGAACTTGATCAAATAAGGAGGAACTGGGAATCTCAGCCCGTGTTCCAGATGTTGGGTACTGACAGCGACGTACCCCCATGAAGGATAGCCTGCATGGTTTTTTGGAATGGGTGACATCGCGCGACAGCCTCTAGGGATATGGAATTGAAGAGCAAGTCCCTCCAACTCGAAAACTTCTACGGAAGATGAATAGTGAGCAAACGTTTTGCGAGCATTCCTTTCCTTTTCAGCTCGCCGCTGAGCTTTTGCTCGCCTTCCACCTTGAGTTGTTTTACTAAAGTTGCGAGCTCCACTTGAAGACATCTATACAAAATGGGATATGGTCAGGTCGCAAGGAACAAATTACTAAAATGCTAAAAATTTTCTAAGTTTTCTAGTTCGCAGATCGCTCCTACAGTGGGGGGGCTCAACTTACAGAGAAACGACCTACGAGCTGGTAGTCTACAAATGCCTAATCCTACAGTTTGTATGCATAACGGGCTACAAACAGTAATCAGTTCGCAAACAAACAAGCCACAGAATCGAAGTAGCAGAAACTGAAAAATCGTGTTCAACAAGAAACCCAGAACAGCAAAGATTCAACATCAGAAGTACAACGTGTTCAAACTCATTTCAGAAAACATAAAGCAAAACACAAACACAATGCAGCATCAACTCAACAAAAATGAACCAAGAATAGAAGACTTGAAATCAGAGAACAAACTTACTGTGAATCTTTGATAAAGGTGTATAAAATGGTGACTGGAAGTGAAGATTTTGTGAAGAACCAGTGAGAACGTTGAGAAACTTTGAGGCTTTGAGAGAAAATGACAGATAAAAAAAAAAAACGAAAAGGCTCCACCAGTTTATATAGGTGGACGAGCTCGAGCCCTAGCCGTTCGATCTGGGTGCTATGTAACCGTCTTGGATCTGACGGTGCAGCGCGAGGTACGACTTTCTAATCATGCAGCCGTCAGTTGAAAGACGTGCGCATTAAATGGGCGTGCACAAGACATGTCAGTATCGATTCAGTTACCTCCTGCATGATTGCCACGTGTCAAACCAATGTGATAGCATTTGAAAGAGCGCAAAAACGGTAATTCAAGCTGGCTTACCAAAGAAGTTAGCTTTTACCAGCGAGCTCGAGCTCCCAATTCGCAGAACGAACTGAGAGCTGGGGGACTGATGTTATGTGTATTTTCTGAACTCACCAAATGGGCTGGTGAAAGCTCGATAAAAGCCCATTAAGTCGACCCAATGCAAAGGCCCAGCAGATTAGGCCCAGTTATCACCTCCAAGCCCAATGAGTTCTACAGCTCGTCTGAACGAGCTCTGCAGCTCGCATATGTTAGCTCGTTTCTCAGCCAGGCTACAGATCATTGCTAATATTATGCAGCTCACTATTTTCATAGCTTGCTACTCAGTGAGGTCCAGCTCGAGGTCGTTCAAGGCAATGAATAGCTCACCCAGTGGCCAATTAATACAAAATCTTCCAAATATGGCAGTTACCCAATCTAATCGTGATTCTCTCACCAGAAACGAAAATTAATCCAAATTCAAATTCAGTCAACGTAATCTCGAGATTCACGGGACAATTTCCTAATTCTGCTCCAACTGGTTAGGAAGTGTATTTATTATGAAATTCTTTTTCTATTTTATTTCTTCCAAATCTATAATAACCTTTCCTCTATAAATAGGGGCTGAACTCATTGTAACAGATAAACAAGCAATAACATACTGTTACTCTGCAGAATTATAGAGAGACAGTTGTGGACGTAGGCACACTTGCTGAACCACGTAAAATCAGTGTTTTGTTTTCGTTCCTGCCTCTCTATTTTCTATTTTATTCTTGGTTTTTGTGTAGTTCGACATTGATTGCAGGTATTGGGCATTGAATTCTCGTCGACCAGAAATCACGTTGACACAAATTCAACAATTTTTTAGAATAATCAATTATGTTCGAAGCTTCATCCCCAAATTGACCGAATACACCTACTCTTTCACTCAACTCCTCAAAAAGAAACATTCACCTTGGTCATTTGAACATATCAATGATGTCATCCTTCTCAAGCAAAGGATTCAGAAACTCCCACCTCTCAAAATTCCCTCCACTGGAAAAATGATTTTGCAAACAGATGCCAGGGAAAAATGCTGGGGAACCACACTTTTGAAACAAGATGATAAAGGTCATTGATATTTTTATTCGTTTGTCAATGAAAAATTTAAAGATACACAACTGCATTATCATTCCACTTTTAAAGAAATCTTAGCCACAAAGTATGTCATCGAAAAGTTCAAGTTTCATCTCGTTGGCAATCACTTCCTGGTTAAGTCAGAGATGCAATCTTTCTCTCAAATGCTAAAGTTCAATAAAGGAAAAGTTCCACATCAGCAATTACTTTGTTGGATAGAATGGTTCAATCATTACTTCTTTGATGTTAAGCATATAAAAGGAGAAACCAATGTTTTAGCAGATCATCTTTTTCGACCTATTTAGATCTCAGTTCCAATCATACTTCAAACAGTCAGTCTCTGTTATATGTTCATAAGTATGTCTTCCTCATCCTCTAATTCATCAGATCCTTCTCAGCCAAAGATACCTTCAGACTTTGATCAAATTCTCCAATTAAATCTTCCCTCCAATCTTGTGAAAACTACCATGTTTTCGTATCAGTATATATGTATTGCTAAGTATGGTCGTGTCTTTCTTAACTGTTTGTCAATCCATCCCGATTATCCTTTGCTAAGATATTCACTCTTCCTACCAATAGTTACCATCCATTATTCAACTTCCTAGTTGAATTACTATGGTTCTTTTGGTATCTTCTTCATCTTTACCATATCGCCATAGAATTTTTAGTCCATAAAACAGTTAAAACTCTTGAGATGTTCATGCAAAACCCAGACCCAGCTCTTTGTCTTTTTGTTCAATTTCTTCAATTGTTTCAACCAATTCGACAATTGTTACAATGGTTTAAGTTTCAGTCAACAAAAAACAATTGGTCACTTCTCATGTTTCATAAACCTCTCAATGTTAGATCAGATAAGTTATGGTACTCTTCTCCAGTTTTCTCTCATTTAGAGAGTCATCCAGTTCAAATCTTTGGTCCAAAAGATAACTACCCTGCTTGCTAGAGTTTGACCTATTCAGAAAATTTTGTTTGAAAAGAATCAGACAATCCCCCCTTCAATTTGGCCAACACTTCAAGATGATGCTCTATGGGAATCCCTTCCTATTGAATACATCTCTGGACTCAAACAAGCCCATACAAAGTACATCAATTTGTTGGTTTCAAAGCTTGATCAGTTCGACTATCCAGCATGGTTTCTTTCATATTCCCAGCCAGACACAGTCCAAGAACAAGAGCTTTTAGAAGCAAAAGAAGCATGGCTTAAACAGAAAAAACAAGCATTACGTGCAAAACATGAAGATAAAGTCGGTCCCTCTACTTTCAGTCATGGAAGTTTATCCTCTGCCGACACTCCTCAAGATAAGGGTGTCAACTCACCAAATCACATGCAATTTATTGATACTGCACAATATCAAGATATTGATGATTTTGATAAATCACTCCTCGAGATGTTTCAGATTCATAAATACAGACAGTAGCGAAAAGATAACGATAACACGGATGAATCTCCTTCAGACATGAATATGTCATATCACACTTTTACAAAGTAAAACAAGTGGTAGACAAAGCAATTAATCAACCAAAAGCAATCAAAAGCAAACAGTGAAAGAAGATCAATCATGCAAGATTCCTCGACAACATCCAAAGACATGTGTGTAAAAGAAAAAGTATTGTAATAATTAAAGTTGTGTGTAATTATTGTGTCGGTCTATCGACACAATTATATGTGTTTAACATCAGCAGTGATGTAATGTTATTTGTTTGTAGTCCTAGTCTATTCTCTATAAAAGAGACATCTTTGTAAGCTTAAGGCAAAGAAGTTTTCCCGATTTATGAAATAAAATAAGCATGTTTTTCCAAACACTTTCTAACTAAAACTCTTCTCTCGTCTCTAGAGTTAGTCATAGTACATTCGAGTATGTCTTGATCCTGATCATGCGAAGGTAAAAATTTTCATATTTATTTGTAGTATTTATATTTGATTAATTAGAATGAAATTCCTTTTGTATTTCATAAGCTAGTCTCCAGAACAGAGAAATAAAGGGACAACAGGTAGGCCTAGAGTGAAGTAAGACCCAAGAAGTGAACAATAAGAATCGGCTAGTATACCGTTCCCTAAGAAAGTCTAAGTTCTATATGAAACGTTCGTGAAATAAATTATGAATTTCATGTTAATTAGTCAAATCTAAGTATTATAAACAGGTGTACCCAAATTATAATTTAATCATTCATTACCTTTCAAAACTATATATAACAATTTAGTCATTTATTAATTTTTTATATTGGTGTTTCACTTGCTTATATAAAAATTAAGAAAAAAAAAATTAGAAAAGGATAATCCTTTAAAAATGAAACAAGTAGGTGAAACACTATTGGCGCAGTACAATGCTGCAACAGGATATAAAGACTTTTCAAATTGACCATAAAGACTTTTCCCAACTACTTTTTTGTTAGTCTTCAACTCCTAACATTGCTCAAATTGGCGGAAAAAGTTTTACAGGTGCTCTACATTCTCTAGACAATGGAGCATCATTATGTGAACTTTGCAAGGTTTTTGTTATGTTTCCCTCAGGTTTTGCATTTTATTTGTGCGACTTCAGGTTTGGAATCTACAACAGTTAAGTCTGATAGACTCGCTTTGCTAGACTTCAAACGTCATATAACTCAGGATCCTCTGCAAATCATGAGCTCATGGAATGATTCTACAAATTTCTGCAACTGGGTAGGTGTTGAATGCAGTCCAGTTGATGGAAGAGTCACAATCTTGAACCTGCAATCAAAGAAGTTGGTTGGTTCCATACCACCTTCAATTGGGAACCTCACATCTCTCACCAGTATCAACCTGCTTAACAACAGTTTCCGTGGCCAAATTCCTGAAGAAATAGGCAGTTTACAGGGCCTGCAGAATCTCACACTGATGGGCAATTACTTTGGTGGGAAAATTCCTACCAATTTATCTCGCTGTACAGGACTTAAAGTATTGGATATTCATGACAACGAGTTCATTGGGCAGATTCCAGACCATCTTAGTTCATTGCTGCAACTGGAATACCTAGGCCTTGGAATTAATAACCTCACAGGAAGTATCCCAGCTTGGATAGGAAACTTCTCATCTCTTCAAATTCTGTCACTTTACATGAATAACTTAGAGGGAAGCATACCTGATGAACTCGGCCAGCTATCAGGCCTGAGATATTTTCAACTTTCTCAAAATTTCCTGTCTGGTATGATCCCTTCTTCCATTTATAATATCTCATCTATATACTACTTCTCTGTGACTCAAAACCAACTGCATGGACAGCTGCCCTCAGATGTTGGTCTTACTCTTCCTAATCTAGAAAAATTTGGCGGTGGTGGTAACAATTTTACAGGAAGAATTCCTGTATCATTAGCAAATGCCTCGAAACTTCAGATAGTTGATTTCGCTCTGAATCAACTCACTGGAAATATTCCTAGAAATTTGGCAGGTTTGCGATATCTAATTAGACTTAATTTTGCTGGCAACAGACTTGGAAAAGGGGAAATAGATGACCTAAGTTTTATCCCTTTATTGGCTAATTGTACAAGTCTTCGAGTATTAGGTCTTAGTGTTAATCGTTTTGGGGGACAATTGACCGGCTCCATAGGCAATCTTTCAATCCATTTGGAAAGGCTCACACTAGGACTCAATTTGATTCACGGAAACATCCCTCCGGAGATGGGTAACCTCGTTAATTTGGCCTTGCTTGGATTGGAAGATAACAATTTAAATGGTAGTGTTCCTGATGTTATTGGGAGGCTCCATAAATTAGAAGGACTGTCCTTGGGTTATAACAAGTTTTCAGGGTCAATACCATCCTCTATTGGTAACTTAACTTCATTAACTCTGCTTTTGTTGCAGGAGAATAAATTTGAGGGAAGCATACCTCCCAGTCTTGGAAATTGCCAAAATTTGGAGACACTTAACTTATCAAGAAATAGACTCAGTGGCACCATACCCAAACAAGTGCTTGGTCTTTCTTCCCTTTCAGTTTTTTTGTCCATGGCAAATAATTTTTTGACAGGTTCCCTACCACTTGAAGTAGGTAACTTGATAAATCTTGCAGAATTGGATTTGTCTGGAAACAAATTATCTGGTGAAATCCCAAGCAGCCTGGGAAAATGTACGATTTTGACACGACTGCAGTTGGGCACTAACATGTTTGAAGGGAAAATTCCTCAATCTTTGCAAAATCTAAGAGGATTGGAAGAATTAGATCTTTCGAGCAATAATTTAACAGGACAGATTCCTGAATTTCTTAGCAAGCTTGTATTTCTTAGATTTCTCAATCTTTCTTTTAATGAGCTAGAGGGTGAAGTATCAAAAGAAGGGATATTTGCAAAAGGCACCGTTTCCCTCACTGGAAATGATAAGCTCTGTGGCGGTGTCCCAAAACTACTTTTGCCCGTGTGCTCCAGGAAAAAACCTGGAGAACATCTTAGTCCCAAAATAATTATAGTACTCGCTGCTGTCGTATTTATGTTTCTTCTGTTGTGTTCTGTTGGTATTTATCTTATAATGAAGAAATCTAGGAGACGTTCCACTGCATTGTCCTCTAGTGATGGTCAACTGGTTCTGTCTTACTGGGACATCTCAAAATCTACTAATAACTTCTCTGAAGACAATTTGATTGGTTCAGGAAGTTTTGGTTCTGTATATAAAGCTCTTCTTCCAGGAGACAGAACAATAGTCGCAATTAAGTTGCTAAATCTTGAACAGCAAGGAGCTTCAAGGAGTTTTATTGACGAATGCAATGCTTTGAGAAGTATAAGACATCGTAACATCCTCAAGATCATTACTGCTTGCTCAAGTATAGATCACAAAGGGAATGACTTCAAAGCTCTAGTTTTTGAGTTCATGTCCAATGGAAGTCTGGATCAGTGGCTGCATTCAAGTGATAACGAGCAATGCAGAAATAAGAAGCTGAGCTTCATGCAAAGACTGAATATAGCAATTGATGTTGCTTCTGCATTAAGTTATCTCCATCACGATTGTGAAACTCCCATTATTCACTGCGATTTAAAGCCTAACAATGTACTCCTTGATGAAGATATGACAGCCCATGTAGGGGACTTCGGATTGGCTAGGATTCTCTTTGAAGCATCAGATGGTCCATCAAAAAACCAACCCATCTCAGTTGGATTGAAGGGTTCCATCGGATACATCCCTCCAGGTACTAACTTCAACCTGATGCATTACTCTGAATACTATTTTCCATGCTGATGACAAATTTTGCAAATTGCAGAGTATATGGGGGGTCAGGTTTCTATACTTGGAGATATATACAGCTATGGCATATTACTGATGGAGATGTTTACTGGAAAAAGACCCACTGATGGTGAATTTAAAGATGATCTGAGCATATACAATTTTGTCTTCATGGCTTTACCAAACCATGTTGTGGATATTATCGATCAATCAATGTTCTTCGAAGAAGTCAGTCCAAATCTCATAGAAGAGAGAGCAATAATCACAGACAATGACCCCCGAGTCAATACTCGAAGTCCGGAAATTGAAGAATGCCTGGTTTCAGTGATGAGAATCGGGCTTGCCTGTTCCACGATATCTCCAAGAGAGCGCATGGCCATGAAAGATATCCTGAAAAATCTGTGCGCAATTAGAGACTCATTTCTTAGATTTAGGAACGGGAATGGAAGAAGACTCAGGTGCATCAGATCTTGATTAGTGCATAAAAATACACTTTTAATATTAGGAAATTGATTGCATTTATTGTTTAATGAAACATTTTTATTGAATTATTGGTTTAAGCACTTTGATTTAGTGTATTTTTACGCTCATAATTTTGATATTTGTGACATGATTTATGAGTTATTTATTTTGGACTTACGGTGTTTTTCAGAAAACAAAATCCAGTGGCCTAATTCAAGAGCATCCGACCAAGTTACAGGTACATCAACTAAACCTAAGTCAAATAAGTCAGACCGAATTACTTCTTCTCCAGCTGACTTGCCCTTTTTATCAAACCTTGGCCACCGATCTCCTGACCGGACCAGCAACTTTCACGTTCGGCTGAAGCTTTTTCTGCCACCAACAGCCACATCTTCAAGCGTGATTATCGCCGGACATGCAATCACCTTCTCCAAGCCGCAACCTCCATGGACGTACTCCGCAACTCCTCTTTTTACCACCTTGGCTGCCGCACTTATTCAAGTTTGATTTCTTTTAAGTTTTTCAATGTTTATGTTTAAACCCTTTTTTAAGTTTTAATTCCAAAACTTATATTTTATAGTTTCATATAATTTCAATGAAACTTTCTAAATGTGATTTATGTTGAAATTACGATTTCTGGTTTGATATATTTATAAGTTGATTTTCGTCTATAATATTGTCAGTTTGATATATTGTCGTTTTTAGATAACTTATAAAAAATATCCGAATTTGTTTTTAAAGGGAAAAAGTTTTTATAAATATCACTGTTTTTCAATTGA
Organism: Litchi chinensis; assembly: GCA_019925255.1. NCBI lineage: Eukaryota > Viridiplantae > Streptophyta > Magnoliopsida > Sapindales > Sapindaceae > Litchi > Litchi chinensis. Next base: position 3,917,235 of record CM034475.1, on the reverse strand, counting down.
TTTTCAAATCCATATTTTCTAATTATTTGTTTGGGAAGTGAAACATGCAATTAACTAGTAATTAGAAATTAAACTTGGTAATAGTAAAATAAATAACTAAGGGACTCCCAAAGCTTTTGTTGTTCTCTCTATAGGTTATTATAATTATTTTTTGAAGTTTATTTCATTCATTTTCTGTTTAAAATTCTCAAATAAAAATATTTCTTTCCTCCTTTTTTCTATAAAATCTTACTGTTTTGATAATCTTTTTTGTTATTTAATTTCTTTGAGATCGATACCTGAAGCTATACTATCATAAGTGCTTAGACATCAATAATATTTTGGATTTAAGCAAATCTACAAACTGTCCCATCTACCACTTGTATATATGTTCAAAATAGGAATATTTTGTATCACATTTTCAAATGTCAGATATATCAAAACATTTGAATTTCATAGTAAAACTAATATACCACAAACAAGTCATGTTGGAGCTTAACACTATTGTTTGGAGTCTATTCATCGTGCCAGAGCTTTATATGTGGTGAATAAGTATAAAGCAAGATCAATTCAAGCACAGAAAATGATCAAATAATTAAGCTAAAATCATGACAATAGTAATAGATTATCAGACTGTTATATGTAGCTTTCTTAATTAATTCAAAAATAACAAGAGGGATGCACTGTTGCAAATTCATTTTATTGAGTACTTTGACCCAATACATGGGCAAATTCTGTTGCACTAATAAGTTCAGGACACCCGAGACCATTTTGACAACTGAGATTTGAGACAAAACTTGGTTGGACCTGGAAAGGGTAAGTGGAAGTATAAAACATGGCTCTATGCTATCACAGATCTTGTTTTCATAACCAAAAAAAGAAAAAGTTCTTCATGAGTGAATGGAAAAGAACTTGTAGTACACCAGTAGATACCGACACTGAAGATTTTCTGTTCTATCTTCAGCATTGATTTTAGTTCACACCATGTCAAAGGAGGCTACTTCTGGTCATAAGCAAAATTTTTACAGCATCACTAATGTCCGTTCAATCTCTTGGGAATTTCACTGAACAAGCAACTCCAACTTTAAGTGTAGTAATCAAACTCTCTTGTACTTGGTCTTTTCTGATGTCTTCTTTAGTTTTTCGCTTTTCTTTTTCTTCTTCGTCTCCTCCATTAATGAAGAGTGGATCTAAAACTTCTGATGTTCGTTCAGGCAATTCCATCTTAACACAACTGTGGAGATCTAAACCATCTTTAAATATTTTGTCTGTTGGCCTTTTTCCTGTAAATATCTCCAACAAGAGTATTCCGTAGCTGTATACATCACCATTTGTTGACACTTGACTTCCCATGCCATACTCTACAGATAAATTAAAAGTTAGAAAGACTAGAAAATCACAGCCTAAACTTTTACAAATGTAATTACTTTGGCTACTATATTAGATTATACATTATTAACAGCCTTTCATGTTAGTCTAACTAAAAATCTAGGTTGCAGGATTGCCACATGTATCAAACACAGAAATTGGATCATTATTTATAGATAGAACAATAGATCAAAGTTATCTGGCGTTGCATACCCAACCGTTCCTTTTAGTCCAATTGAGCTGCTTTGATTCAGACCAGATCCATTTGTGGCTTCTAGAATGAACCTTGTTAAACCAAAATCACCCACATGTGCAGTCATGTCATTGTCAAGAAGAACGTTGCTTGGCTTTAAATCACAATAAACAATAGGTCTTTGGCAGTGGTGATGAAGATATTCTAGCGTAGAAGCCACATCAATGGCAATATTCAACCTTTGGAAAAGGCTTAGAATCCTTGGTACGCCATTCAAATCATCTACATAGGGATTTGGGTGCAACCAATTCTCTAGACTTCCGTTAGGCATGAATCATAGACTAAAGCTTTGAAATCGTTACCTTGTAAGTCAATACTTGAACAAGCAGTTAAAATTTTCACAAGGTTATGATGACGAATGTTTCTTAAGGCTTCACATTCAGCAATGAAACTATTTAAAGCTCCTGGTTGATGCAGGTAAAGAACCTTCACAGCAACAATTTTTTGGTTTAGATCAAGAATTCCTTTGTAAACAGCGCCAAAGCTTCCAGAACCAATTAAATTAGCATTGGAAAATCCACCTGTGGCTTTAGGAGATTTTTAGAAGCAAATCCTTTGTAGTTCATGAAGACTCTGTAGATATCACCACCCTTTTCATTTTCCATAATCTATTGATAACTAGAAGAGACACAATCAAAACTAGTCCCACAAGTCCAGATAATAGCACGATTATGAGCTTAAGTGACATTTTTCCTGTCTTTGAAGCGCGAGTACACGGTGGCAACTTCAATTATGGTACACCTCCACAGAGATGGTCATTACCAGCTATTGATACGGCAGATGAATTCCTGAAAACACCATCTCTTGGTACTTCTCCGTCAAAGTGGTCGAACGAAAGATTTAAACTAGTGAGAGCAAGTCGCGGAAGATAGGATGGAATTGGGCCAGATAAGTTGTTGTTCGAAAGATCCAAATCTCTAAGGCCCCTCAAGGAGCTCAACTATGTGGGGAGGGTCCCATCAAAGAAGTCATCTTCCGTGTGTAGGTGTTCCAAGGTTACACAACTGCCAAGACTACTAGGAATTTCACCAGACAAATTATTGTAAGAAACATTCAAGTATCCGAGATTTTTCAAGTTACAAACTTCTGGCAAGGATCCAGTGAGTTGATTATGAGCTAAATTTAAGGAAATGGCTAAAGAGGAAAGTCTGAAAACTTCTTCAGGAATGAATCCACGGAGTTGATTTTGAGAAAGATCAGGTTCTTGCAACTGTAGGAGGTTTTTGAACGTTGAGGGAATGCTTCCTGTTAACCTGTTCGTTTCAAGGTGGAGAGCATACAATTGCGTTATGTTGCCAATGGAGGATGGAATGAATCCTAAAAATTCATTTTCGGACAAATCTAATCACCTTAGCATCTGAAGATTTCCAATTACAACAGGGATGCTTCCTGTTAAACAGTTCTTTTCCATTGTTAACTCTGTCAAGGTAACAAGGTTCTCTATCTAACTAGGGATGTTTCCAGATAGTTGATTTGCACCAAATTTTAACTGCACCAACTTAGTTGAGAGGCTGCCTATAGAATCAGGCAACATCCCACCAAATCTGTTATCACTCAGATCAAGTATCTGCAGATTTCTACATTTTGAATTCAGGAAGTTCAGGTCATCAGCTTCTCCTTTTCCAAGGTGATTGGAGGCAAGAACTAGGCTCCAGGGACCAGGTAAACCTCCAAAATCAATAATAACTTTTCCTGTGAAGTTACTCCCATTAATATCAAATTCAACAAGATTTGAAGCCTTGGATAATGACTCTGGAAGAGGTCCAATATTCAGGACTTGCAGACTAAGGAGCGTGAAACCCAGGTTTGATGGCAAAACTCCTTGCAGCTTATTGAATGGTAAAGTGAAGATACTGACAGATGAAAGATTGCAAATTGAATCAGGAAGCATACCTGATAAACGGTTTACTCCAAGTCCAAGAAAATTTAAAGTCTTCAACTGGCCTAGAGCTTCAGGAATGACTCCTTCCAAGCTGTTGACTGACATGGACAATGATCTGACAGAAGAAAAGTTGCCTAAAGAGCCTGGAATCGGTCCACTGAGATGGTTGTAGTGGAGTTGCACACTCTCAAGCTTCTGCAGTGATCCGAGCTGACTTGGGATTCTTCCAAGCAACTTGTTGAACCCCAAACGAAGCCAGACAAGGCTAGAACAGCCATAGATATTAGCTGGGATCTCTCCTCAGAAGGAGTTGTTAGACAAGTTAAGGTAATCGAGCCTGAACAGGTGGCCTACTTCTTGTGGGATTAGGCCAAGGAAATAGTTCTTTTCGAGGGAGATACCTCTAAGAAAGGTAAGGTTTCCAATGTCAGGAGGCAGTGAACCCACCATTCATGGTAGTTTAGGTTCTGTCGACGTTGGAATTCAGTCGACGAGAAATCAATGCCCAATACCTGCAATCAATGTGAGAAAGCACAAAAATCTAGAAAAGACAAAGACAGAAAACAGATGATCAAACGAAGAACACCAAATTTTACGTGGTTCGGCAATAAAAAGGCCTACGTCCACGACTGTCCAACTCTTAATCTCTGCAGAGTGACAGTATATTATTGAATATATTGTCTCCTGTTGTTACAACGGTTTCAATCCCTATTTATAGGGAAAGAAGAATTACAATTCTGGCTGTAGCAAATCAGGAAGAGAATCCTGAATTAATTACATTCCCTAAACAATTGGGAAAAATAAGGAAAAGAATTATAAATTAATCATGCTTCCTAATATATTTAGGTGATATCAGGAAATTGCTATAATTATCTTGAAATAATGATGACTTGAATTTGAATTTAAATTAATCTCCATATCTGATGAGGAAATCATGGTTTGATTGGGTAACTACCATATTCGGAGAGAGAGAATCACTATTGAACTTGGTAACTGCCTGTTCTGGAAGATATGATACTTATCACGTATCTGAGCAAGCTGACGTGTCATAGTGGTCCTCATCTCGAGCTCGCTGAGAAACGAGCTGCGCAGGCGTCGAGCTGCGACTTGCCTGTATTTATGAGTCTGTTGATGCCAGCTGGAAGTCTTGATGGTCTTTGAGTCAATACTAGGCCTCGTCTGATGGGCTTTGACTATGTTGACCTCATTGGGCCTTCTCATTGGGTCTTAAATGGGCATAAATTGGACTTTTACCAGCCCAATTATTGAGTCCGAAAAATACACATAACATTAGCCCCCCAGCTCTCAGTTCGCTTGGGCGAGCTGGGAGCTTGCTTTTGCTGGTAAAAGTTGGCTTCCTTGGCACATTTATTTTTGTAACCGCCTCTGGGCACTTTTCGAATTCCACCTTTTCAGCTGCGACACGTGGCGATCATGCAGGTGGTAACTGAAACGACGTCTGCACGTCCTTTACTCACACATTTAATGCGCACGTCCTTCAACTGACGGCTGCATGATTTCCAAAGCCACGTTTCACGCGGCACCGTCAGATCTATGACGGTTACATTTCCCAAAGATCTGACGGTTGGGACTCATGCTTGCTTGCCTATATAAACCGATGGACCCTTTTCACTTTCTCCTTTCATCTGTCATTTTCACTCGAAGCAAACAAGTGTTCAAGCTTTCCATCATCCAGGACCCACTGCCTTTTACGAGATTCTCAGCCTCCTTCGTCGTTTTTCTACTTATCAACGATTCAAGGTGAGACTTCTTCTTCTTCAAACTTTCTATTCTGGGCTCATCATGCTCCATTCACCATTGTTGCTCCTGCAATGATACATATATTTTTATACATTTTATTTTCTATTTATTTTTTAGATGTCTTCAAGTGGGATTCGCAAGGGGATGATCCCAAGCAACGAAGCTCGTGAGCGCGATAAAGCCCGAGTTCATGCCATTCAGGGCAGAGAAGCCCGTGCAGCATTCGCCCGTCATCCCTCATCATTGAAGCGTCCTGAGGTGGAAGGACTTGTCAAGCAATTCCACATCCCTTTTGGTTGCCGCATTTTACTTCCTGATTCGGACAATCATGCTTGTTATCCACCCAGGGGATATATCGCTGTCAGCACCCAGCATCTCGAGCAGGGGTTGCGGTTCCCCGTTCCACCGTACTTAATCGAATTTCTCAACAAAGTCAAGCTCGCACCATTTCAACTGACTCCGAATTCTTACACACAGTTGATTTCGCTGGCCATAGCTTTCTACAGGATTGGCCTTCATGCCCCTACACCCAGAATTATCCAGGAGTTCTACTCCTTCAAGGCTCTGAGCGCGGGAGAAGGAGAGAAACCAGATGGGATTTACTATCTGACAGCTCGTCAGTCACAATACAAAGACCTTTTGCCCAAGGGAGAAGCGAAAGGTAAATCCAACGTCGGGCCATACAAGACGAGCTGGTTTTACATCTCGTGCCCATCTCTTGCAGACCTCCGAAACTTCAGTTTCGTTATGAAACCAGGTATTCATAAGAAAACTCCCACGAGCTGATTTTGTTTTGCATCTTCATCACTTATCATTCTTTTAATCATTTACTGTGCAGAGCTGAAAATGGACGAGTTTTCTCTCAGCAGCGGGGAGGAGCGAGCTCTTAACAAGCTCGCGAAATCGAACGACGCGGGCATCAGCAGCAGATTTGATGATGTTATCCTTAGGGCTTACAAGCTTGCCCCTTCTACGGAATCACATTTTCTGCGAGCTGGGGAGGACATAGGCAAGATGAGTGACAGGCCTAGACTTCCTTCTGTTTTCGAAGTTTCTGTTCTAGATGCGTCCACTTCCCGACCTCCACCAACGGTCTCTTCATCATCAGAGGAAGTCATTCGCTCGGATAACATTCGCTCGTCTTCTCCACCTCGGAAGACTTCATCTCGAAGCGCTCCTGCTCGCACCTCGTCTAAAGCGAGATCTTCTTCAGCTCGCACACCAAAGAAGGCGAAACCGTCTTCAACTCGCACCCCTTCAAAGGGTGCGTCTAAAAAAGGTTCTTCTACAGATCCTGCTCCAGCTCGGACAGGATCAGACTCAACTCCTGCAGCTCCTGCTGCACAGGCTGACCCATCATCTTCTCCACGTCATGCATCTACTCCAGGGGCTTCACTGTCATCCCCAGCTCGCGCTCCAGCTCCTGCTCCTTCTTCCACGAAACTCCCGGCAAATAGGAGGAAACTTGTGCTCATGAAATCTCCTCCTGCACGCCCTGCTGAGTTTCAAGCTTCCTCAGCTCCTTCGGCAAAAAGACCTGCTGAAGACTTGGCCACTCCAGTGGCACCCTCCAAACGCTCCAAACCATCTGGCCAGGACCAGGCTCCTTCAGTTGCTGCATCTACCAAAGGGCCTGCAGTCACTGAAGCCACTGCCCCTTTAACCGATGTTCCCAGCAAAGTGCATGCTGCTGCTGGAGCCACTATTCCCTCGACTGATGTTCCCAGCGAAGTGCCTCTCCCAGATGTTTTTGCAAATCTTCAGCGACCTACGCCTTCCAGCTCGCAGCCTGGAAAAGGTGATGCTCCTTCAGATGTTGCCCCCGAGGCAGCCCGAACTGCCCGCAGCACATATGCGACTAGGCGTACTGTTGTGTCGCGTCGTGGCGCTTCTCATGATGATGCGCGCGATATCCCAGAGCGTGAGAGAACTCCTTCACCCACCAGATCAGATGTCGAGCTGGGTCCTGGAGGAAGATACTTGAATGCTTTCCTTGACAGCTGGTCAACAATTATGCTTAATCATACGAACGTCTTGGAAAATAGGTGCCTTAGGGGCGAGGATCTGGATGAGTTCGTGGCTCGTCATTGTATGCTGGTAAGTTAATTTTTTCTCATCTGCTGATTTTCTTCCTTGACAATATTTTAATGTGTTCTTGATTTTCAGGGTGCCCTTGCTGCGATGAAGCGAAAAAGGGAGACAAGGGCTGCCAAGGATGAGATGAGGAAGTTGGAGTTCGACCTGGAGGCAGCCAATGATGATTTAGCTCGCTTTACCTCGGGCAAGATAGAAGGTCAAGAAGCCCAGATCGCTGAGGCAAACGCCGCAAGGCAAGCAGCCGAGGATGCCTTGAAGAAAATGGAGGATGATCATGCTATGTTAAAGGATGAGCTGCTCAAGGTAAAAGAGGATCTGAGGCAATCTGAGCAACAGGCCGCACTGGACGAACAGCGAGCTTCAGCTGCAGAAGAGAAAATTGAAGTGCTTCATAGTCAGATTGATGCTGCTCTGGCGCGAGCTGAAACTGCCGAGAAGCAGGCCGAGGAGGCCAATAAGCGGGCCGGTGAGATGGAAGCTGCAGCTAAAAGTGCTAAGGAGGCTGTAGCCAAACGAGCTGAGGAAGTGACAGCTGCGGATAACCGTGCGAAGGAGGCTGAGCATCGAGCTGAGGTACTTAGGCAATAAGTGGGCGAAACTATTCAGCGAGCTGAGGCTGCGGAACAGCAGGTTGAAGATATGAAGAAAGAGGCTGAGGTCGTCAACCGCCTAGCTGATAATGCCTTCGAGGAGCTAACAGCCTTTAGAGAGCAGGCTGCCCAAGAACTGGAAATGCGGGTTGCAGATGCAAGGGATGAGGCTGAAGAAAGGACAGGTCGCGATTTCCTCTATACACTGTGGATGTCCCATCCAGACATGGATTTCTCTATCTACGGGGACATAGGGCTCGAAACCATTGAGGATTTTAAATCAAAAGCTGCCTCGTCTGCCCCTGGTCCGGAACCTTCGGCTAATCCAGACCCTCCTGCAGAGAACTAGCAATTTGTTTTTTCTTTTTCATGTATATCTTTTATCTTTCAATTTGTAATCAGTCTTCGTATTTTAATGAAAATTTCTTTCATTACTTCTCTTGTGTTGAATGTTACTCAGGCCAATGTACTTAATGCTCTTCATTTTTCCTGCGAGCCCAAAACCTGATAATAATAAAAGCAACACTTAACCAAATTTTGTAAGTATAAGTAATGGGTATTTTAGAATGTTTGGCGAGCTATGCAAGGGTACTTAGCTACTTGCTTTTTAGGCTCTTTAATTCATAGCGAGCTATGCAGGGGTCGTCACCTCGCTGCTTTTTAGGCTCATTAGGCGAGCTATGCAAGGACACTTAGTCACTTGCTTTTTAGGCTCTTTAGGCGAGCTATGCAAGGACACTTAGTCACTTGCTTTTTAGGCTCTTTAATTCATAGCGAGCTATGCAGGGGTCGTCACCTCGCTGCTTTTTAGGCTCATTAGGCGAGCTATGCAAGGACACTTAGTCACTTGCTTTTTAGGCTCTTTAGGCGAGCTATGCAAGGACACTTAGTCACTTGCTTTTTAGGCTCTTTAATTCATAGCGAGCTATGCAGGGGTCGTCACCTCGCTGCTTTTTAGGCTCATTTAGGCGAGCTATGCAAGGACACTTAGTCACTTGCTTTTTAGGCTCTTTAGGCGAGCTATGCAAGGACACTTAGTCACTTGCTTTTTAGGCTCTTTAGGCGAGCTATGCAAGGACACTTAGTCACTTGCTTTTTAGGCTCTTTAATTTATAGCGAGCTATGCAGGGGTCGTCACCTCGCTGCTTTTTAGGCTCTTTAATTCATATTCCTAACCATTGAGCTCGGAGCCCGTCAGCCTGGTGAAGAAAGTTGAATCAAAAACAGGAGAGAAATGGAGATATCATTTACAATTAATCCATTTTACATGTAATGAAAAACTTATTGATAATAGGGGCGGAGATGCTCGGCATTCCAAGCTCGGAGGACTTCTGCCCCGTTTACATTGACTAGTCGATAAGCTCCATTTCCCAAGGCTGTTTTGACAACATATGGTCCTTCCCAGTTTGGGCCTAAGGATCCATCACTCGGCTTGCGGGCTCCTGGTAGGATGAGGCGTAGGACTAGGTCTCCTACGTTGAATCTGCGAATGCGAGCATACTTGTTATAGTATCTCGCTATTCTCTGCTGATAGACAGCTACCCTTAACCTAGCGGTTTCCCTGTGTTCCTCGAGCAGGTCCAGGTTTGCTGCAAGTAGCTGATCATTGTTGTTTGGATTGAAGGTCGCTCTTCTTTGCGAGGTGACTTCAAACTCAGCCGGGATCATAGCTTCCGATCCGTAGACCATTGAAAATGGGGTCTCGCCAGTGGAGCCGCGAGCTGTGGTTCTATAGGACCACAATACTTTTTGGAGCTCGTCTACCCACGCTCCTTTCTTGGCTTCCAATTTCATCTTCAGGGTCTGCTTGATAATCTTGTTTACAGCTTCCACTTGGCCATTGGCTTGTGGATGGTCTACTGCCGAGAAACTTTTAACAATTTTGAGGTTGTTGCAAAACCTAAGAAACTGGTCACTGGCAAACTGAGTTCCATTGTCTGTCACGATCTGCTGTGGGACCCCGAATCTGCTAATAATGTTGCTCCACACGAATTTCTCAATCTTTGTAGTGGAGATCTCAGCAAGTTCTTTAGCTTCAGCCCACTTAGTGAAATAATCCACTGCGACTACTGCATGTTTACATCTTCCACGTGCCATCGGTAGGGGACCGATCAGGTCCATTCCCCAGATCGCAAAGGGCCACGGGCTCACCATCTGTTGGAGGTAAGCTGGTGGAGCTCGCGGAATATGAGCAAACCTTTGACATTTGTCGCATTTCTTCACTAAGTTGAGAGCGTCCTGCCTCATGGTGGGCCAGTAGAAGCCTTGGCGAAGTGCCTTCTGAGCCAGAGACAGCCCCCCAGCATGGTTCCCACAGTGGCCTTCGTGTATTTGCCTCAATACTGTTTCACACTCATGGCCATCAATGCATCTTAATAACGGTGCTGTGAACCCCTTCTTGTACAGTGCATCATCATAGATGCAATACCTGGCTGCCCTAGCTCGTAGTCGTCGGGCTTCCAGCTTGTCATTAGGCAGTTTTCCGTCCTGCAAGTATTCTAGAATAGGGCTCATCCAGGAATCGGGCCGTACAGATATGACCATCGTTACACTCTTTTCTTCAGTACTTGGAGCTGGTAGGAACTCAACTGGGATAGCCCCAAGGAAATCTGCATCTCGCGTAGTTGCGAGGCGAGCTAATGCATCAGCATGCGAGTTCTGAGCTCGCGGGATCTGCTTCATTTCGTATTTCTGAAATGCACCTAACAGCTCGTGAACTTTTTGGAGGTAGAGGGCCATTTTTGGTCCCCTGGCTTGATATTCTCCTATTACGTGGCTGACGACGAGCTGTGAGTCACTGAAAATCTTCAAGTGTTCAGCTCGCATCTCCTTAGCCAATCGTAGACCTGCGAGCAGGGCTTCATACTCAGCTTCATTGTTTGTCGCCTGAAAGCCAAACCTTAGAGCACAGAGGATTTTGTGGCCCTCAGGACTGATCAGTAGAACTCCAGCTCCAGCCCTCTGCTCGCTAGACGATCCATCAACAAAAAGCTCCCAGGCCGGTCCTTCAGAAGACTCAGCTTCATTATCCACGGGTCCTGTAAATTCTGCAATGAAATCTGCAAGAGCCTGAGCTTTGATAGCCGTCCTTGGCTTGAATTGGATATCGAACTGCGCGAGCTCCACTGCCCATTTCAACAAACGACCTGAGGTGTCTGCTTTCTGCAAAACTTGCTTTAATGGATACTTGGTGAGGACTTCTATGGTGTGAGCTTGGAAATAAGGTCGCAGCTTCCTTGATGCAATCACCAGGCAGTAAGCCAATTTCTCCATCTGGGAATATCTGGTTTCAGCATCTTGTAACCGTTTGCTCACATAATAGACTGGGAGCTGCGTCTTTTCTTCTTCCCTTACCAGCGCCGCACTTAGAGCTTGCTGAGACACCCCTAAGTATAAGATCAGCTTTTCCTCTTCTTTGGGCTTGGAAAGAAGTGGAGCTCGCCCCATATATTCCTTCAACTGCTGGAAGGCTACTTCACACTGTTCAGTCCATTCGAAATTCTTTGCTTTCTTTAGAATGTCAAAGAAAGGGACACATTTGTCTGTAGCTTTCGAGATGAACCTACTCAATGCTGCGACCTGGCCATTGAGGCTTTGTACGTCCTTCACTCTGGTCGGCGACCTCATGTCAATCAGTGCCTTGATCTTCTCAGGGTTTGCTTCAATCCCCCTACTATTGACCATGAAGCCAAGGAACTTCCCAGAAGCCACTCCGAATGCACATTTAAGTGGATTTAACTTCATCTGGTAGCTCCTCAGAATTTGAAACATCTCTCTCAGATTGCTAACATGATCACCGATCTGCTTGGACTTCACCAGCATATCATCAACGTAGACCTCCATAGTCTTTCCAATCTGTTCTTTGAACATCATGTTTACCAAACGTTGATAAGTCGCTCCAGCATTCTTTAACCCGAAGGGCATCACCCTGTAGCAATATAGCCCCCGATCAGTCATGAACGAGGTGTGCTCTTCGTCTTCAGGCCTCATTGGGATCTGGTTATATCCTGAATATGCATCCATGAAGCTCAGGAGCTCGTGGCCAGCGGTAGCATCCACGAGCTGATCTATTCTTGGCAGGGGAAAGCTGTCCTTTGGGCACGCCTTGTTCAGGTCAGTGAAGTCGATGCAGGTCCTCCACTTCCCGTTTTTCTTTTTCACCAGCACGGGGTTGGCAACCCAGGTCGGGTAATAAGTCTCTCTGATGAACTTGTTAACCAGGAGCTTGTCCACCTCTTCTTTCAGTGCTAAGTATCGTTCCCCTGTCATTACCCTTCTCTTCTGGCGAACTGGTTTGAAATGAGGATCAATGTTTAGCCTGTGAGACATCACCTCTGGATCTATTCCCACCATGTCCTCATGATTCCATGCAAACACATCCAAGTTCGCCTTTAGGAAGTCAGCGAGCTGGGCTCTCAATTCCGGAGTTAATCCTCTTCCCAGCTTCAAGCATCGCTCAGGATCTACCTCGCTGACTGGTACATCTTCTAACTCCTCAATTGGACCGGTAGCTCGGTCTGCATCTACCTCGCGAGGGTCCAGGTCGTGACTGACTCCTTTCTCAGTCTTAGTTCGTGGCTCGCCCCCTGAGACCACGTTCACCTTCTTTCCTCTCACGCCCATCTTCACAGCATCTTCATAACAACGACGAGCTAGGTGCTGTTCTCCTCGAACACATCCGATGCCATTGAGAGTTGGGAACTTCACAGTCAGTGTTCTGGTTGAGGTAACCATGTCCAACTCGTTCATAGCAGGTCTTCCGAGGACCACGTTATATGCTGATGGGCCGTCGATTATCAAAAAGTCCGTCAAGGTTGTTGCTTGACGACCTGACTCCCCTAGAGTTAACGGCAGCTTAATCTGCCCCACTGGTATCACAGCATCTCCAGTAAATCCAAATAGAGGCTCCGGGGATGGCTTCATCTGGTCTGCTCGCAGCCCCATTTGGTCAAAACAACTTCTATACATCACATTCACCGAGCTCCCAGTGTCGATCATGATGCGCCTAACTTCCACATTGCTGATTTTTGCTCGTATAACCAACGCATCATTATGAGGACAGATCACTCCTCTAGCATCTTCTTCTGTAAATACGATCTCGTCCGAGGTCGGCTTCGCTCTTTTGGCAGGTCCCTCCGACCCGCTGAGTTGAAATGAATGGTTCGCCTCTCGGACATACCTCTCATGCGATCTGTTAGAATCACCTGCGATATGGGGGCCACCATAAATAGTGAAAATAGTTCTTACCGCAGGTTCCTGGCCTTGCTCGATAGCTCGCTGGGGCTGTTGTTGGTGTACTGGCTGTTGCTGTTGAGGTCGTTGCTGATGAGGTCGCTGGTCAGCAGGTCTTGCCACATATTCCCCCAAGCGACCTCGCCTGATTAATTTTTCAATGGCGTTCTTCAACGCCCAGCAATCTGAAGTACTGTGCCCGATCTCATTATGGTAGGCGCAGAACTTGTTCTGATCTCTGTGCTGAATGGGAGCCCTTATAGGATTGGGCCTCCCGAAGTCCTCCTTATTCCGCTCCGCAGCGTAAATCCTGTCTGGAGACGTAGTCAGGATGCTGTATCCTTCCTGGCGACCCCAACGCTGAGGTCGCTCATACCTCGGCTCTCTCCTCGATCTCTTCGCAATCTGATTACTCGAGCCGTTATTCCTTCCTTCTTCGTTCCGGCCATTGTTTCTCTTCTTTGGCTGACTGGAACTGCCCGCTTCATTCTTCTGAATCTGTTTCTTCGGGCCGAAGGTCTCTTCCCATCTTATCTCTTTCGCAGCTCGCTCGTAGAACTCTCCCAGATCCTTCACTGGGGACTTGTAAATGCTCTCGTATAGTTTTCCATCCTTGCGCAGCCCAGCTGAGATCGCTGTCAGAATGCTTTCGTCTGATGGATGCTCGACATTCGCGACCTCGCGTCTAAATCTGGTGATGTATTCCTTCAACGACTCACCCTGACGCTGAAAAATGGTGGCAAGGTGACAGGATGGAGCGAGCTGCCTTCTTAGTGCCCTGTATTGACCAACGAACTTCTGTTGGCATTGCTCCCAACTTCCTATGCTGCGAGCTGGGAGATTTCTGAACCACGTTCTTGGAATATCCCCCAATGTGGCCGGGAACACTCGGCACTTCACCATTGGATTTCCTGTCTGCAAATCCATCTGAACGTTGAAAGCGTCTAGATGGTCATATGGGTCACTGTCCCCATTGTATTGCTGAATGCTCGGCATCTTGAACCTCAGAGGGAGAGGCTGTGTCTCAATCTCCCTTGTGAATGGGGTCCTGTCTCCGTAGAGCCCACGCTGTTCTGAAACTCCAGGTCGTGCTTCCAACTGTCGGACTCTTTGAAGGAGCTCCTCTACTTGGGGATCTCGGAGCTCGTATCTTCTCCTATGATCAAGACTTGGAGCCGGATGCTCAGGATCATACCTTTCATCCTCGAACCGATCCTCATGACGATGGGGCCTTACCTGCTGACCATCCACCTCATCGGCATAACGAGCTGCGACTCGAACTCTGCCTTGATCAACTTCCATTCGCCTGTTCCCCTCCTGGCTTGGTCTTGCTACCTGGCTATCAGGACGTGCGACCTCCCTTTCGTGTTGAACAGGGTGTCTTCCACCCCTCGAACGCGCATTAGATGAGCGAGCCGAATCTGCAGGTCGCGGGACCTCCCTTGCTAGCCTTTCAGGTCCCTGCGCTATTTCGAGAGGCTGAGGCACTCCCTGTGGTGCCTGAACTTCCACCCTAGTCACGTTGTGTACCTGGGCCTGTACCAACATGTTGACGGCTTGCGTGAGCTGCCTAACCGTATCCTCCAACGCTTCTTGCCTTTGTAACAACGCATTCTGCCCTTCGGCCGTTTGGGCAACTGGAACCGATTGACGGTGAGGCAGAGGGGGGATGCCTGGCGCGGCCCCGAGTATCTGTCCTTGGGACGGGCCTGCTGCATGCGCGGTTGCGTCTTGCCCAGGCTGTAAGTTCTGTTGGGATTGGTTCACGTGACTTTCCGCCTGGTCATCATCTCCAAGGAACCTGTTTGATCTAGTCTTTGCCATATCGTCAGAAGTTGATAAAGTGGGATGAAAAAGATTGCAGTTAGGGGCCCTCCTTCTAGCGCCAAAATGTCGACGTTGGAATTCAGTCGACGAGAAATCAATGCCCAATACCTGCAATCAATGTGAGAAAGCACAAAAATCTAGAAAAGACAAAGACAGAAAACAGATGATCAAACGAAGAACACCAAATTTTACGTGGTTCGGCAATAAAAAGGCCTACGTCCACGACTGTCCAACTCTTAATCTCTGCAGAGTGACAGTATATTATTGAATATATTGTCTCCTGTTGTTACAACGGTTTCAATCCCTATTTATAGGGAAAGAAGAATTACAATTCTGGCTGTAGCAAATCAGGAAGAGAATCCTGAATTAATTACATTCCCTAAACAATTGGGAAAAATAAGGAAAAGAATTATAAATTAATCATGCTTCCTAATATATTTAGGTGATATCAGGAAATTGCTATAATTATCTTGAAATAATGATGACTTGAATTTGAATTTAAATTAATCTCCATATCTGATGAGGAAATCATGGTTTGATTGGGTAACTACCATATTCGGAGAGAGAGAATCACTATTGAACTTGGTAACTGCCTGTTCTGGAAGATATGATACTTATCACGTATCTGAGCAAGCTGACATGTCATAGTGGTCCTCATCTCGAGCTCGCTGAGAAACGAGCTGCGCAGGCGTCGAGCTGCGACTTGCCTGTATTTATGAGTCTGTTGATGCCAGCTGGAAGTCTTGATGGTCTTTGAGTCAATACTAGGCCTCGTCTGATGGGCTTTGACTATGTTGACCTCATTGGGCCTTCTCATTGGGTCTTAAATGGGCATAAATTGGACTTTTACCAGCCCAATTATTGAGTCCGAAAAATACACATAACAGGTTCAAAGTGACCACTCTTCCATGAAGTTTACTGCGAATGACTCCTTTCCAGCTGCAAAAATGGACAGAATCGTTCCATGAGCTTGCTAGACCAAAAGGGTCTTGAGTTATCTTTGCTTTGATTGCAAGCAAAGTGAGTCTATCCGTCTTGTTTCCACTAAAACTGGTCTTTGCAGGAATAAGGGGTGGCATACATGATAGAATCATTGAAATGAAAACCAATGGGCTATGCAGGATTGAATTCTTGTTTGAAATGGAAGGCAACATTGTCTACAGGTGTTTGAGAAACCAACTTGTATGTAGAAGAAAACTGTTAAAAATATTGAGCTAGGCTTGTATATATATTTGCAAAACCAGAATATTTTCCTGTTCTAAGTGTGAAAACGCTGACCAGTAATCATGGAACTAAATCTGCACTCATGTCAACAAAAGCGTCTGTCCACCGCTTCTAACAAGCCTAGCAAGAAAGATTGCTGCCAAACTCTAATGGTTTGATGGGTAGACACAGTGGTCCAAAATCCAAATATCTTACTAAAATTAAATGTTTATTAATGTCTACAGTTATTGCCAGTCTGAGTCGGAAAATCACACATAAATTAGATCAAATGATTAAAAAAACTAGGACGAGTACGAGACTTATCCCTCAATTGGCCTAATCAAAAACTTTTTGATATAAATGATAATACGTTCTAGCAAGTTGCAACTTGCAAGTGGATTCAGTGCAGTATGCATCGACAATTCAGTCAGCGGATTAGTGGAATCAAAGACCTGGGCACATTGGAAGTGATGAAGTCAACAAGAAATATGAAAATAATTGGAAGCGAAATTTCGGAGAAATTGGTTAGAAGGGAATAGATCAAGATATAGAATCCAATTTTGTCGAGTTCTTTCCCCACATATATTTTTTATATATTGCTCATTAACTTTTAAACTTGGTGTCATGGTCATGGATGGGTCTCATAATGACTAGTCAGCAGCACTTCAATGGTAGAGTCAAATATGATATATGCCCCATAATCTAGCCCATGCCATTCAGAAAGTGAAGTTTGCTATACCAATACAATTGAATACAATCAACTCGTATTTAATGTCAAGATATGATTCAAAGTGAACAAGAAAAAAAGAATGCTAATTTATGTGAATTTTATATCATATAAAAGATGGTAAAGTTGTTGTATCAGGAAGGTAATAAGATCTTTGAAGACAAATTAATGCCAAGCCAAATTAAAAGTTCTTTATGTAAAGGGAATAGATTTAATACAAATGATGAGAAACACTTTAATGTACTGATAATATATGTCTTGTTTGATCAAATTATATCATGTGATATGAATAATTAATTATATAATAAATTCATGTCACTTGACACAATATCCAAAAGCTTGAAACTTTCGAGGATATCAATGTCTTATTCAATATGGTCCATTAAACATATGGTGAACATATAAGGAAGTCCTCTAACATATGTAGGCGACAACTGAACCATGAAGAAGTCTATTGCAGCCACGAGTTTGAAGTATGAAGACACCTGCATTTTGAAGCTGACTTTGATGCATAAAATCCAAAACTTTAGAACGAAATATTTGAAGTTCTACGCCTTCCAAACGTGCATGTAAGAGTTGCAAGTCAATCTATAGCGTGCAAGGCCAAATTTGTGTCATTAGCAGAGAAGCTTTTGAAGGACAAGTCTCCTGTTGTACATCTTGCGATACCGTGGAATTAGGCACCATTAATCAGTTTAGTTGGTAATTAGTAAAATCTGCTATTGTTGATTTCCGAATATCACTCATCTTAAAACTTTAAAGTTTGGTTTACATTAAATATATTAAAAGGAAAGCATCGTTAGATATTGACAAAGGTCCAAAATTTTCGAAAGAAAATATCCAAATTCCAACATATGTAAACTTGATGCAAAAGATTGTATATATACGCACAGTTGTAGTTACCACCTTTGATAATAAGGTCTAGGGTTTAAGCTCAAAAATCTCCCACTTTATATGAGTAATTTTCTCATAATTGTATAGATAGTCCTCTTTTATATTTTGAGAGTAACAATTCAAACGGTGTTTTATAATTTTACCTCATCGTCGCGATGGAGATAATGTTAAAAATAAATAAATAAATAGCTAATGGACAATCTACTATTATTTTCTTTATGTTATTCTTTGAAATAAAATATTAGGTTGATGATGGGCAAGACACGAAATCACTTTTCTTACTATTTTTTTATTATAGATTTTTTTCTTGGCCATGAAAAACAGATAATATAATATAGATATAATAAGACAATAATGTTAATGTAATAAAGGTACGACAGATGGCAACGTCTACCATTAAAGTGAAGGGTGATTGGGCTGTCAGCACCGACAGTGGCTTTTTGGTGAGTGTCCCGATAACTCATATAAAATGAAATAATTATACGCAACAATCTCATCTAAACCCAAGCAAAAACTGATAGAAGTTTTTTTTTTTTTTTCCCCATACATTTGATAAAGAATATGTGGATACCTATGGAAATTATTCATAATTTGATACTAAGAATTTTAATTTTGTATCAATATTTTTATTATTCTAACTACTAGTAGCTAGATTCATCTTCTATTCATTTTAATCAAAACCCTATGATGAAACGTTATAACCATCATCATATAATATTTGCACTCATATATTCATTCTTTAAAACTAACATCGGATAATTTAAAGGTCTAATTGAATTGGTAGGAAGTTACTACAAATCATACCGTTATTTATTGAAAAATATCAATTCTAACAGAAAAAATTATCTATACAAATTTTTTGACATTTATCAGAGTATGTCAAAATCAATTAATACTTGTGTAATTTCAAATATCTATTCTCATAATCATATGATAATAACTTCACATTTAAGAATAAAAATTATTTACATAAACTTATAAAATACATTTAATATAATTGGATGACTATTATCTTAATAGATAGAGAAATAGATAATCATCTGTATCAAGAGTTGATGTGCTACACATTCATGTATATATATATATATATATATCATTTTGTTTAGTCAAATATTCTCAAATTTTATACTAACTATATTATATATGTATATTTGGTTTTAATTTATCGGGAGCACCGATGATACGGTGAGACAGTTTTCAGTAAATATTTTCCCGTCGAGATGCAAATAGTTAGTTGAGATTCTCACGTAGAGTGAGTGAAAACCAGATTGATTCAATTCAACTCCTAGTAATACGTGTAAAAAGCCCACGTGGAATCGGATCCGCTGCTTCATCACTCCATTCGGGTCCCACCCATTCTATATTTACTGCCACTCTCTCATTTTCGATTGATTACAACCACCAGAATTCGATTGCATGTTAAACAACAAAACACACATCACAAAACACTTCTCCTGTGAGTGTGGTTCGAGGTTTTGCAAAAGCTTGAACTGAGTGAATCAGTGATGAGAACCCTCACGAGTCCTGCTTCTTCCAAGACATCATTTTTTGACAAGTACAGAGAAGGAGGCTTCTTGTCTTCCAAAGAAGGCTCCATCAACAGACCCCAGATCACCTTTTTGTTTTCCAAGAAAGTTGCTCATCTCAGGTTCTTGCAACTCGTATCTGGGCAACACAAGGCTGTCCAACCAGTTGCTTCTCTATCTTCTGATGCTCAGGTCTTTATCTTTTTCATTTCCTACTGTGTTGATTTTGTTGTTTATTGATTTGTGTTAGCTTCTCTCTCTCTCTCTCTCTCTCTCTCTCTCTCTATATATATATATATATATAGTTCTGTTATGAGAAGATGCCGTGATAGTAATTAAAAAAACTTGTAAGAATCTCAATATTTTATTTTTTGTAGTGATCTTTTAAGCGATTCTTGCTGTGAAAAGTAATAAATTAAAGTTTTGTTTTCTATAATATTCCCTGTAAAAGTCTGTCTTTTAAGCTTTGAAAGGAAAAATGAAAAGACCCCAAGAGTGGATTATTTTAGAATCTTGTTAGAGATTATCAGAATCATGAATTGTAAGGGTGTATTTTTTATTTTTTCTTAATGGATTAGATTTTCGTCGGGACTTGTAGAGATCAATCATTACCCATACAGGCTTATAAAATGCTTTTGGCACGAACAGAGGTGTTGTGAGGGCTATATGTAGGATGAAGATTATGACTCATTTTTATGGTTACAATGGAAAGCCATGCTGACCTTAGATCGTATTATGATGCAGGCACAGTTGGAGACTGCAACTCCAGATCAGGAAACATGTAAGCATTTGTTGAACTTGTTTGCTTGAAATATTTTGGCAAAATTTGCACTTAATTGCGTGGTTCTGTTGTGCAGATCAATCGAAAACTGTTCATGTCAGATTCCAGTTACAGAAAGAGTGCCTGTTTGGTGAGCAATTTCTCATAGTAGGAGATGATCCCATGTTTGGTTTATGGGATCCCACAAGTGCAATACCATTGAACTGGTCAGATGGCCATGTTTGGACAGCTGAGCTGGTGAGTATGACCCCGAAAAGGTTTTATATCAGTATGGAATTCAATTCTATAAAGGATAGATGATGATGTGGTGCTATGTTTTTGTGCTGATTAGGATATACCAGTGGGAAAATCAGTCCAGTTCAAGCTCATATTAAGAGCTAAAAATGGCAACATTCTGTGGCAACCTGGTCCAGATCGGATTTTTCAAACCTGGGAAACAGAGAATACCATCACCGTTTGTGAAGACTGGGAAAATGCTCAATACCAGAAGATAAGTGAGGAAGAGCTGATCACAAATGAAAATGAAAAACCAACTATTAACTCAGGAGAGATAGTTGCAGATAACTTTACTCAGCCAAAAGAGGAAAATAATAAATCAGCAGCTCTTCTTGTTGCAGAGAATATTAGTTACCCAAAGGAGGATCCTATAGTGAATGCAAGCAACAAAGTGCTTGGCAAAAACCAAAAAAGTCAACCAGAGGCGTCTACTGATAGCAACTATACAGCTATAGAAGAAGATATTCTTGGAAGTAATGGCAGAGCTTCGGCTGTAGAGGAAAATCTGATCACCCACGAAGGAGGTGCTGTCCTGGTACCTGGCTTGACTCCAATACCGACAATGCCAACTGAGGGAGAAACTCAGTATGAGAATATAGTCATTGATGCTTCGGTTGGAATTAAAGAAGCAAAGAAGCACGATTTGCCAGAGGTAATTGCTTGATCAGTGTGATGCTATGTCATTTTGTTAGGTCTTTTTGTGTTTCTTCATTTCCTCCACTGCTATTATCAGGCCAGCAATAACATATTGCATCCAATTTTCTTTAGCCACATATTTTCCAATGTAGTAGAACCCACATGTATCTTCTTGAAATCTATGTTTACTATAAGAAGGAAAATTTAAGATGGTTCATATCAGCAAGGCAGCTCTTTCGTTCTGTCACTGTCGAATGTTTTACGTTAACCATCTTTAGTGGTAATAAAACGGATGTTGAAGATGATACATTTATGTCTTAAACAACAGCAATCATAAAAGTTTACATAGAACTAATAATTTGAAAAATACAAGTTATCAAGTCATTCTCTAGCATTTTCACTTCATTTGAAATATTGTTCAGAAACAGAACAATAATCATCCACTTGTACTGTTATCCTCTGATCTGTATCAATATATCATGATGAGGCTATCTTTCTTAGAAAGATATATATATGTAAGGCAATTTATTGCAAATAATTTTCCCACAGCAACAAGCATGACCAATATGGTGGTTGTACTTCAGATACAATTCTTGACTTACGTGGCTTGTTTTCCTTTTATTTGATGTTAATCACTTAGAGAAAATATGTTCAGTTAGATGAGAAGCAAGAACTTGAGAGTGGTCCAATCAATGGTGAGGAGCAAGAGTTTGAGGCTGGACTGAAACAAATGCCTCGTTTATCAAAAGAACAACCATGGGAAAGTAACATCCTGCAAAACGACATACAATCTGAACTGAAACAAAGTCCTCGGTTATCAAAGGAACAACCGCAGCCAGATGCAATGCCATCGGAAAATAACGTCCTGCAAAACGACATACAATCTGAACAGAAACAAAGGCCTCAGTTATCAAAGGAACAACCGCAGCCAGATGCAATGCCATCGGAAAATAACGTCCTGCAAAACGACATACAATCTGAACAGAAACAAAGGCCTCGGTTATCAAAGGAACAACCACAGCCTGATGCAATGCCATTGGAAAGTAACGTCCTGCAGAACGACATACAATCTGAGCTGAAACAAGCGCCTCAGTTGTCAAAGGAACAACTGCAGCCAGATGCAATGCCATCAGAAAGTAACGCCCTGCAAAATGACATCCAATGGGGTCGTAGAACGCTACAGATGCTTCTTAACAGTTTAAGATTGATGTAAGACAATAACTCAACAGAACTGGGATTGAAGATTCGTTATGTTAATCTGTGCGTGTAACTTACTGCTTTGTAGCCTGGATTTTGTTGTGAATTGGCAAATGAGCGAAGAAAGAAGTTTATTGCTAGTGGATGTTGTATGTACATATAAATCATGTAACCTGAACCATGGTATTGTACTCTATTGTCCCAAGAATTTTGCATTCCTCTGTTGTATAATGCTTACAACATCATTTTCTAATGATTTTCGTGTTGAATTCTGTTTCAAACATGTCTGAATTTTGTATGGTTAAGAGGTAATGTAATGCTGAAGGTTATCTTTCACCATTGCAAATAAATCATAGGCTGTTAAAGGTTGCAAACAATTCTTCAGACATTTGTCGCCATTTGTTTTTCTCCATTTGTTTCTCCATGTCCTCGGGCTCGCTGCAGCTTGTTGCAAACAATCATAGTCATCATCATTTACCAAGGACGCATCTTTTGCATATCGAAACTGATATTCATTAATACCAATTCAGAACCAACGCCGTACGCCACTGGGTGCTTTAATTTTCCTCTTAATTTACTATTGAAACAAGTCTGCCACAAAAATCAATACGTTCGGGGTTCAAGAAACGAGCTCAAACCAATTGAGGGCAACAAAATCACCGCTTCAAACTCCTAATTAAATCAAAACCCATAAAATCACCTCAACTTTTTAAGGCAAGCTTCGAAACTTCCTCCAGGTAACAACCTGTCCTAAATTTCTCATTCCTAGATTCATGTGTGAGTTATCAAGACAGAATTGTAGACATTGAGGTGTATTCTCAGCCACTGACATGTTTGATATATGAATTATGACATCAATAACCCAAAACCATTTTCAAATTTAAAATCTAAACAATGACTTTGTACGCTTTCCAATTATATTTATAGCATTTCTCAAACAGATACTGGCAACTAAATCAGAAAAGCTGAAACTTGAATTAGAATTAACTGGAGATATCTATCATACAAGCTCTAACCTCACCGGCTAGATATGCGGCAAAAGGGGTGAAGTGAAAAAAGAACAGCCCATCCTTCCAGATGAAAAAATATTGAAGAGATTTAGTCATCTACACGCGCACAAGCTAATTTCAACTCTGCTGGGGGTGATGAGAATCTGCATGTACAAAGGCCAAATTGTAGGATCGAAAACCTCTTCTGTATGGGTGTAGGCCAAATTGTAGGATCAGAAACATCTTCTGCATGGGCAGGTTCTCTGTCCCATCTTTTACAGTTTTTCATGAATCAGTTTGCCCATTCTTTGGTTGCTGAGACGAGGACAGACTTTGTGAACCATGCAGTTGATCTTCCTTTGTTCGTTTGCTTTGAATAAATTGTGGCGATCTGGAAAAATCCATTAATGACTGATGTAGAAGCTAAACGAGTAGCAATCATAACTTCAAGCATTATAATATTGGCACCAACTGTTTTATCTTGAATTTACCTGGGGATATTGGCTCGCTTTTGAACTTGTTGATTTACCAAACTGGAGGAAGTAGACCCAGGTTCAACATCAGCAGCCTGAAAACATTTAATCAGTAAACACCACAGACAATATTAGTCCATTAAAAATGACTAAAACACAATCAACATAAAAATATAACAGTTTCCTACTCTTAAAATAATGAATTACTTTGAGGAAAAGCATTTCAGAACCCAATCTTGCACATTAACAAATATTAGTCATTCTAGATACACAATGCAGTCTGTACCAAAAGAGACATGGTGGTCAATCACATTACAAACTGCATCATTAGTAACATGAGTTTTTTGAGTACATGTGAGTACTTGGATAATGGGTAGAAACTAGGGACTGATCACCAAGCCCTTACCTCTTAGAACATGAATACCGGAGCCTAGATAAGGCAGCAGTAGCCAGCCAACTTCCCGTTCAGTGTTCTAGCTCTCACATCTTGGTGTGATGCAAAATCCAAAAAAGGAGTGGTTTCTTCCCAGAAAACCACTATCCTTCATCTGGAAATTCTTGCCCACTTACCCTTTATCCAAGCATCACCTATTTTTATGAACAAAAAAAATCAAATCAACTAGCGAAAGCATCAGTAGAAATTCCCACCTCAGGAGTGCTTTCTTTGCGCATCCCATCTTCTCTTAGCCCTTCATTTGGTCCAGGATCGGTGTCCCACAGGAATCCATTCTGATTTTTGAGAGAGAGCTTATCAAAATCCCTGTCCACAGCTCCAGAACGAGGTGTGATGTAGGCAACATACTTCTCTGAAATGTAAAGACAATAACTATATTCAGCACTTTAGTACACCTTTATGTCATTCTTCAAAAACAACATTAGCCAAAAGAACTTCCAAAGCATCAAAATGAAGAAAATATACTACGTTGAGGAGATAAAGAGTTTCACTGTCTACAGTTGAAGTGATACATTAATGCCATAGTCACACAATGCATGAAAGTTAAAATCGTTAAAATCGTCCCCATCATGCACCATAGAAAACCATTAAGCTCTAATAAAGCACTCCCATAGAAACCATATTTCTTGATAAGGAGCCTCTCCCCATTATCACTACTAACAGAGCCAACAACCACCAACAGCCTCAACAAATAACCCTTTAAACTATGAGATTAGAGGGGGAGAAAGAAAAAAAAAAAAAAAGGAAAAGGAGTAAAGTGGAAAATAATGCACCTGCCAGGCACTGAAGAGCATTCTCAGCAGCTTGCTGTTGAGCGTCCTTCCTCGTCTTACCCATGCCAACACCTATCTTCTCACCAGTGAACAAGACCTACACAGAATGCTCACAACAGTCAAGAAACAAGAAAATTCCTTGAGCTTTGACATCAAAGAAGAGTAACTGGATAAGAAGACAACATGTCTTAACTTCCAACTACCCGACAAATTAATTTCCAAAAGACTGATCCCCAAAGTGACTAAAGAAATTATAATCCCACACCAACCTCAAGGTAATCACACAATAAAACAGTAAACATATCGATTAACCACAATCTAAATGGCAAGCAAATAGTATTTCATTATTTTTTATAAAATTAATTTTTCGTGATTATTGGTTTTTATGTGTTCATTTGAAGTAGTGTACGTATTGGTTGACAGCTTTACGATCCAAAAAACTAGCTTATTGGGTTGTGACATCCATTGATATATATTACCCTCTCTTGTTTTTTAATCTTTTCAATGTGGGATTCATCCCATCTTCCTTAGCTTCATATGTGAGAGCTCTATGATACTCCCCTCACATAGGAGCCAAGATTGCCATTTAATTTGCCACCCATTTTGAGTTGCCATTCCCATTATAACATTTGTCTAAGGCTCTAACATCATGTAAATTTTTCATGATTGTTGATTTTTAAATGTTTATGAGAAGTGGTATATATTGGTAGACAATGTTACAACCTAAAAGACTAGCCTATTGGATTGTAGCATCTATCAATAGTTATACCCTTTTCTTGTCTTTTATCCTTTCAATGTAGGATTCATCCCATTTCATTTTGCTTCACATATGGAGCCTAACAACAAGCAAACAGTTATTAATTTCAGTACCGGAACCCATTCCCTTAAGTAAAATCCACATGGCAAATATAATTTACAATCTAATCAATCAGTGATAATTAAACCATTTTACAATAACTTCATAAAAAACGTATAATGTATTTATAAAGATATAATTATCAATGCTAATGGATCTTCATAAAGCTATAAAAAGCACCAAAAAATAGCAACAACAAAATTTTCACTGACCTCAACAGAAAATTGCAAATCCTTACTGGTGCTTACAACAGTTCTGAATTCAACCTACAGCATAGTAAATTAAGTAATAAGTGAGAAAAGAACACAGCAAGGCAACAAAGCTCACCAAAAACACGTATGTGTACCTTTGAACTACATTTCTTTCCAATTTCTTGCAGTACACCAATGGAGAACTGGGATTGAAGCAAGTTCAGTTTTCCACCTTCAGTTTGGGATTCACTGCTATTTGTTGATACATGATTTTGGGATACACCAACCTCTGCAACAAACTTCAATTCAATCAGCCATCTATTTAGTATGTATGATTCCATATTTCTAATACATAGTGGGTTCATTGGCCTTCAATACCTAATACAACCTATAACAAGATAACCTTTGCAATTAAATTTAATAAAGACAACCTGCCTCACTACTAAATATAATTATAAATTGTGCATTCATTAATTAGCACTAGGCTACCATGATGTTTTTGCTACAAAGTGCGTTCACATACTAAAGCCTAATCCCACAATTCATCCTTCATAAGCAAAATGTGACAACTGACACAAAAAATATGCAGGATGAGGAGAAACCATGAGTTTCAAAACAAATGTACCTGAATGCTGACTTCCCAGTGGAAGGTCTTGTTTATGCAAATCATTTGCAGCACATGCCTATAAAAATGAAGAATTTAACCAGATAATCAATTTCTAGTGCAAAAGACACAAGCATATAAAATGTCAAAATTTCATTCCTGATACAGAAATAAGTTTCATGGGATTCAAAACAAACCTCTTCATTCTTCGCTTGGGATGCATGCGAAGTAGAACCAGATTGATTATTTTGATTGACTCGGTCCGTGTCTTCTTCCACAATCCAGCCTCCTTGGGGCTGTATTGAGGATGATGATATTTGTCCAGGTAATCTAGGAAGAAGCGGCGGTTGACCTGAGCTCTGATTCCTCAGATCTAAACCATGCTTCATAGAGTTGTTATCTCGCCTAATGGGAGGTCCAAGCAAACTAGGTTCTACGATGTAATTAAAACAAATAATGAGAACAGGAATACATATGCTTGATATGAAAGGCCATTCCTTCAAAACAAGAAAAGAGTTAAAATCAAAATAAAATTCATACTTTGAGAGGGCATGAGTGTTGCTGAAGATGCTGGGCCAATTATACTAGGATTAATTGCAACAGGTTGCTGAGAAGTTTCAGGTTTCAAATCAGCATTGTTTGTCATAAAATGCATAGCTGAGTCCACATGCTTCTCATCCTGACAATAGGAGATTAAAGGTAAGAGTATAAAGACAAATCCAGCCTACCTAACTGAGGTCCTGTATTTATTGTTTTCACCACAAAGTTATTCTGGACTTACTGATTGGTTCAATCTTCTTTCTACTTCGTCTCCATTCATTCCTTCGCTGATTGGAGCATTGGTACCATTTGGAACAAAACTAGCGTCCTACAATTCAATAATAGCTACATTAGCAAACAAACAACAATATGAATGCTCCCTTGACAAATTAAAAATCATATATTTAAAATTCAAATACCTCTGACATCAAGTAATTGCTCACATCAGGAACAGAAGGCAAATTTACCACCTCATCTTCATAAAATGCTTCAGATACTTTTCGTAAAAAGATCTCATCAAACTCCCTGGAAAACATAGGGCATTACACATAAGATTTTCTATCAAAATCAAATTGTTAAATTTCCATAATTGTGTATGAACTTATATCACATAAAACAAACAAATCTTACTTGAAGAAACATCCTCTGACATTGCATGCAACATTCCTCGCAACACACAGGACTGGAACAGCATTCGCTGTCTGGTAACCCAAAAAGATAAAAGAAAATATCACTATAAAAACTCACTTTCTATCATTCCAGTTTTATCAGATGCCTCAAGAACAACATGGTGATATTTAGTTAAAAATGTAAAAGAAAGAATATAGATCAATTCATAAGTTTACTGAGAGAAATCCTGTACCTCCGCTTGGGGAGCATAATAAGGAGTGAATGGAGGAACAACATGAACTCGGGGTTGATCCTTTTCTTCCCAAACCTTACAACGATCATCAATCACCATTGCCATCTTCGGATGGCACGTGCCATGTTGGAAGACATTTAGCAAAGATTTTTTGGATCCTGATAAGTTAAATATTGTAGAATGATTCAACAAGTTGATATTAACTAGAAAGCAAGATGGCACAAGTAATATATCTTCATCTGATGATGATTACTGAACTTATTAAACCTAATTTTAATACCACTGGCAATGACTTCCATTACCCTGACCCGTTAATATGACAATAGTAAACCAAGAAAGACTACAACTCTGCTTAATCATAAAATCTAATTCAAGTATAACATAAAATGGCAGATAAATATCCCACAATCACATGTTACATTCAAATAACGCATCAAGATCCAAGCACACATATTAATGCTAAAAGTTTCTGAAAAGGATCAGGTCCTTGCCTGATTTAACACACACAACGCGGTCCAGAAGTTGCTTTGAACCTATCAGGTGCGCTTCTGGGTCAAGAAGCCTCCACATTTCCAAGGCATAATCTCTTTCAGCCATTGTACAAACATAAACTTCAAAACGTTTGCGCCCTTTAGCAATTAAGTAACTCCTCAAATCCTCCCATGCAGGTCGTAACCTCACAAGCACACTGGTATCACGAATCTACATAATCAAAACAACAAAAAACAATCAAACAGTGCAAACAGAGTCACACCCACATAACTTATCCACATGCATTAATCAGGCACTTGTCCACAAATACAAAACACTTCAGCAAATTCTATGCAAGCATAAAAACAAAACAAAAGTTCAGAATGCTCAAATTATGCATACAACTACAAGCAGATAAACACATCAAAATTAAACAAATTAAATCATAAATGCAAAACAACAGTTAACATATCAAACTATCCTATCGATTTACACTAATTCCAAAACTTCTTTATTGCAAACATTGCTTATTAGGCAAGTTGAACAATAACATATATAAAAGATGATTCCAAACAAGCATGTGACAAACCACTCAAAACATCCATCAATCAAACTATATCCTCTTGTCACCGATACAAGTGATGTTTCAATTTCACACTAATCAATTCACTCAATCCGACAAACCACAAAAACCACATTTATAAACAACTTAAGGGAAAGGAAATTGCAGTAAATCGATACCATCCATTGACTCAAATCCTATTGTCACCAATACAAGTAACGAATTTCATAAATTTCACTATATCAATGCATGCGATCAAACAAACGATAGAAAGCACATTTCTATGCAGTAAACGACCTCAGGATTGATGCGCGTGAGAACAATATTCTTATCAGGCAATCTAATAACTGGTCGAATAACACTGTCATGATTATCAGAGAATCGAGGAACCCCCTCCTGTTGAGCCTTGAAAACCTTGCCATTATCAGTCACAGAGTCATTTTCAGAGTACTGCTTCAACAACATCCGATCATCAATTATCCGTTTCAACTCCGCGGACATGCCTAAGTTCCGAATTGGATCAATCTCTCGCGCAATCCAAGCTCTGAGACTCTCGATCCTGTCCTCGAACGACTTCATCGTGTTGGCAACAATAAGCGTCTCGTCGAGATCGAACACGATCGCTAGACAGCGTATGTTCAGCATCCACGAGCACGAATTGTACAGACCTAACCGAACCGAATAGCACCAGAAAACCGGGAACTTCTTGTACCTACTCGGCATTGCCACCAAGTGATACTCCTCTCCTCCATTAACCCACATCGCCGTCTGTTTATAACCGACACGTGTCAAAATAATTAAAACTTCAAATCGAAAATCACAATTTAAAAAAAAAAAAATACTAGACCTTGTTTTCGAAGAAGCAATTGGCGTGAAGAGTGACGAGAGGAGAAGACTGGGTGACCGGAGCAGACGGTTCGAGCTTGCAGCGGAGAGAAAACGAAGCAATCGAGTGGAGGACGGAGAGAGGAAAGCAACGGTCGGTCGCCGGTGACAGCTGGAGAATTCGAATCTCGTTGTTGGGGAATTGGATTTTCTGGTCACCGACAGGATACACGTCGACTTCGCCTAAACAGACATCGCCGTGGAAAACAATGGATTTGCTGTAACCTAGAGGACTCATTTTGGATTCAGATGAGATGCAATCGAGTGAATGTGTGGTTTCAATTTCGAAATACGAGACTGATTTTGATTTTCTTCTGGTTTTCTGTTTACTCCATTTTTTTCCCTCTATTTTCCTCTGTATGTTCTCTCTCTCTCTCACACACCTCTCAACGCTCTGGGGCCTTGTCCTTCTCTCTCTCTTTCTCTCTCTCTCTCTCTTCTCACACACACTCTCAACACTCTGGGGCCTTGTCCCTTTTCTCTCTCTCTTAGAGTGAGGGCTCCCCCTCTATCGACTGTTTCAAATGAGGGCAGAGCTTTGGTATTTATAGGCCAGATAGGGGGGATGATTTTATCGCGCTGGTGTTTTGATGAGTTTACGAAAATGCCCTCGCTTGTATGGACTTGCCAAACGAGGATGGGTAAGGTCAATAGGTCATGCTCTTTGTGATGTTATGGGGCCGTGGTATACGCGTGGCACTCGATCAGAAAGGTTATTAGGGGAGGAAGTGAGTTTCCACCGTTCGTTTGGAAATTTATTTACACGCGTAGTTACGAGGTAAGATGACATTCCACCGTTCGATTGGAAATTTATTTACACGTATAGTTACAAGGTAAGATGACATTCCATCAAAATAAAAAATAAAAAAAAGGGTAAGATGACATTAATGGGTAGACATTCGACCGGATCGAGTGAGAATAAGTGAGAATAAATAGTGTGTGTGATTCAAATATTAACCACGACCGCAAACATAGACTTTTTAAAAATTCCGTCTTCAATATTTATTATGTTCATAAGCATAGTCTGTTTATAACTACGTTTTAAAATATTTACTATGATCGTAAATATAATCGGTTTAATGATTTTACATCCCACCAATATTAAAGTTTCAAGTTCAAAGATAGTACCCTAAGTCAAAAAACGATTAAAATATTTATTCTTATAATATTAAAAAACATCTACTCTAACGATAAAAAATATTATCCAAATATTTATTAACATAATATTAAGAGATATATATTCGTATAATACAAAAAAGAAATTACTCTAGTTTTCCAAACCGGTTGATAAATGGTTACCCTAATACTCTAGACATACATTGGTAAGTGGCTACTCTCTAGTAGATGTCTATTGTTCTAGACTTACTCTTATAATACAAAAAGGAAATTATATTAGTATTCTAGACATATTAATAAATGACTATAAATCAACTTATTACATTATTTGAGTAAAATTTTTAGACATTTTTAAAAAATATATCATTATTCTTACTTTTAATACAAATATCCATCAAATAAAATTTGAATGGTGCTAAGCTTCCCAAATATTTTACCAAAATGATGTGATATAAATTATAAAAATTTATTAATTATCACATTATCTCATAATTTATAAGATATTGACAACTTCACATACTACATCATTTGGGCATAGATTTAGAAAAAATTTGAAAAGTTTAGCATTACTCATAAAATTTTATACATTAAAGAGGAATTTGATTAATAGATATAATTTATAACAATACATATAATTATTAAAAATATATTATAGAGCTTTATTAATCAATAATAACGATAATAGTGATAAAATACAAATTATTTTGATAGGCCTGCATCTTCTCTAATTTAAATTATGTGTAGTTCTCTTCCTATTTGTGATTATATGCATAACTATTAATTTGTAAATATATAAAGTGAGACACAGACATCTATCACAAATTAAAAAAAAAAAAAAAAAATATTAACTATTTTAACTATAATCATAAGTACAACTGAATACACCATTTTTACTTTTAATATGGAATTTATATCTCAAAGTGTACATTTTCTCTAATTTTTTTAAGCATGTAATTGGTTGTCATAAATGGTAAAAGTTAGAAACAACCATTTCTTAACATTTATTATTTGTAATGTTGATGTGTTATGATATTAGATTAAGTCAGGTAAAAGATCAATTCACGAGAGGATCAAACTTCTTTAATACGAGCATATCAAATAAAATTTTATACATTAAAAAAGAATTTGGTTAATCTACATAATTTGCAAGCATACATGTAATTATAAAATAGATATTATATAGCTTATTAATCAATAATAACTACAAAAGTGATAAGTAAAATTATTTCATAGAGGTTATGGATCTTCTCTAAGTTATGTATACCTCTCTTTCACTATCATAATTCTACCATGCATAATTATCACACATGTTTGAAACATATTTTTTTATTATGAGAATTGATATCTAAAAAATTGATTAATCACACCAGTAATCATCATTCTATTACTGGAATAGTTTTTTTTTTAAAAAAACATATTATACTTAGTTTTTTTTTTTAACATATTATACTTACATATTATAAGTACATGTAATAGAGTCAAATTTTCTTGATCAATGTTACGAGCAACAGTCTGGAACCAAGACTTCAAAACACGGGAGAAAAGAATAATAATTATATTTATTTACTTATATTTTATAAATATTTGTACTACAAAAATTCGTTCGATGGCGCATAGGGATTAAGGAATGATACGTCCATTTCATCCAATCTTTTTGACTATATCATTGAAGAAAGGTTTTTTTTCCCTCTAAATGAAATTTATTATTATAGTGTTGTCTTTTTAAATTTTATTTTCTAAATCCATCAGCGTATATTTTAATCAAGAAAATGTAAGAGGAAACTTCTTGCAGCAACATCCATGTGCCACTCACCTAATATATATATATATATCTCTCTCTCTCTCTATATATATTTATATATTTTAATTCAAATTTGTTTGTTTATGTTTTATACCATAATGCCCATAAGCGCTATTTGTTTGTCAGGATTGGACTAGGTTTAGATTAAATTTTATCCAAACTCATGTTTAATGCAAACAAATGAGATCGGACAAATTTAACCCATCACAAATTTATTCTATTAGAGTGGGATAAATCTAACACATTGAATTGGTGAGTTAACTTTCTCCCATCAGACCTTTTATCTCTCACCGATCTTAACGTGTTATTCGATGAGATCACGCCACCGCATCAATGTCTAATTGGACACCAACAACAACAATTGTGTTTTGGCCAAGTCTGATGAGATCATACTAGAAACGGCATCGCTCAGCGTTGATTTAGAGATAAAACAAAGATGATGATAAGGGGTGAGAAGTACGACTTCGCAACGGAGGTAAGGAGTTATGGAGGGATGAGAAAGGGGGGTTCGATGTGAAACAACATGCAACGGAGGTGAAGAGCGATGGAGGGATGACAGAAAGAGGGCTTGATGTAAAGGATAGAGGGGGAAGGAAAGAGGTAGTGTTTGGCAGTTCTGTGATTTTCTAGCTTTGAAGAGCATTTGAAAATGGCGGAAAATAGTGTAAATTAATATAGTTTTTGCAAAATTTTAAAAAGACCTTGAGAATTTTTTTTAAATTCAAATTTATATATACTATTTTTAATCCCATCTTATGTTTTATCAAACATGGGATGATATTTAAATTAATATAATCCAATCTCATCTCATTCAAATCAATCCAATCTTATATAAATAATTCAATCTATCCCGCATACCAAATGAGGCCATAAAATTTTTATTAACATCAACATTACATATAAATTTTATCAATAACTTTTTCATCCAACAAATTCGCAACATAATTTGATGATAAAAAAATTAATATCACTTAATAATATTTTAAGTTCGAATTCATATATAATTTTAAAAATAAAATCTTGTTCATTTATGTTCTCTATCCAAATTTTAAATAAATTTTTATTGTTGGGGCTATGAGGGTTTTAAACCAGAGTAAGGGTTATTTATCTTTTTTTTATGTTAATATTTTATAGAGAAATTTAAATTTGAGTGATATATGAAAGATAAAAAATCAAATAATCTTCGTCTATTATTTTTTATGTTGATATATCATTAAATTATTAAAAAAAAAAAAGAAACAACACATAATCCTTACTCTTTAAACCAACGTCTCTACGATAAATGCAAAGTAATTTAAAGTAATTTTGGCATTGAAAATCTATACTAGTCCACTGATTGAAATAGACAATTTCGCTTATAAAGGTTGGGACAGTTGATAATTAAACCCTCCACCCATGTATCACTAAATTCATGAATTCAAATAATGACTCAATTCTTAATTTTTAAATATGTAATAGTTCCTTCTTAAAAGGAAAAAAAAAAAAAAAGTTTTTGATATCGAATTTTAAAATATAATATTGGTTCATATGGTTCACATGCGTAGAATGTAAGAAAACATTTTTAATCAAACAAAGAAAACGTTTTTAAAAGAACAAATCACAAAAATAGATCCATAACATTAACTCCTAATTGTCTATTGATATGTAAACATAAAAATTGAGAAACAAATCATCTAAATTGTATGAGAGCTATTGTTTGAATAAGATTGTCAGTACGATTTGTTTAAATGAATTGAGAATTTGAAAATCTAAAGCGCAACATGTCGTTTGGTGACGGTACAAAGGAGTAGGTGACTCCAAAACTGAATTTAGCGCTGCTAATTTCAAAAATACTGATGAGAGACTTGACATGAGACTTAACGTGCCAATCAATTGTACTGGGATTTTTTTATTTTTTACTCTTATGCCTTAGCTGACTTTTTAAGCTTAAAGAGGAGCGAGGACGATGTAATTGGCGTTGTAACCCCTTTTTGGTCGAATGAATATTTTACTTCGAAAAAAAAAAAATAATAACTATGCCTGCGCACTCGCACCTAGTTCAACGAAATTTTCAAAATCTCATCATTATTTTCACTTCAAAAATTTGATGTCTTTAGACGGTAAAATAAAAAAACAAAACCCTTCAATTGAGTTTATTATTAGTGTTATTTTGGTAAAATTAAAAGGTAGTATGATATTAATGATCACAGCTCAGAGTGTATTGGGTAACTAATGGAGGCCGAACATTACGTGTGCAGTTTAAAAATCATTTATATAAAATTATACTCACATAATATGATAAACCCTCATGACATAGGAAAATATTCATTCATATAATAATGGGAGAAAACTTTCTACACATTCAGTCCAAAAATCCATTCTTATAAAATTGAAAATTGTCTATGCGCATAATAGTAGGTGGAAACTTTTGTACTCCCATAAAATCATAAAATATTTATGTTCTGTTTTGAGTTTGATTATCTTACTATTAAAACAAATTTATCCATCAATTATGTTAATTAAATTAGCTATAAGAGTGGTTATTAAAGTCAATTTAATTATAATTGTTAGATAAAATTATTTAATCAGTAAGGTAATCATTTTTTTAAAAAAAATTATATCATATCTATTTTTATCAAATTTAAAGACATTTATTCCCACAATGGTGGGAAAAAAAAAAAAAACTCTTTACTCTCATAAAAGTATAAAATATATACTTTATAAAATTGAGAGATATTTACTCCCACAATAATGAAAGTAAAATTTTCTCATCTAATCTTATAAAATCGAAAGATATCTATTACTAGAATTTTAAAGACATGCAATTGGTAAATTTATTCCCGTATGATTGAAAAAATATATCATTGCAATATTAGAACAAAAAAAAAACTTCCATTTTATAATACTGGAAGATATTTATCCAATAAAATCGAAAGATATCTATTGTAATAATAATAGAGGTGCCAATGGACAAGCTTTGTTAGATCCGGCCTAAAATTTTAAAACTAAACTAGGTTAAGAGCCAGGCCTTAAAAATTATTGTGAGGCTAGATCTTACCCATTAATCTTGTTTGGAGCAAGCTTATACGGAACCCACAATTCTCCATAATTTTTTTGTAAGTGATGGATGTAGAATCCGTAACCTTAGATAGTACAAGCAACTGTCCAAGCTATTAAATTGTTCACTTTAGTTTTTTTTCTAAAAAAAAAAAATGAAAATTGTTCACTTAGTTGTTATAACAAATATTCTCCTTCTCGAAGGCTCTCTCCCTCTCTAGAGAGACAAAGTTCTCTCATCCTTAAAGAGAGAGAGAGAGAGAGAGAGAGTGCATCGTAGAAGGTTATTCTCAATCAAATTTAGACTGTTTTCCAAGTACTCTTACTTCTCTCCTCTCTCGATCCTTGCCATTTTTCATTTTCTTTTGGTTTTTCTTTAGAGATCTCTCTATTTTGGGGTTTTAAAAATTGGATCCAGTTGATAAATGGATTCGACTCTAAAAACCCATTTTGTTATAGTTTTTACGTGTGCATTTTCTAGGTATTGGGTGAAAAATCAGTAGTTGCATGCCTCTTGGTGATCAGAAGCAATGATGGATTTAGAGTGATTCAAGTGAATTTAGGCATTGTAATCAAGGATCTTATGGTGCCTTCAGGATGGTTTATTCAAGCTCATAAAGGATATCTGATTGTCGTAGGGATGCTCCTGTTTGATGCGTCATGCCCATCTCTAGATAGTCGTCTTTGTTGTTGCCTTTTATTTTTCGAAGAAAGTGTTGTATAGGTTACTTTGGGTGTTACTAATTTTCATTATGTTTTCAATCCTTATTTTTCTAGTGTTCAATTATATGTGATTGGTTGGATATAATATTATCTTACCATTCCTTGATTGAAATCATTTGGTATTCCATTTAACCTTCATTGCTTGATCTTACGATGGGACAAGCTTTGGTGTATTTGTGCACATTTGGTAGCCCCAAGTTTTGCTAGTTTTAGGATTGTAATATTTTGATTCTGAAATTTGGGATATTTGTAACGAAATTTTCAGTAATTAAAAAAAAAAAAAATCTCATTAAATTTCTTTCCAAAAAAACTTCTCATTAAATTTATCAACCCCTAACTTGGACCCACAGCTAGTCCACGTAAGTGCACCACTATCAAGTAGGCTCCTCCCTCGACCACACCAAAAGAAATCCAACTTCGCGGTTTTCCACGTTAAGAAACTACTCGATACGCAATTGACGATTCAAAATTCGCGATGGTGGGCCCGAGCAAAGCAAAAGGTGGCGCTGTCTCTGTCAGAAAATAATCACCAACAGACGATCTTACACCGTTCCAGCACCTGTCAAACTTTAATTCGTTTACAATGTCCGACTGTGCACTGAAAACCCGACACGTGCGCATCTACACTGAGTCTGCATGTGTCTTTTCAAAGAACACTAGCGAGGCTTTCATTAGCTACTAGATTCTTCAGCTACATATTTGGCGCAGAGATCGTCCGCGGTCAGGACCATATCACGGCCGCGACCAGGACGGCGGCGGAGATGTCATCGTTCACAAGCTCATTCGGTGACGACGGCTTCATTGGCGGCGGCTACGATCCTCGTATTTCTTCGCAGCGATTCGACTCCTCGTCTTTCTCTAACTTCGACGCCGACTCGATCAAGGATTCGGCCGGCGACTCGTCTCCAGTCTACACTAGCCAGTCCTACGGCGGCGGAGGAGAGGAAGTGTTCTCATCGCAACCGGTTCCGGACACTCCATCGCCACTTCTCTCTACTCCGCTGGCGCCGGCGGCGGATTCTCTTCCTTCTCGCCGGAACAGAACGGCAAGGGTTTCGACGAAGGTTTTGGCTCGACGGAAGGCTCCGTTTGCCGCCGCCTGCCGACATGCCGCCTGAGGAAGGCTTCGCTCTCAGAGAGTGGCGCAGGTGAGCTCGCGAGCTCGCTCGATTTTGCAGTAACTGTTTTAAGATGATCACATCAACTAATTCAATGAAATTGAACTCGATTTGGTTGTTGATTGATGCT
Organism: Litchi chinensis; assembly: GCA_019925255.1. Lineage (NCBI taxonomy): Eukaryota > Viridiplantae > Streptophyta > Magnoliopsida > Sapindales > Sapindaceae > Litchi > Litchi chinensis. The sequence goes on along the minus strand of CM034475.1, from coordinate 3,879,422 downwards.
TCAGACGATCTTCAAAGTTCAAATTTTGTTTTGATTCGCTGTTAAAAACATAATCTGCTGGTTTTAGTTTTAATTATGTATGTCTGCAGGTGCGTGTTGATGTTTGAAGTTAATTTGGTGAGTGTTATTGTTTGTGTGTTGATGTGCAGACAGAACGCAATGAGATTGGAAGAGAAGGAGAAGAAGGAGAAGGAGATGTTGCAGGAGATAATCGAGGAAGCAGAGCAATACAAGGCTGAGTTCTATAAGAAGCGTGCTCTTACTATTGACAACAACAAGGCTTCCAATAGGGAGAAGGAGAAGGTGAGATGATTCGCCTGGATAATCTCTAGTTTTAGTTTATTTGTTGTCTATGTGTTGGATTTGTTATAAATGGCTAGTAATAATTGCAATTTTAAATTAAACTCGGTGCTGCGGTTTGTATTTGTGCCTATAGTTGGAATACCTGTATGACATTTGTTTTTTATTTGCTCTTTGATGGTTTTGTATTTTGTTTAAGACAGCGAAAGGAAATTGGGAGATTTCCTTTGTAAACAATTAGACTCTGGCACTACGCTGTCGAGTCTGTCATTTCTTGGGTGATGAATATATTAGCTTGTGTTATGTTAGGGCATAAGGTAGTGTCATGCTTACCAGAAGCAAAAGAGTGGACCTTGAAAAATGACGCAAAACTCGTAATCATTTGGGTATCTGTGTTTCAGCGATTAACTTTTTAATAATTTTGCTGAACTTTTTATTTGTATCAAATATACAATTGAGAGTAGGTCTGCTTGTTACGTATACTTATTATTAGCTGTTGATGTAATATGTCAGCTGTTTTTGGCGTCTCGGGAGAGGTTTCATGCTGAAGCCGAGAAGAGTTATTGGAAGGCAATTGCGGAGCTCATTCCTAATGAAGTGCCAGCCATACAGAAAAGGGGGAAGAAAGATCAAGAGAAGAAGAAGCCTTCCGTTGTCGTGATCCAGGGACCTAAGCCCGGGAAGCCTACAGACCTTTCGAGGATGCGTCATATACTTCTGAAACTCAAGCATAATCCTCCTTCTCACATGAAGCCTAAACCACCACCAACACCATCGCCATCACCGGAGCCTAAAAAGGATGCTAAAACAGGACCTGTTGGTACTATTGCTGGTTCCTCTAAGCCTGCAGCCACTGCCACTGCTGCTGCTGCTGCTCCAGAGGCCGTAGCTGCAGCTTGAGGGAGTATATACTACCCCAGATGAATCTGCTTATATGAATAGTAAAATAGCTATATAGATGAATCTTGAACTTTATAATATCTATAAGTCTGTTTTATGATCATCTCTAGTAAAAAAGTGTGACAGTTTTCTTGTATAAAAATTTATTTTCCTTGATCAATTTTGTTAGTTTGTGTTTTGGTGTGTTTGTCTTGTGTACCTTTGTTTTTTTCGCTTTGAAAATCTTTTGATTACTTAGTTTTGCTATCCCCTGATTCATCTGTTTGAAAATCTTTTGATTACTTAGCTTTGCTATCCCCAGATTCATCTGTTTTCATCGTCACCGTATCACAATATTGATTAAACGTAAATCAAAATTAATAGATCTTGATAGGGTGTAATTCGATCCCAATTTTGATCGATAATTTGTCTTAATGATTTCAATGCAATTACTGGCCAGACCATTGCAAAACCAGTTATATCACTAATATATCTTTTAATGCCAAGGCTCTTGATGATACTATCCTGCCTATTATTTTGCTATTTTGCCACGACAGGAAGGTAGATGATGACAAGTAGCCACTTTTTCCAAAGATAAATGCTTACAATCCTCAAGAAGTACATGATCAAATAAAACCATTGAAAGGAAGGAGAACAGATCTAAATCAATAGGAGAAGACCAATGAGAAAGAATGTATTAATTTTTTATTGCTAGACTAGACAAATTTATCAACTAGAAAGAGATTGGTATTAAATTTATGAACATCAATACTGAGGTTAAAAACTGTAAACGCAAAAGAAAGGGAATACGTATATGCACTGCATGTATACACTCTAGAATGATTTTCTCCCGCAATTCTATAAAATGGGTTAGAATTTGTTATACTTCACAGGGACAAGGACCGGTCTCCATCATCTAGGTTGCATCTCTGTCATACTATCGGAGCTAACTAGATCGATCGGAGGTTGATGAGTATCTACAGATTGTTTGCCTTTTTTCTTTTGTGAGGAGGATGTCTCCCCGGAGCTTCCACCACTTAAGTGTCGAGAGGAGTGAGGCCTGTAGACCCCTGGCTGTGTTAGTATCTTCTCTTTAAGGTGCACCGGCTTGGTAAGCATCTCCAATACTTGCTTCATTGAGGGTCTTTGATGGGGATTGGCTTGAGTGCAAAAGAGTGCAACAGTGATGAACCGCATTACCTCGTCTTCTGGGTATTCAGTCAGTTCTGGGTCTACAAGTTCAAGAAGCCTTCCTTCTTCTCTCAGTTTCCATGTCTGCAAAAACAGTCCAAATCTAAATCAGCACATACTCAAACTTCTGTAACTCCAGTAAATGATGAGCGACGACAGTCCGGTATAAAACAATTTGCATGATGATAAGACTTTAGAATAAAAAGCAAAATGACAACAACCAACTCTTAACATTCAAACTGATATTTAAGAGTCATTTCCTTCACTAATACGCAATGAGGCAACAGTAAGCGATCGGATAGAAATTAGCCCATTGACAACAATTTTCCTTCTTTCATTGTATGGTAAGACAAATAGAGAAAGGAGTCAACCTCTTCAACGAAAGAAGAGTTAAGTATGTGGTGTGGATACTTTATTCATTTCTATTTGAAGTCAACATGGTATAAATTAATGATGCTGGACTCAATTATGATGGCCACATAGCAAGATTAGTGTTTGTTAAAGGATTAGTGTGTTTATGGGACCTAGTTTTATTTGTCAATAGATACCTAATAGGCTGACTGTGCAAGAACATAATCCAGAAACGTTAGCCCAGAGACTTAAAAATAGCATGCACAGTGAAACAGAGTGGAAGTCCAACATAGAAGACCAATATGACTATAATCAAGTAATAAATGAAGTCAAGAAAGATACCCATTCAACCAGAACCATTAAATCTTCTCCAAATGCTGCCTTACTACTACTTCTGCCACTAATTATTTCAAGTAAAAGTACCCCGAAACTGTACACATCTGCCTTCTTTGTAAGCTGTCCCAAGACGGCATACTCTGGGGCCAGATATCCTCTGTAAACACATGAAGATCATTACTTCAAAGGGCAAAGATGAAGCAGACATAGGCAAAAAATCATAAATAAATCAATTTAGTAAAGCATAATAACATGTTACAGCATGAAACACAAAAAAGATTTTATGTTTGTGTAAAAGATACACAAGATTTGGCCCCACAAAACATCATGTATGCTTAGTATTCATTTGCTCACTTTTTCCATGCTGGGATTTACTTCTCATATTAAGAGAAAAAGTTTTACAGATTTGGGATCCATTTAAAGCCAATTACCTACAGTTTGACCCTACCACTCTCAAATCATTATGTCATAACTCATAATACCCCACTCTCCTTCGTTTTTTCATAGACCGGATGATCTTATATTTATTGATCTAATTACAAGTATAAGAATCAATAGTTATCAAATTCAGTGTAAGACTTCGCAATGACATGAAATTTTTAATCTCTTGAGTGGCTATTTATAATTTTCATGACATATTTTAAAACTTTAGACAATTGCCACGGTTTCTAGAATTTCAGAGTGTCCTAGCAGACAGTTCTCAAAGCCTAACAAAAAGATTGAAAATGATGAATTGATAGCCATGAATTTCTGAAATTTACTAAATATTAGCTACCATTGCAAACTTTTGAAGTGAAATATAGCCTGGCTAGCTCAATTCTAAAACAAAATCCAATAACATGTTATGCTTACATAGTTCCAGCCACTCGAGTGCTAACATGTGTGACGTTGTCTGGAAAAAGTTTTGCCAGACCAAAATCTCCTATTTTAGGATGAAAGTTTTCATCTAGAAGTATATTACTAGCCTTAATATCTCTGTGGACGATATGTGGCTCAGCTTCATCGTGAAGAAATGCAAGACCAGAAGCTGTACCCCGGCAAATAGTAGTTCGCATAGGCCAGTCCAGAGCAACATGTCTACTAGTTGAACCTGGATGATAATCACTAGATATTAGAATGTCCTGAATACTTCAAAGCTTTTGGGAATCCACAATTTCAAAACACCTTAACAGAATTTAAAAAAAAAAAAAAAAAGACTTATCAAATTGTGTGAACGGAATTAAAAAAAAAAAAGACTTATCAAATTTATTTCAAAATGACTTAAACTGGAGTTAAGGTGATATTTACCTAGTAAAATACTTCCAAGGCTGTTATTCTCTAGAAATTCATAAATTAATATCCTATTAGTGCCCTCAACGCAACAACCAATGATTTCAACGAGGTTTGGATGATGAATATTTGATATCAAGTTAATCTCAGTCAAGAATTCATTTGTTCCCTGTTTAGATTCAGCAGAAAGACACTTGATGGCCACTAGAGTACCGTCTCTTAGAACCCCCTGCAACAGTAAATGGCCAAGCTAAATGAGTATCTTTCCCAATAATTACATCATAATTGGACAATGCTGACCTTTCTCACCTTATAAACAACTCCAAAACCACCTCCACCTATCTTAGTAGATGGATGAAAATCCCGTGTTGCCGATCTCAAAGAATTGAAAGAAAAGAGTCTTACATTGCTGGTAGCAATTCCTAACCAAGCAACATAACATAAAACCAATGTAAGTGGGGAGAAACAACAAAACTTTACACAATTCAGCTGCAAATAAAATCTTCAACAGACAACAAAGCAACTTGATCATGTTGAACAAATCATACATTAACTATCATGGATAACTTAAATGGGAAAATTTTTGGGATCACTATAATTCCTCTCTCACCTTGTGCTTGTTGTGATTGTGACTGAGTATCTTTTCCTTTCCACCATTGAAAGGCACCAAAGCAATTACAACCCATTGCAGAAAATGCTGAGGGTCCTCAAACAGCCAAAACCAATTCATACCCACATCTCTAAAATCACCAAAGAACTGATTTTTAAGCAATGTTATAGAAACAAACCCATAAAAAATAAAACTTTATATTAAGTAAACATGAGCACACAACAAAAATAATGGAACTTGCAACCCTAACCTGGGGTCCTGATTCTGAAACTGTGCCAAGCTGACACTATATTGTTGTTCGGACAAGAGAGATATAAGACAGAGGTGAGTCTAGAGAGAGAAGGTGGAAATTGAATGAGTGCATTTAGCAATAATGAATGATAGCAAAATCAATCAATATGAAACAAAAACTAGTGGAAAGGGAAGTTGAAGTTGAAATTGTGTTTGTATTTTTGATATTTGAAATGGGATGGTAAAAATGTTGGCCAATAACAGAAAATGAAAAATAAAATTAAAAGAAGAGTGAGTGGCATATTTGAAAGTGACACCATTGTTTGATTTCCTGTGGATGAGGCCAAAGACACGGCAGCAAGACAAAGCTTGTGTCTCATGAAAGTCGTTGGTAAGTGATTTTGGTTACTTCTCTTTCAAGGATTTTGTTTTATCACTTTAATTTAATATATCATTTATATAGTTTTAAATTGGATTCACAACTTGCTAAAAAAAAAACAAAGGATTGACAACTTCCTGTTAAATCTAACCAACTCAATTTCCTCAAAATATTTACTTTTTGAAATAAAAATAGCATTCATGTATTGATTTGAAAATATTTATTTTAATAAATGTAGTTTGAAAATCTATCATAATTTGATTAAAAAAATAAACAAATCACTAAATGTACTTTTAATAAATATTTTAATATATATTATTTTTTCATGAACTTTTAATTAAATTAACTTCTACTTTGTCTCATCGTCTTTGATAGATTTAACAAGAATAATAAGATCTAATTTTATTAATGGATACATCTCTCACTACAAAACTGTTATATAACCGATCTCAATAAAATTTAAATCACATTTATTTAAGTGGTGCTAAGAAAAGTAAAAGTTTTCTTTCTAAATTTTTATTTTATAAGTTTTTTTTTTTTTTTTAATTTTTCAAAACTATGTAAATTTAGTTTTGATTTCCATACATCTGTTAAAAGAATTTAGCTACTTAGCTTATAATTTGAGATCAAATAAGTCTGTTTCTCTAGTTGGGCGGGTCGATATTTTAGAATTATAGAACCCAATAAGTCAAATGCTCACATTTGGGACTAGGAAAAATGTGGGTTGGTGTTATCGTTTCATTATATATATATGTATATGTATATGTATATGTGTATGTATATGTATATTCTTTCCAAAAGTATATCTATTTATTGTATTATCAAACTAAATAATAAACACTAATTCTGACTTATTCAAATAAACGGAGCATTTTATAATTAAATGGAAAAAAAATCATTGAGATATATTCTTGTTAACTTTATCTCTACTTATATTGCATAAAATTAATTCTATATGATAAATATATTCAATCAGTTTGATCTCAAAATAATAATATTGATATTAGATTTTAAAATACGTTTGTTGAATTGAGATCAGTCTAAGAATTGACTTCATTGTAAAAGAAAAAATATAAATAACTTTTCTTATAAGTGAGAGAAAGGTTGAATTGGCTTGATTTTCATGGTATGAATAATTCTATTCCTTGTTAGCTACCCATTACCAATAAAACAGTCGTCAATAATCAGTTCAACTTCTCTCATGATGTATACACTAATTTCGGTCAGCTGCCATGGCGGCCAAAAATTTCCAATGTTGATGCAAAATTTACTCAATCAATATGTTACTTTTTATTAACATTTTAATTATTAGTAAGTGTTGCTATCTTAATTGTTAATTATGGTACTTCTGCAGTTACAACCAAGAATTGTAAGTGAGATTCTGTTTCTATTGTGATAGCAAGTAATCTAACATACAAGACAAATTTCAGACATCAATGCAATTCATATCTGGGAAAAATCTAACATACCATTTGTGAACTTCGCAATATTTTAATTATGTTAATTGCATCTCTCCGTTTACTTTGATTTGCATAATCGTGACTCAATACAAGCATATCTCAATAAAGGCATGTCTTTGTTATTACTATATTGCCTTATTTAAAATAAAAGGATCCCTTTTTAAGTAGTCAAATTATATGGACATCTAAATTATTTTTAAAAAAAAAAGTTTCTACATCTAAAAATAAAAAAAAATAATAAATTTGTAAGATTTATTATTTAGAAGATACAGAAAACAAAATTTTTATATCTATTTATATGGATATCAAGAAAAATAACAAAATCAATATGTTCTTTTAGAAAATGACAACCTACTCGGTGGTTAGGTTCAATTAACGTGTTAATGACGACAAAGCACGTGCTAATTAATTAAGTGTTTATTGAAGGGCATTAAAAAGAATTTATAATGTTAAATATCTTGATTAACCCATACACAGGCTACATCAAGAATTCATGACTAATAAATAGTTTCGTACAAGGTTTCACTCATTTGATGATTGATAATAAATATATATATTTTTTAAGACTTTTTATTACCTTATCCATCTATAATTCTTCTCAAAAAAAAGAAAAAAAAATTATTTTATGTCCCATCATTTTAAAATAAAAATAAAAGAGTTAAAATTTATCAAAATCAATCATTATCTGTATCATTATCTAAATATTTATTCTCATAATTGAAAGACTACTTCCATCCATAATAAGTAGAGAAAACTAAAATGTGTATGATAAAAATTGAACCCATCACCTTAGTCAATGGAAAAGTGCACAATCATTTATACCGATACCTATAAGCAAAAATTTTCCAACATCTTAATGTGCACCGATACCTATAAGCAAAAATTTTCCGACATCTTAATGTGCACCGAACCCAAAACTAGGGACAATATGCGTAAGTCTAATCACAATCTTGTTTCAGGAAGCTGATTTTATCATCTTTGTAATAATGTTAATGAAGCATAAAACATTCAAGCAGGAGCTTTTCAATTCCTGATAATCACGGTTCATATACACTGCATAGAGTAGTCCTCATCATTTCAAGTAAATAGTTCTCATTACTTGAAAACAGTTTCAAATGTCGATTCAAGAAGACAGTTCATCAACATCCAACTGATTGTTACCGACATAGGAAAGTGCAATATGCCCCTGCAGGATGTTATGTGATGCCCCATAGAAAGAACACCATGTCCTTTTGAAATGGGTTGTTTCATTTCCGTCTACAAATGGCGAACGGGTGTCACCTACCGCGTTGGCTGGAAGGAGAGGTGTTACCTCTCTCACTTCCGAAATCATGTTTGTCTTCTATTTCAATCTCATCTAAACAAAAGCAGTTGTTGACACTGGGTTCTGAGCTAGCATTACTGCTTGTGGCAAGAGGAGAATCCGAAACACTGAGTGTCCTGCTTTTTGTGGATCCTGATCTCACACTATACATAGAGGAAGCCGGGATGTTCGTCATCAGAGGCCTCAGATTACCTGTGATGCTACGTCTTATATCCTACGTTAAGGAAATAACCAAATCAGTTAACAAGTAGCAATATGCAATTGTGGTGCCGTGAGAAAATGATATATATATAATGCATACCATGTGTCTCAAAGCCATGTCAAGAGATTTCTTTGAGAGTGTTCTCCCAAAGCCTGATCTGTCAAGGGATGAAGATGACTTTCCAGCAGAATTATTATTGGAGAGGTGGTGATCTTGCTTGGGTGGTGCCAGTTTCCTCATGTTGACCACTCTTTCAACCATTTGGGTTCCCATTTGCACTGGGCTCACATCATCACTACAACTAGTATTTACTTTGCGCGCAGAAGGAATGGAGCTCCCATTACCACGGGTGCTGCCGTTTGAAGTCCTTACTCTAGAAGGCGAGCAAGATTGTTGTCTACGTCTACCATGGGATCCAACATCAATAGATGACTGAGCGCTTGTTGCTCCTGGCCTGCCGCGAGAGGTAGAAGCTGGCCTTTCTGGCAATATTGTCCTTAAATTTGGTGGAGCATCAAGTGAGAAACCAGGGATCTCAGAGGGCTTCCAGGGCCTGGATTTTACTGTTGGAGATGAGCCACGTGATGGAGCTGGATTTTTCAAAGTTGCGGAACCTGACTTTGACACTGAAGAAGACCGACTAGGAGGAGCAGATACACTAGGTGCACTTGATGGGGCTGATGCTCGACGGGTCGGTGTTGCAGATCTTGATGTTGATCTAGAAGTGGGTGTTGCTGATCTTGACACTGGCTTAGGAGCCGCAATAGTGGGTCTAGCATTGGGTGTTGTTGATCTTGGCACTGGCTTAGGAGCTGTTATAGTGGGTCTAGCAGTTGGTGTCGAAGAGCGTGCAGTGGATCTAGTAGGAGTTGAGGATCTCATTGCAGAAGCAGCAGGAGTTGAGGATCTTGCTGCAGGAACAGTAGGCTTGGAGGTAGGCAAGGTGGCTCGTGAAGTAGGTGTGGAGGGTCTTGAAGTTGAAGGCTTAGATGTTGTTGTCAAAGTGGGACGCCCAGTTGGTGTAGCAGCTCTAGTTGAAGATGAGGACCTTCTGTTACCAGTACTGGAAGTGTTGAGTCCAGATGACAAAGTTGGATTCTTAGGTGGTATGTTACTCTTTGAAGTGGGTTCTTCCAGGAGATTTTCTAACTGTAACTCCATGGCAACACAAATTTTACTAGTCATGACATAAAAGGTAAACTACAAATTTTCTAAATGAATTACAGTGGAAATACAATTCCAGGGATCATCATCATTGCCAACAAAATGAATTGCATCAACTGGTCAAACAATTTTCAATGGGCCAGTACCATATTCATAGATTTAAACACTCCAATTAACAAGGCGTAAACCGTTGAGGATGTAAAACACTTAAACGTCTTACCCTTGGTTTCAGAGCAGTTGGACGAGCATTAGACATCCCAATTTGACTCACTTTCGCTTTCTGTGATTCCATCTCCAATGAAGGAAAAAGTGGTGTACCAGGTGGTGTAAGAAGCCTGGACACATTATACATACCATAAATATCAAACTAAAATACAAAATTTTACAAGACACCACCGTTTTAACACAATACAACTTCAGTCTTGCACAATTCCATATTCACAAATCAGCAACCAACTTTCGACCAATTGTACAAATCCTCTACATTTCTCAATAAGAACTAGAATTCCACCAAATGGTAGGTGAAGAAATTGGCAAAACCACCATCAGGACCACACTTTTCATTTCTAAATCGGTCACATACAAACAAAAGGTCTAAATCAATCTTTCTAAAATTGATCAAAAACGTACCCGTCCAGAACTCTACAACTTGACATACTATCATTTCCAACAATTTCAAAACAACTCAACAACCTGTGACTCACCATTGCCAAACATCTAAACGTGAACACCAATTAACACATACATAACATCAAATCTCTCTCAACAAACCAACTCAATGCTCTCAGATTCAACCAATCTTACACATCGTACACTAACTATTCTCTTCTCTTAACAAAAATAGTAATGACATGAACACAACATAAACATTTGTAATAAAATTTCCATTAAGATCATAATCTCGACTAGGTCCTGCATTGAATAATATATTAATAATCACACTATGATTATAGCAATCCTAACTACATCATATACAACATATGCAAGTTTTTTGTTTAATATTTTGACTAAAAACAGTAACTTTACAAAACAAAGACATTACCAATCATAATCGGATTTGTCATTCTCCGAATTCAAGAAGTTTTCAGTCGCCGTCGTCTTGCGTGTCACGGCCGGAGCAGACGAGACTAGCTTGGATATCGGAGATCTTCCACCGTTAGATACTGAGTCAATCAAAACATCAATCGATCACTAAACAAACGAACATTTTTTTCTTTATCAAAGTCGAACAAAACTAAAAGATGTACCGAGAGAAGCATCGAGGTCGTCGTTGGAGTTGTGAACAAGAAGAAGACTGTTCTTCTCCTTCTCTCGTCTCCGCATTTCAAGGAACAAAGTGAGCTCCTCGTCTCTCTCTTTCATCACCATGTTTTGTTTTCTCTTTCTTGTCAAAATGTCAACAACAACACCTCTGTTTTTGTAATCACTTCCTTGTCTCCTGCTGCCACTAAAACTGCTCACAAGTCATGAGATTACAAAGTTTCAGCTTTGTAAATCGATCAGACAAGCAGAAAACAGAAACTAGTAGATCTGATTTGATTCCTGCAACACGTTTTTATATGAATAAAAAAGGAAAAACGAAAAAGATCTAATTTGATTCTTGCAAGAAACATAGTAGAAAAACAACAGCTGTTACCGTGTTCATTTTCAGGTAAACGAAGCTAAAAAACAGACCCAAATATTGAGGAAAACAAGTGGAAATTTGTATTTGGATTTGTTGTCTGAAGATAGAGAGAGAGAGAGATGGTTTGGTGAAGCTGGGAAGGTGCTTGACGAGAGAGCTTGTTGTCTTGGTGTTGCTGATTTTGCAGAAATGTGTTTTTCCTTTAAAGCGGACGGGGGCGAAGTTGAAGATTTTGAAACTTAGTTGTGTAAATGACTTGTTAAATGAGAATATTCACGACAATGCCATTTTTGGTAACTGTTGTTTGTGGAGCCTGGTGTGGAATTTATTTGATCGTGATAAAAATTTTAAAATTTAAAATGTTTATCAAGTAAATTCGATTGTAGTTTCAAAAAATAAAGTAAATTCGATTTTTTTTTTTCCGTTTACCAACATTAAATAGCTAAATCAATTGTTGATTATTATTATTTGAGTTTAGTTAAATTACTCAACCACAAATCTTACATTTCAATGAAACTTTTAAATTAACTTCGATAATTATCCTTAATGGTTAGTTAAGATAGTCAAACTGTATGCTTATTTGAAAACAATAATTTTGAAAAGAGAGCCTTCTAGACTCGAGTTAGCTTGTTACTTCTTGATTTATCAAAATTTCCAAATGTTGATATTTAATATGTAATTATTTTGTTATTCTTTAGTATATAATCTATCAAGTTAATTAATAAAAAGATAAAATATTAAATAATCTAAAAATTTATCAAAATTTTATACTTCAATATCATCATAAAATATACTATTATCCAATATGACTCATGACAAAAACAGTTTGAACCATCCCTATTAGGACGTAATATCACAAAAAGAAATATCATGATGATACTCACTCACCCCCCCCTCATGACATTCATTCATTAAGTGATTAGTATACTTTGTTTTTACATCAGTGATAGAAATTCAAGTCTTATTATAATCATTTATATATATCTAGGGAATAATTTTATTTTTTTTGTTATGACCATAAATTTTCAACCCATTATATGTTGATATAGTTAATTACGGGTCACATAAACAAAATTTTGTCCATATAATTATTACTCAAATAAGGTTTTTTTTTTTTTTTGAGAATAAATGGATTTGTGTTAACCATGAGTAAAATTGGTGTTAGTTCTTTATAAACTATACATTGAATTGATGATGGAATCATTTCACCTTCATAATAGTATGAGATTTGTACGAGAATATATTTACATGTCGAATCAAATCTGATTTATTTGCAAATCGGGCGCGTAATTATAAGACAGGCCAAAATCAACAGATTTTAATGTTAGGAGAAACATTCTTGTCTCAGCCTATGGGGCATATAATTGACATTTATTGAGTAGCTGATAATTCCCTGATTAGAGGATTTTTTAATTATATTAAATTAAATTAATTTTTATTTCAATTCTTTTATTTTAGACAGAGAGAGAGAGAGAGAGAGAGAGAGGAATTCAAACTTAACTCGAGTCTTTTAAAGATGCAGCAGAGATTTAAACGGGGGCTGTTGGATATCTCGAGATGGTAAACCTATTGATCGGACGGTTACAATTGAATATGAAGTGACTAAGAGACTGAGTTTGAAGTGAGCCTCGATATTTGTGCTGTTCAAATTAGATAACTGTAGTATATATTGTAACCCATGCATTGCCTTTCCCTTTGAAACTGTCTTTTGATTTTATTTTTCCTGAAAAAAACATCCATAATGACTCACTTTTCCACCAATCGAAAATCGCCTTTTCAACATGTAATTATATCAACTTCTTTTTTTATTTAAAAAAAATTATATAAACTTCTTTAGTTTACTTTCTAAAACGCTAAAAATATTAATATTAATTTTTAAAGTAAAAAATTAGTATTAAATAGATTAAAGAACTATTAGAATCTATTGACGTCAATAATTAGTTACATGATTCAGATTTCTATCCACATAATACGAACGTTAATATTAATGTCAAATTGCTAACATTTGAACCTCACCCCTTTTACATATTAATATTAACGTTAATCTATATGAATTGACTAGATAACCTTACACTCACCTTCATTTGTAATGTCATAGTTTTGGATCAATACCAAATATTCAAATACAATATAGGAATTCAAATTTTCAATGATATTGGCAATATACAATATTAATCCAATTTTTTTTTTTTTTTAAAATGAAAAAAAGGGTCCCCGTGAAAATGATGTTTTGCTATGGATTTTCAGGTTTCTGAATTCTTTGGAGTTTCTGACATGAAAATTGATAGATAAGGGGACCCTCCAAAATTATGTGCTGCAATCAAAGACCGGAGAAGACAAAAAACATTGCTAGATGTTGATGTTGGTGTAAATGTATCTGATCGTTATAAATCTCCTGCACCACGTTATATTTTGGCCACTGATGTTATTCTGAGGACCAAAGCATTGAATTAATAATGACAAGCATTTTCATTTTGGTGCTATGTGTTGGAAGGGGCCCATAGAAGGAGGAGGATTGACGTTAGTTGAACATTTGATTTTGAAGTTAGAATGCGAATGATCGGATTGAACTGGGCTGCACTTGGGCCACGTGGGTGCCACTAAATGAGACTAGGGTTTTCCATGATTGAGTTCAAAGGTGGGTATGTCCCAAGGTGGGGAGGAGAAAGGTTAAAGGAAGGTAAACAAAGCACTCAAAGAGAGGCATTGAAAATTTGTTTCACATGGGGTCCCGATGATCATGTTATTTGCATGTAATTCAACAAAAAAACATTCATTTTCCTATGAAAATTTGTTCTAATGTTGTCGCATCATGTTGTAGATAAAATGGGAAAAAAAAAAACAAAAAACAAAAAACTAGATTCTAGAAGGTCCAAGCTAGAAATTAACCGAGCACAAAAGAAAAAGGATGATATTTCTGACCCATTCGGTGACAAAGAACACTTATTCAATCTTACGATGATCCAAGTTTGATTAGACCCACTATAAGTGATATCTTTAAAAATGAATAGATATATAAAACCTTCAATAAAATTATTATGGGAAAAAAAATTTGCACCCAGAAGTTCTTATAATTTATAAATTCATTAAATTTTTCAAATGCTAAAAAATACAATTTGAAATACTATAAATTTAAAATAAATATATAAATTTGAACTGTATTTCAAGTTTGGGTTGGCCTGGCCCATGAAAATCAGATATCTAACAAGTTTTATTGAGGTCCAAATCAAAATCTTGTTCTTTAATCACAAGCCCGAACAAGAACTATGCGGTAGCCTCATGTACAAGAAAACAGTAAGCGACACAGTGTCTCACCCAAGTTAAGTAATTTTCAGGCAAAAAATGATCAAGCACGTTAAATTGTTAGGTCCTTTAGCTGGAGAATTGCTAGTTCTCCAGAAGAACGAATAATGGTCTAACATTTTCTGAACAGATTCTGGTGAGTATTGCCCGAAGATTGTATCACATGAGAACTATCTTCAACAAAGGTTTCAAAACCAGATAAATTGAAATCTAAAAGTCAGCATCATTCTAATGCACTATTTTGGGGAAACTAATGATGCGCAGAAGCTAATGGTTTGAAAACCACCAAGGCAGGGTTGAGCAAGAAAATGGGGTGCCAAGAATATACACCTCAATGAAAAAGATGATCAGCTGCTCAAAAAAGTCGATCAAGCGTCATCAGCATCACTTCCACCAACTAGGCCATCCTGGCTCCCCAGGTAACTGCTTCCATCAGGACCCAACACCTTATACCTGCTCAATAATAAGCTCAATCAATGTTCAAACCATCCGCTTTAACTAGCTACGAACAGTGATTCAATACCTTTCGAGAATAAATTTTCCTTCCTTGTACTTCTGAGACTTCTCATGTGCAGCCTCCTGGAATCAGTACACAAGAGTCCCAGAGTAAGTAATGGAAGAAATACCTGATGCAATGGTGTGTCAATAAGAAACCAAATTATAAGCTTATGAACAAAATCTTACATATTTCCATCCCACAATCGAGCCACACCCCACACAGAATATGTCAACAACAGTGTGCATTCCAGTCATCATCATTCTCTTTTCCTTTTCTCCAACTGTGATGTTCACGCTGTTATGCATAGAGACAGCATAATGTCACTTGGAGCAATTATATGCAAGCATTGAATACAAAAGGATGGGACCGTTATTTTGTTTTTTTCTTTTTTCCTTTCACGGATGGAGAAAATGCAACACCATTATTTATGCCTTTGCAGCTACCACATTGTCCATATCAACAAGGGATAGAGAAACAATATGTGGACAACTATTCAACGAGTATGTTAGACATTTTTTTGGCTAATCTGTGGCAAGTCTATCATAGGAAACACTAGACACTCATTTGAACAGAACCTCAAAAAAATCGAACCACGTGCTTTGACAGAAGCTAAAAGCTTCTATATAGTCAACACTCATAAAAACTAAGCTTGTATTTACCCAAACCATGAATTTGTTGATGCCATGCCAACACAATGATAAATGTCAGTACAACATACATGAAAAGAAAGATTAACACTGTCAATATCATGTGATTGCCTAAACGTTAAATGTAATAAGCACCAGGACCATAACCAAGGAATACAATACTTACGCCTTATCAAAGAGATAAGCCTTGCCATGCCTGCAGTGAAAAGACTGAAACACCAGTGAAAAAACACGATTAGAATTACAGCTTGTTGCCTTCCAGTTCTGACAAAAAGATAGCTAGAATTTGCCTATCAATCCTCAGACGATCCAAAGGATATAAAATATAACAATAACAAAGGAATAATCGATATTGAAAACCAGCAGGATGACAAAATTCTATAACAATCACTCCCTTTTGTCGCCATTCATAGTTACAATAATCAGATGAAGCTTTGAACAAACTTGTTTATTTAAAATTTCCTTGGTGATATAAGCCAATGAAATTAACGCATGTAAAATCACTCGTTTTTCAAACCAAACAACATCTTAAGCGTGAAGGGTACACTCCAACCCTCCAATCCAAACCTAAGCAAAAAATTGTTAAGAGTACAAAAACGAAAAGTCTTCTAAATTACGTCTACAAAACAGAGAGAAGTATCAAAGATAGATACAACACAAAACAGATTTTCCTGTCAAGATTATATATACGACCACAATACAAAACGGAAATATAAACAACAAACCAGTTCACACATTGCACATGTTCAATATGCATCAAATAACCCAAGTAAATTCAATAGAATTACTGATTTTTTCCCCTATAACTCATAGCATCTTTATCTTTTACTTCGCTAGCACCTTGCATCTCCATTACCAAAACTCAACAATGCAAATACAATGAGACCTTAGAAATGACGTCCTCAGCGATGGCGAGATGGGTTCGGCAGTGCTTGCAGCTGTAGATACTTCCATCAAGAGTGATCACGAACAGTCTCCCCATGTCTCTATTATATGTATCTATCACTCTATCCACCACCAACCTGTCACCACAACACATGTTTCAAAAGATATAAAAACACTATCTCTATATCAATCTATTTTACATTTTAAAACCACCAACATATTACCCCAAATTAGAAAAACAAATACACCAAACAAAACACAGAAATCGTACACGATAGAGTTGGAAAAAATTCGTATAATGAACAGATCAAGTGAAATGTAGACACCCAGAAACATGACATGCAGAGACTATGAGAAGCAATAGGAAATGGTTTTTGATTGATCTTACCAGCAGTTACAGACACGACCCAGAAGTGATACAATCGTCACATTGTGAGGCAACACTTTGGTTCCTCTTATATATAAATATATAATGTAACGTTTACGGAGGGAGGTCTGCAATGCTTGAACACGTGAGATTTTTTTTGAGCCAGAAGAGTCACGACACATGTCACAATTTGCTCCCTAAAATAATTGCGACATATGGTAATTTCCATGTTTTATTTGGAAGAGATTTGCTTTTAAGATAAAATAATAGTCTTAAAATAATTTTAATTACAATATCTTTGAATTTTAATATTAAGAAGAAATAAACATTAAATTAATAAGAATAATGTTGGACTTTCTAAATATTTTACCAAAATCTATAACTATATGATGTGACATATGAGTTGTGAAGATTCTATTAATAATCACATCATCTTATGATTTATAAGGTCTTGACAATTCATTTATCACAGATTTTGATAAAATATTTGGAAAGTTTAGTATTACTCAATTAACAAACTCATAATCAGGTATCACTGCAGTGGATGGAAAACATCTTTCTTAATTTTATAGATTTCAACCTTCATGTTGTTTGTGATAAGTTAGAATTCATTTATATAATAATTTCACTAAAACAAAAATGTATGATAAAGTTTTCAAAAAGAGTAATGTTAGACTCTTCATTTTTTTTTGATCTAAATTCATGCTTAAATAATATGATATATTAATTGTCAATATCATATTAATTATCACGTCATCTTATAATTCATAACACGTTAACAATCACATGTCACATTATTTAGATAAAAATTTTGGAAATTTAGTATTATTCTTTCAAAAATGTAATATGAATATATTTGACTGTGACTTTAAGATTCAGTTGCGGGTTATTCAAATAGATCAAGAAGATTGGACTACTGATTTAAGAAGCAAATGATGGTTACTTTTATAAAGTAATAGGATAATAAATTATATGAAATTTAATGAATCTTTTGAATGATTGAGTTGCCCTCCTTAATTTTATATAAACACTTACTAGATCTCAATCTTAATCATGTAAAAATGTACTTAAAACAAATTGAAATTAAAATACATTTATATATCTATCTAGATATTTTAAAAATTCATACATAATACTTTTGAGGCTTTTAATAATTTTAATAACAAAAATATTTGATGTCATTAAATTTGTAATAAATTATTTTTCTAACACAGCTCATCATCCGAAAATTTGCAGCAATATAAAAATTACCCTTCATTCTGGCGATGGGCCTGTTTTTAACTTTTCTTCCGTTTCCACTCGGTACACACTTGGAATACTGACTAGTTCACGTAGATATCCGCATATCAAAGTTATCGAATAAAGCATATTCGGCGATCTAAGAAATGAGATCCTTAATTCACTTGAAAACATTTGTTTTATTTTAAGGTCCTACGACATTATTCAATATATTCATCTTTTATTGGATAAATGTGTGTATATATATATATATATATATTTGAAATCGGCAAATGTATATATATTTAATTAGAATCGGCAGACGAGTCTAGCCATCATTCCTGGAGTAGGATAGACAATTTTTGAATTTTTGGGTAGAGGTTAAATGAACCCAGGAATCTAGAAAATCTCAAATGGTCATACATATCTGAGGAAGTACAAACATGCTTATCACAAAACTACCAGGAAATATTTGGAACACATTCCATTTATCTTCTTCAGTGAAAATATGCACACTGGCAGCCATTAAGCTGTATGATAAGATCTTAATTGACTACAGTCGTGCTTTTCAATAACCATGCATGGCAACTTAATAGAAGAATGCTATCTCTGCAAATGCTGAAAAACTAGAAAGAATCGCTGAAAAGGGTCCTGTTGCTGAAACCCTGTTAGGAAGAAGAAAGTTTGGTTTGAGGGAGTTGTCCTTTAACCTGACCTATTCTCTGAGGAGGCCATACAATGTGGGTCACCCTTCCAAGAACTAAGCCCAAAGGAATCTGCATAGAATAGCTTGCTCAGGTTAGGCAAAGAAAATCTGAACGAAGAATAAGGGTAATAGCTGAAAACTCAAGATGCTTGCTACAAGTTGCATCCTGCAATGTACATTAACTAAGCCAGTCAAAAAAAATTTATCGCTTAAAATTATGGCACTTAGAAGCAACTTCTAATCGGTAAAAGTTGTATATAAAAGTTTACTTCACATATTTGCATTAACTTTTGATAGGGAATGATTGCATTGGAAACCGAAAACTACAGAGCATCAATAAGGGGACCATTCAGACTGAACCATAGGATCAAATCATGAATTAAGGGTTCTTCTTCTTTCAGAGTCTGAATGGTTTTTGAATAAAATTACTTGATAATGATCTATCAGAACAATTGATAACTCAACAATTCATCAGTCTGGTGTCAGAGAATAACTCACTGGGCCAAAAGATCTTGAATCCAAGCTAAGAGATGGATCGTCTCCCTCAACCCAACAATGTCCATCTGGAATCTTTACCACATCAAAATCACGACTTCCAACCCAGTCACCTGGTAAACCAGTAATTCTCTTTATGAGTTTCTCTTTGTGATCGTTAGGGGAGCTGCAAAAGTGCAACTACAGCATATTTAGATATCAACATCAGTATTATTACTTCATTAACCTTAAGAAACGCATCTCCATATACATGACAAATATCTACACTAATGCAATTGTATAACAGACACCCAAAGGCTTTCAGATGAGAGAAAGCTGAAGACCGTGAAGTATCTCAAACAGTCGTGTTCACTTCACATATATTGACCCGTAAAAGATGGACAATACTCTGAAAAAAAAACAGTTCTGTCCTGTATATAAAAAACAACAGCAGCACAAACTCAAACCGCAAATGAAATCTGAAAGCAATCCTGTATATAAAAGACAAGCCTAAACAACCAATCCAAATTTCAACCCAGCTTAGCTCTAGTTCACCTCAGATAACTCATAATTATAATTTCACTAAAAACATCCTCCATACAAACCAAACACAAAATCACAACTCGTTCATATTCAACTACCGTAAAAATTAAATTCACAAATATATTGCAAGCATTTAAATCTTCATGTTAAACAGACTCAAGTTGTCCAGCCTTTAACCTACACCATACGAAATTACACTTCCCACAAGCCAATAAAACCAATCTGATACCTTTCAAGTAACATGTCACACTGAACAATAGATATACACTTAACTGATTAGCAAAAATATTCAATTTTCACTTGACAGCACAACTAAACATTACAAATTACAACAATCATGTTAGAAAAGGGTCTTGAGCCTAACTCCACCACAAAAGTTAGCTCATCAATGGAGGTTCATCCTCTCCTCATAAACCAATGCAAACCCACTTCTTCAACCAATGTTATTTAACAAATCACATGTAGGAAATGTGAAAATATTACCTGAAAACCACCACATTGCCATGAGAGAACTTGTACTTGTCAAGACAAAATTTTTCCACCAGAACCCAATCATCTGCATATCCAAAATCTGATAATCAGACAACAATTAAGTATCAACTTCAAAACACTCCCATGAAAAACATTACCGGAAAATGAATTGGTTGGAGGATTGAATGTGGGTGACATAGATGAGCCGCGAACTGGAAGAACACTAGCGTATCGATCGGAGATCGTAAGACCTACTATACCAAATGTGAACAAATTCTTCGTGAGACTCCACAGAAAGTTACCAGCCGCCATTTTTGAATTTCCAAAATTTTCAACAAATTAGATTCATGTCAGGTGGAAAGTGAAGCCATCTGCAGCGAACCATAAACAAACATCAACATAACAAAACAACGAAGTCATGCACCGATTTTTCGTGAATTGACAAGATTTCATGCAATTTTCACTTACCTGCGAAAAGGAAAAAAAAAAAAAAAAAATTAAAAGAAATCGAGCGAGGGTTTAGGGTTTTACTTACTACTACACTAGTCCGAGCTCCGAGGAATGGCAACGGGTAGGTTCGGGACGATTTGACAAAGTACATACCCGAATCCGCAAAGGTTTCCACGGGTTCGAGTTCGGGTATATCCCCGCGGGTACAACAATACCCGCCAAATGAACCTAAAGCAAATGAAACAAACAGTGAAACCAAACTGCAAATGAAACAAACAGTGAAATCATTCCGCAAATGAAACAGAACACTAAATCAAACTGAAAATGAAGCAAATGAAACTAAAGCAATGAAGCAAAGCAAAGGAAACAGAACACAAATTCACAAAGCAGAGCTACTCACGGCGGCTGAGGAGTGAGGACCGACGCTGTGTTGCCTGGGCAGATTGAGATGGCGACGGCGACGGTGCCAGAGACGGGCACGACGAAGCTCGGTCGGAGTCACGGCGGTGTCGATGTGGTCGGAGAGGGAGAGAGACGATCGGGGATTCGGTTTGAGCAGCGTTTGAGACTCACTTGACGGTTGGGCAGAAGGAGACGACGACGGCGACGGTGCGAGAGACCGAAGACGGGCACGGTGAAGCTTGTACGGAGTCACGGCAAGTTGGCTAGGTTGATTTGGCCGAGAGGGAGAGAGTGAGACGATCGGGCAAGGGCTTTGACTTGTGTTTGAAAACAAATTTCATTATATTGAGTATTTGAGTGGAGGTTGTGACGAAAAAATAAAGGGATAATCCCAAAAAACCCCTTGACGTTTAATAGATTATCCATTTTCCCCCATATGGTTTCGTTTTTATCCAAAAAACCGTCTAACTTTCAATTAAACACCCAAAATACCCCCTGAAAGCGTATAAAATGACAATAATACCCCTGACCATAACGGATTCCGTTAAATTATATAATTGACCGTTTGACATCAGGGGTAAAAAAGGAAATTCAATAAAAATTTAATAAAAATAAAATAAAAAATAATATTAAATATGATATTTTTATTTAAAAATAAAAAATAAAAAATATATATTTAATTTTTTTTTACCTATCTGATCCTCTCTCTTCTCCGTCTCTCTGTCTTCTCATTTTCTCTCTCTCTCTCTCTCTGCATCTCCGGCCGCTTTTGTGGGGGAAGGGGGGTTGACGGCAGCGGCGGCGTGGTGGAGAGATCCGAGACCCAGATGGGTTTTCGATCGTGGAGATCCAGATCTCCACGATTGGAGACCCATCTGGGTCTCGGATCTCTCATTCTCTCTTCTCCCTCTCTCTTCTCTTTTCCTCTCTCTCTCTCTCCATCTCCGGCCGGCTTCTCTCTCCCTCTCTCCATCTCCGGCTGGCTTTGTAGGGCGTTTGACTGCGGCGGCGTGGTGGAGCTCGGGGGACCCATTTCGGGTTTCCGATCGTGGAGATCCTTCTGGGTCTCCACGATTGGAGACCCGAACTGGGTCTCCAACGGTCGGAGACCAGAGACCCAGGTGGGTCTCCAACGGTGGAGACCCGAACTGGGTCCTCACCGGTGGAGACCATATGTTTTTTTTTTTTTTTTTTTTCTGTTGTGTTCTGTTGGTTTTTTTTTTTTTTTAATTTTTTTGTCTAATGGTGTTTGTTGATGATTGTGGATGATTGTGGGAGATTGTTGTTTACTGATTGTGGGAGATTGATGTTTAGTGATTGTGAAAGATTGATCTGGAAACCCAGAAATGGGGAGAGAGAAGAAAGAGGGGATTCAGTTGAAGCTGATGATGGGTCATGGCTGTGGAGATCCAGATTGGATCTCCACCGTCCATCCAATTGGATGGACGGTGGAGATCCAATCTGGATCTCTAATTTTTTATTTTATTTTATTTTATTTTTTATTTTATTTTTTAATTTTTTAAAACATTATAATAGGGGTAGTTTGGTATTTTTATTTAAGTTTAATATTTCTGTTATTAAAGTAACAGAATGTGGTTTTTTGGATAAAAATGAAATGGCATAGGGGAGAATGGATAATCCTTGAAAAGTTGGTTGGTTTTTTAGGATTTTCCCAAAAATAAAAATGTGTGTTTGAACATACGGGTAAACAAGTTCGGGTATGGATTTTCCATACTCACACCCGAACCGAACCCTTCGAGTTCCAAGTTGTTATGTCCGTTTTCTCGACCTGGGCAAATAGGTCGGGAAAGGCCCAGAAGACATGAATAGAAATGAAAGCCCTGGAGGGCAACTTCGGATCGCTACCTCGATCTCGTCCAGCTCGCCAGGCCCTCCAGATCGCGAGATCGCTTAGTCGAGACCGTCAGAAGCACACTTCCAGCCCACATCGGCACCGGTCCAGTCCGCATGATTCGACGAACTAGGAAGCTCGTACCAGGAGATACCTTGTACTGCAAGTCACTCGAACCATCAACTCCCCTGACTTCCCGCCGGAGACACCTGTGCAATTTCCAAGGAGTACCTAATACAGCAGTCATGCATTTAATGTAAAGAAGACTTCTCCTGGCGCATTAAATACAAACGTATGCATGGAAAGAATAATGATTACCTTTACAATAAATGAAACATGATTCATGTCCGGATTAGTTGAGATTATCACTGTTTTTAACGTGTATTACACTCTTTTGTATTTCTTTTTTTCATCACTCCTTCTCTATAAATAGAGGAGATTTTTACTGTACAAGGTGCGAAAGATATACTGGAATACCGTCACTCTACCGGAATTACCTCATAGTGACCGTGGATGTAGGCGCAGTGGCCGAACCACGTAAAAATCCTTGTGTCTTACATTCACTCTTCTCTCACCTTTCTTCATTAACTAGCTCATTACTACCAGTTAACAGCCACGACCAACATTCCTTCACCTTTAATGCGGTCCACCAACTTTAAATCGCCATTTACTTCGCGTTAACTATCTTAATCACCATTTATTACCACGTTCGCAGTCTGGGCCCCTGAATATCTGAGTTGACCGTTTCCGAACGTCAACACAAGTAAAGCCCATATCCATTTACAAACCCGTTTAGTCAAATTTATATCCGCCTATCACAGACATATATCCATGGGTGAACTGACTCATAGGTAAAATTAGTCATATTTGTTATATGAGTTTAGACTGGGTTTGAATAAAATCTAGTTCAATGGTAACCACATCGGTTAGAAGGATACCAGGCAAAGGTGTCAGCGTTGGTGATAATGGTGGTGAGAAATTAAAGCGGGAGTGTTGGTGACTTTCTTCAATTGCTTGATCTAACCATAGGTTTGTTTATTTTTCTTTCTTCAACTGCTCGACAGCGTTGGTGACAATAGTTTTTTTTTTTTTTATATTTAAAATTGATTTTATCCAATCTCATATTATATCAAACACATCACAATATTAATTTATCAAATCTCGTACTAAACATATCATATCACTAATTTATCCAATTCAATCTAATCCTACTCAATTCAATCCAATCTCATGAAAATAATTTAATTCAATCTCACGTGCAAAACAAAAATGTAAGCTACGTTTGATACATGGAATTGGAATGAAATTATTTGGATTGAATTGAATTAGAAAAATTATTGTTCCATATTTGGTAGAGTTTGCGATTGAATTAAAATCATATCATATTATGTTTGATGTAGGTTAGAATTGAATTACAATAAAATTAATTTAAATATTTTCTAATATACTTAAAATTAATTTTTAAAAATTCTTTAAAAAAATTGACCCAAAGAAATAAAAGATGCAGATGGAATGTTTATTCTCAAACCTATCAAATCTCATCGTTTTGATTGAGAATGAACATTTCCATAAGAGGAAGATTTGATGGAGTTTATGATTGAGTTTGAAATCTCACCTATTACTTTCCAAATATAAGATTTGAGAATTTGAGATATTTTGAATCTCAAAGCTACCTTAAATCCCATGTTTCAAACATAGTTGTATTGTCGGAGATGTTGAGCTTGCTACTTTTGAGGATTTTAAAGTTTAAACTCATATATTTAATTTTTTTAATACTTTGAAACAATAAAAAATGATAGATTATATTTTATTTTATCCACTTAAAGTTTTACATTTTAAAATGGATTTTATTTTTTAAAAAATTCAACTCATTTAATTAATATATATATTTAATAGTTAATTTACTAGAAAATTATTTACTTAAACAAATTTTTTTAGTTCTTTTTTCATTTGTGTTCTTTCTCGGAAATGTTTTAAAGTTTAACGAAATAAAGACAAATTCTAGTTCTTCTACTGCTAAAACAGTAAGAAATTAACTGTTGTGGGTATGTTTTGGGTTGTATAAACGGACTGGTAAAAGCCCAATAAACTGATCTAAAGGGTTTATCCAATAGACAAAGTCCAGAATCCAAGGGATGGACCCAGTAGACGAAGACCCCAGCTCGCAGGATGGAGCTCTTAGCTCTCAGCTCTCAGCTCTTAGCTCGATACATCCAGCTTACAGGATGGAGCTCTCGGCTCCCTATATCCAACTAGCAGGATTGAGTTCTCAACTCTCAGCTCGTTATACATCCAACCGCAGGATTGGGCTCTCAGCTCTCAGAAGCTGGCAGCAATTAAATCCAAGACAAATTCGAGCTCTTTGGTTTCGTGTCAGATGTAATCTCTCAGATTAAGACTTCCCGATCTCTGATCTCGTACCTGTGAGATCTATACTATCCCGAATCCCGAGGATCATTTAATGTAGTGATGTCTATATCAGAGTTGTTAACTAATGCAGTATGATTATAACAGAGTAGTTAATATAATAATTATTTTTTAACGTGTATGACACTCAATTGTAATCCCCCTCTATAAATAGGTGTAAAATCTCTTATATGGGGGGACTTTAGAGAGCTTTTTAGTGATATGGTTACTCTGCCAAAATATATTTAGAGTGACCCGTGGATGTAGGCACCATTGCCGAACCACGTAAAAATCTTTCTTTTTGTCTTGTTCTTCCTCTCTTTTCTCTTTAGTATGCTTTGTTGCTCTCTAATTGCAGGTATTGGGCGTTGAATCTCTTAGTCGACCGAATCCTATCGTCGACGTTAACGAAGATAAATATTCAATTTACAAGTAGTAGTAATAATAATAATAATAACAACGTATATCAACTCAATATGTTTTCACTTCTTGAAAAATGTATCGAAACTATAAATAATTTTGGGAATACTTCCATTTTTTATATGACATGTATTTGTTAAAAAGTATGAATTACTTAAGTCAAAGTATAGAGGTAAAAGAATAATTTTTTCAAATAACATAGGCTCAAAAATAAAGTCTATTGCTCGTTCAATTTGTCATTAAGTCAATAGCCCATTTGTTACTGTATCACATAATTTGTTTGTCATAGACTCATAGTCACTCAATGGCAAGCTTTTTGTTTCTCAGCTTGTAGTTTATACTTACCATGCCATAACTGACTACATGAACATGCTATATATTATCTGTCTCAAACGATATCATTCCTCAATTGTAATCGAAAATTTTATCATTTACTAATTATTCCTTTATCACAAAGATACCATTAATATATACATAATTTAGTGTATACATAAACACACGTAATAGTCTACACATGTAAAAGTTTATCATTGGCATTGATAATTGACATTAGATGATTTATTATTGAAAAGTTTTCGTTCATCATTCCTTCGTTTTTTTTTTTTTTTTTTTTTTTTTTTAATAAAGAATTTAGTTAATATTCACACCAGAAAATAAATTTTCGTTATTTTATGATAATGTGTTAACATAATCTTTACATATTTCTTTTTTGTACAAATAACATGTGACTAATAAGTCATAACCCTCTCAAATTTTTCTAACGTTTGTTCATGGATTCAATTTCATAAATAAACAAACAGATATCATGAATCATCAACTCACTAATTCACCATTCTCCGCCAAACATCACAATCCCTAGAAGACAAAATCCCTTCTTCACGAATACGAAGCAATAACATTCCTCTTAAAGTGTCAAATGTTATAATCTTTACAAGGGATCATAAAACGCATACACATATATGATAACACACACCAATAATAAACTACATGATGGTTGGTTCGAATAGTCTCTTTCAATTTAAGAGGTTAAGGTGTCAATAATGGTTGTGTGAAGCGGATCACTCAAGTGGGTTGCCCAGTTGTTGAGTGGACCTTTTCCAGTCACGGCAGCTTGCACCGCAAACCCAAGGAAACCAACCATGGCAAGGCGGGCATGCTTGATCTCTGCCAATTGAAGAGTGGCCTTCTTTTCTGGATCAGCAGCCAACCCCAATGGATCGAAAAATTTACCTCCTGGGTACAGCCTCTTCTCCGGGTCAAGCTCTGCGTTCCTCTGGAACTCAATGTATCCAATCACCAATATTTCAATCCAAATCAATGTTGAAATGGAGAATGGAAGTGGTTGTCCAAGGTATGATGATCCTTCCACTAGCTCTACCTGAAAATTCTTATAAACTTTTATAAGTACTTCGGTTCTTGGTTCTTCTTTCTTTTTTGATTTAACTTTCTATATTTTTTAAAAACTTTTAGATCTTGTCATGATAATCCCAAGCAAGGAAATAATCGAAGTAGTTAAATACTTCGATTCTTTCCTTGCTTGGAACAATTTGAGATTTTTTTTTTAATATAATTACAAGATAATAAAAAATCTACCATTCATCTGGTCATACGTTTGCCAACACCAATTGAGGTAAAACATTGTGCAATGTAAAAATCTATTTTCATAGGACTCACATGTACTAAAAATTGAGTAAGGATTCTTCTCTAGTTTTGTTTTTTATTTTGATTTTTTATAAGGTAAGTTAGAGTTTGAATCACGTATAAGAAAGAAAAATAAAACAATTGTGATTATCCATAATCTTTTATGCTAATATGTCATTGAATTATGAAAAATATAAGAAAAAAAAGAGGTGAGAAGAGGGTTCCAACTTTAGAAAATTACGTATGGTTAGAGACAACCTAGGATTTAAAAGAGGGGAAAATAATCGAACCCACAACCTCAATTAGAAGGTGCAATAAACTTAACAATGGTCGCCCCAACTTTTATTATTATTATTATTTTAGGTTAATAGTAAATATGTTAGAAATCTATCAACGTGCATGATCTGAATTTTTACCCCAAAATTGAGAGGCAAGTACTACTATAAGATGAGATTTAAACCCTCACCCATTCGAGTGGATCTGAGGGTACATAACTTTCTGTCTTCTTATTTTTCATGTTTTGATGTGATTTAGAAGTTTTATAGTAACATAATCAATTATAAAAAAATAAATAAAAATTGGAGTTTCGGTTATTTGAGTTGCTACTTTTAGGTTATATGCTTCAAATTTCTTCATAAATCGTAATTTAACCATAACAAATTAACGTTTAACTAAGTTGTAAAATATAATAGAACATCTACAAGTACAAATTTTATAATAACACAGTATATTTAAAAAAAAAAAAAAGTTTTAAAGATGAGTTCGGTTAAGTCAACATTTTTTTTTTCATTTTATGCTTCAATTTTTTCACAAATCATAGTTTATTAATAACTATGTTAATTATATATCAATTTTCACAATTTAATTTAGCTACAAAACTTAAAAAAGCGAAAAAAACATGCATGAAGTTGACGCGACGTGTGTGTCTATATATATATATAACGTACCTTGCCGGCGTCTTGCCAAGTAACTCCGGTGAGCCACTCGACGGATAGAGCACCGAGAGTGGCCAACATGGCCCACCGTCCATGGATGAGCTCGCACTCACGGAACCTCTGCAGGCCAAAGACCTCCGTGTAAGGCTGGAACGGCGTCGACTTCACTTCGCTGCTTTCCACTCTCGTCCCGATGATCTCACCAGCCATATTCTTTGCCAGGTTCTGGTCCAGCGAGTCCAGATCATACTGCAAGTACTCCGCTGGCTTCCCCAGCCCGAATGGATCGAACCCGTAGTCGCCCACCAAGCTCCCGTCAAGATATTCAGGGGCCTTGGCTCCTGGGTACCAGAGTGGACGGTCTGAGTTGGGCTTCGAAAATTTCTTGGGGGCTGCTTTCTTTGTCCCGAATCCGAACCGGGCTTGGACCCGGCCTGATTTGGAGTAGACGTCGGCGGGGAGGCGGGTTCCAAGGAAAGAGGAGGTGGTGGCTGCTGCTGCTGTGGTGGAAGCCATGGTTTTTTTTGTGTTAAGTGAGAGTGAGGCCGTGTGTTTTTGGTTTGGTGTTATATTTGGCAGAGAAAACGAATCTTTTTGTTTAGTTTGGATACTTTATCTGGCGTGGTGATCGGTGGCCGTTGGATTGAAGAGCGTATCCATCTGACGAATGGAAGAGTATCTCCCTTATCTATCTCTTATCTGCTTGTGAGAACTGGTGGGGTCTCTGATGTTAGCAATGCGTTAGAGAGAACGGTGGTTGATTGTGTGATTATTTATTTATTATTATTATTTTTTTTTTGTGGTTGAGGTTGATGTGGCACATGAGAAAATGCTTTTTATGG
The DNA here is from genome assembly GCA_019925255.1 of Litchi chinensis. NCBI lineage: Eukaryota > Viridiplantae > Streptophyta > Magnoliopsida > Sapindales > Sapindaceae > Litchi > Litchi chinensis. The sequence continues at coordinate 3,850,041 of CM034475.1, read as the reverse complement.
AGGCGTTTAAATAAAAATCGCCTTCATTTTCTTAATAATGTAATTTTTGTTGAAAACAAAGTAAACTAGTTTGAGTGCGGGAGTTGGAGACTATGATTTAAATTTACGACCTTAGAATGAGAAAAACTTCGATATATTTGACGTTTACATCTACATTATCTAAGATTATGATATAAGTATCTCATCTAATTAGATAAATTTCTCATATAATTAATAATTTATGTTCATATATTATAAGTTTAGATGACCAAGGTTTGTATGTGAGATGTATTGAAACTTTCTTCGTTTTAATCCTTGTAAACTATTTAAATTTCAATAAAAAATAATAAAAAATTGTATTTAATCACTATTACATTATGCTCCATCTAATTAAAACTTAGATCAATCATAATTTAACAATTGGATTGCTATTAAGATGAGAAAGTATAAAGTAAAAGTTACAAATTTAACAATAGAGTTACTCTTAAAACGTGAAAATATATTACAAATTATGATTTAAGGTATTCAGTGGTGGGAAAAGACAAATTATGATTTAAGGTACTGAGTGGTGGGAAAAATTTTCAATGTATCTTGCTGCTGTATATAAGTGACTAATAAAGTAATAATATAAAAAATATATATTCAACAGATTATTAACATCGTATAATATTATATTATCAAATATAATCTATACATATGCATCATTCAAAATATCTAAGTGATATCTTGACAAGAACTTGCTACTGCTTGTTCACTTCATTTGTTTTTATTTACAATTTAACATATTTGCCGGCAAAAAACTAATTCTATCTTTACTAAGGAGGTGTATTCAATTATGGTTTTGAAAGACTTCTAAAGACTTTTTTCAACGAATGACTATTTTAGAATTTCATAGATCAACGACAAAACAATCAACTATATCGGAATATCCAAATGCCCAGTATGGATATAATTTTTATTAAAAATAAATAAATTTCAGTATCCATACCGAATCCATAATCGGCCTGGTATGGATAGATTTTCTATATCAAATACATAAAGGCCCAGTATAGAAAAATGAATGAAAATGGGTTAACCCTGCCACACCCATCATTTTTCCCATTTTCTTTCTCTCACTACATCTTTTTCTCTCACATCCTGTCTCTCCCAAACCCTAGTCACAGCGTCGTTTGCATCATCGATCGTCTTGCTACCACTGATGAGTTTTTCTTCTTCTTCCCATCTTCTTCTTCTTCTTCTTCTTCCTGTCGTCGTCGGTCCCTTCTCTTTTTTTTTTCTTCTCATTTTTTCTCTTCTTTTCTTCTCTTTAGTGAAAAGTCAGTCACCGTTTCCCTTTTTTATGATTGAAAAAACACATTAGTCACTATCACCGTTGCTGGTGTGTTTTTTGATTAATTCAATTTTTTTTAATGGTTTTATTGTATTCTATGTTATTGTTTATCATAAAGTTTGTTTCTTTGTAATGATTTGAAGGAACTTGGAGCTAAGTTTGTTGTTGAATCTATTGGAGTTTTCACTGACGAAGATAGGGCTAATGCCCACTTAAAGGTTTGCTTATTTTTTAATAAAAAAATTAAATCTTGTTGGTTGACTTGAAATCGATATTTTGTATACTGTAATATGTTAGTGTTATATGGTATTTTGTATATTGTCTAGGTGAATTTGTTTTTAATTAAACTTTTGTTTGATCAATTTGTTCGTGATGTGGTGATTGGTGTGTTGTTGATTTGGGGGTTTTGCAAATCAACATTAGGTTCTTTGTATTTAGGTTGCTTTTGAACTTAGTGGATTAGGAATATACATATCTCTTGGTGAAAGTGAGGCTCATATGTGTGTACCATAAAATTTTTGATTGATTTTGTTTAACCATAAGAGTGTCAGAAATATATATATATATATCTCCTTCAACTTATTTTGTATGTTTTTGTTATTAATTTATCTTATTTACTATTCTACATGTGATTTTTATCATGTAAACGTGTTGGTAAATGATAACACCATTTGAATCTGGTTAGATTTTTTAATGTGGATGACTATGGATCCTTTGATTTTTCACACTTGCTCTTTCAATGATATCAATTTGATGAATAGAGGTTTACATTCTCTCAAAAGTTTAATTAATCATGTAGATATAATATTCCAAACTCAATTTTTGGGGTATTGTTTAACTTCTTTATTTAGATATTCAAAGTTTAATAATTTTAATATAATTTAACACTATATTGTTACATGTTTTGTTTTTTAGTGTTATATGCATTCAAATGGACAAGAAGTAGTTAAGATTTTCTAAGTTAATGTCATAAACTCAATCTATAAGGATATAAGATTTAAACTTTCAATGTTCTTAATTAACAACTTTTTATGTTCCTTTTAAACTTTTAGAGTGTTAAAAGAATATAAAGAGGGAGCCCAAAACTTTGTTGAGATCGCGAACAAACATTCAATAAATCCTGACTTCATCTTTTGCCCTTGTAAAAAATGTCTCAATAGGAGATATCATCACACTAAGATAGTGTATGCGCACTTAGTCATTAATAGGATGAATCTTCACTACACGACTTGGGTCATGCATGGGGAACCCCTGAAAGCTTTCGCATCCGTTGAAAATATTTCTAATATATTTATAATGTATAGAGATGCAAACCTTGCAAATTATTGTAATATTGAACCTGATGTTGAAGTAAGAGATGAAAACATCACTGATAATTTGGATACTATTAAAACTTTTTTGTATGAAAGTTGCTCAAAGTACATTAAATTATCAGTTATTGTAACTTTATATAAATATAAAGCTACGTATAATCTCTCCGATAAGGGGTTTGATGAACTTCTTAACATCCTTCGAGACATGTTGCCATCAAATAATCTTCTATCAGAATTATTGTACTCAACAAAAAGTTGCTTTAAGTGTTTGACTTAGGATATGAAAAATTTCATGCATACATAAATGATTTAGGAATAGCATAATTACAAGAAAATTTAGTAAGAGTTATAGTTTGCAATTTTAATCAAATTATTGTTCGTTATCATTGATTTTTATCATTTCTTAAGCTCAAAAAAAGATATTATTGTTTCTTAAATGTGTTGTTCTCTAAGAACTTTATGATTAAACATACACACACACACACACATATATATTCTTGTGAATATATATGTTAGAGAGCGAAAAAAATGGTTGAAAATGAAGATCCTGAAGTCAATAGAGTTAAAACATGGATAGCCAGTCACACACACAAAGATGGGATCACAGTGAACGAGAACATTGCTGAAAAAATTATATGTTACGTTGATTTGGTAAATTATTGTGTTGATTGTATTACATTTGTTTAGTTTTCTAATGTTAATATCACGTGATATCATATATAAGCACAAATAGGGACATTGCATCAAGAATTCTAACCTTCAATTAGAGAGGATACTATCTCTCAAGTTTTAGGTAAGAAGCATTGAGATCGAGTTCGAGAACTGAGTTATAGTGTAACACATTCAGCTGTAAATGCATCTGTGGTTGGTAGACAAAACTTTGCATAATACCAACAATATGTCGATAGTGAGATGACAACTACAAAGCAAACAATTACTTATTTACAAAATTTGCTCATGACTTATTTGCCAAATATAGATCAAGCTCATATACCAATATGTATTCCTTCCATATAACCGGTAAATAACTTAGAACTTTTAAAATTTATTTACTTTCATTTTTTGGTAATTAGTATTTTTTTACCATATCCATGTCTTCTCACAATGTGCTTTTTAGTTTTTCCGTAAACATAATATTTAAGTGGATGTAATCATATTTTTATCGTTTTTGCTATATGTGTGTTTGTGTATATATATATTGTTTGCGTATATATTTATAGAGAGATAGGGTCTCCATTTTGGTTGGATCGATTGTAAAATTATTGTAGTATTTAAATTGCAAAGGAATTAAATTTTTGGTAAGTTCAAAAAACAATAAAAACTCTGTCAAAATTTTTATAAAATTTATTGCGTTTATATATATTGAGTCTGTTACCTATGTTTTGTAAAACAAGGTTACTTAGTTTTTTTTTTTTTTTTGGGTATCCACGTTTCCTCACAACGTGCTTTTATTTTTTTCGTAGACACAATATTCAAGTGGCTCGAATCCAATTGGAGATAGTAAAAGTGTCAAATTTGATGAACCTTGTGCGAAGGTAAATGTTTATGAAATTTATATTATTTACCGTTTGAACTTAATTTCATATATAGATGTAATTATTTAAAAGTTTTTATAGGAGTAATTATTTAAATTTTTGTGCATATATAGTTATTATCTCGAGGTTCTACAGGCCAAACTAATGGATCGATTGAAAACCATTGCAAGTTATAAAATTGGATGGGTGGAGAAACAGTGGTGGCAAAAGCGAAAATTGACTCCAAGAACTCCAATACTAAAGTTCATCACCTCAAGTTTGATCTAGATTATTGATAAGTTTGTGTGAAAAAAGTAATAGTGAGTGTTCCGTTACCATGACCTATTAGCGAGCTGCTAACTTTACAAAATGCATTACACTCATTTATTGTTTGGCTAGTAAAATATATTGTATCTTAAGATTATGTACTGATTTGTTATAACATATCACGATATAAAGTGACTTTAGGTGATGTACATTAACTTTAGGTAATATATATGCATTTTAGATATATGTTGAAATTTGATTAATGGTTTTTGATGTATGTTGTTATTTTTCTTTTAATATTAAATTATATATATTTTGTCAAAAAAATATTTTTAATATTAAAATATTTTCCATATCGAGCAATAGTCTGGTGTGGATACAAGTACCCATTTTGAGCTACGATCCAGTACGGATAAAGATATCTATACCGATTTGGAGTCGAGTATGGATAAAAGTATCCATACCGGTCACATACCCGGTATGAATATAATTATTTATGTCGAGCAATGATTGGTATGGATGCTTTTATCCATACCAAGCCTATGATCGATATAGATAAACATATCCACGTGTGACCTATAGGTCGACCTACTTCCATATCAATTATTGCCCGGTATGGTTATCCGTACCCATATTGGGCAAATGCCCGATATGGATACTGCTATCAACTATACCAGTAATATCCACACCGGACGTTCCGCCCGGTATGGATAGTCAACTATACTAGGCCTCGTTTGGTTATAGTGAGACTTTTAATAATTTTACAGATTTCTGAACATCTCTCATAGACTTTTATAAACTCATTTTTAAAAGACTTTCATTAACTTTAATAAACTTTTAAAAGAAATTATAAAAGATTTTCATAAATTTCCATAGACTTTCATACACTTTCATAGACGAATAATGTGTTTACTTTACTTTAAGGAATCAAAATGATCTGAATTCGGAATGACTTATAACTAGGGGTGGGCATTTGAACATGGATCTGGTCCGAACGACTCGATCCGAATCGATCCGTGGGTGTTCGGACAGGATCACATGTTTAAAAATAGGGTGTTCGGGTCGGCATCCATCAAAACACCATGTTTCACGGATCGGTTCGGATCGGGATATCCAAAACCGATCCGATCCGTGAAAACAGGGGTACATGCGTAATTTCGTATGCCCTTATATAAAGCCCACTTAACTCAGTCTCAAACCCTAAGTTGTCTAACCCGCCTCTCACCCTCAGCTTCAGATCGCGACCTCGACCAGCAACTCGACCCCCACCCACCCAGTCCTTCTTCAGCGTTGACAGCGACGGCAACAGGTCCTTCAGCGTAGCAACCAGCGATGGCGACAGTTCCTTCAGCGTAGCAACCAGCGACCCAACAGTCCTTCAGTGCTGAGAGCGACAGCCCCTCTCAGTTTCAGATCGCAACCAGCAACCACCCAATCCTTCAGCGCTGACAGCAACAGGTCCGAGCTCTTATCGCGGACCCTGACAGCCCTGAGCTGCGTTTTCAGCTCGCGACCAGCAACCTTCTTCATCGCCATCAGCGACGGTGACGGGTCTCACTCAGCAGCTCCGACTCCGAGCTCTCATCGCCAACATCGACAACCCCACCTCTAGCTTCTTCATTGCCGACACCGGCAGCTCTCATCTTATGGTGAATCTATTTGTTGCTTTGGCTTGATTTTTTACATGATTGGATGTGGTGATTTCTATGTCTGTTTGTTATTTTTTGTTGTAAGATCATACTATCATTTTTTCATATATGTGTGTTTGTTGTTTTCTGTTTATTGTTTTCTGTTGTTAAGTTATATATATCAGATTATCAGTTCTTGATTTTTCATAAATGTGTGTAATGTGTTTGTTGTTAAGTTATATATATCAGTTTATCAATTGCTGATTTTTCAGATTATCAGATTAATATATATATCAGACTATCAATTGCTGATTTATCATATATGTGTGTTTCTGGCTTTCTGTTGTTAAGTTATATATATTAATCAGACTATCAGTTTCTGATTTTTCATATATGTGTGTTTGTTGTTTTCTCATTTCTGTTTGTTGTTTTTTGTTTGTTATTGTTGTTGTGATTCTTGTGAATAGATGGGGAAAAGTATAGAGAGTGGTGAGGAGTCAGAGTTTGATATTGATGATGTTAATTCAATTAGAAAAAGTCAAAATCTTGGAGTGACAAAAAAAAAAAATAGAGAAGACGATGAAGAATGAAAGTAGTTGTAAGCTTAAGTCGGATTGTTGGGAGTATTTTAAGATATTTGAAACTAAGGAAGGTAGAAGAAGGTCTTGGTGTATACATTGTGGAGCTACATATGCTTGTGAATCCTTCTCTAATGGGACCACAAACATGAACAAGCATATTAAATTTAGGTGTAAGGCATTCAAAGCCAAACAGGTTGATACAACTCAAAAAACATTAGTGAAACAAAAAAATTTAGAAGGATTTGGTAGTAATTTGACTGCATATACATTTAATCAAGAGTTTTGTCGGAAAAGATTGGCGGAGATGATTGTAAAAAATGAATTGCCATTTAGATTTGTGGAGAACAGTGGATTTCAAAGGTATAGTGAAGTATTGTGCCCTTGATTTGAAATGCCATCTAGGAGAACAGTGGTGAGAGATATTTACAAGTTGTTTCTTGATGAAAAGACAGAATTGAAGAGAAAGCTCAAGGAAAGTAATATGAGAATTTGTCTAACCATAGACACTTGGACTTCGGTCCAAAACATTAATTATATGGTTGTGACTTCTCATTTTATTGATGATGAGTGGTGTTTGCAAAAGAGGATTTTGAGCTTCACTCCAATAGAAGATCATAAAGGGGAATCAATTGGGAGGTGTATTGAGAGGGTTCTAAAAGAATGGGGTATTAAAAAAGTCTTCACCATTACTGTTGACAATGCATCTGCAAATTCTGTTGCCTTAAACTATATGATACGGAGATTGAATAGTTGGGATGTGCATGGAACGATTTTAGGAGGAAAATATTTGCATGTTAGATGTTGTGCCCACATATTGAATTTGATTGTGGGTGATGGTTTGAAAGATATCCATGAGTCGATTATAGCTATTCGAAATGCAGTGAAGTATGTTAGATCTTCTCCTGCTAGATTGGCGAGGTTTAAAAAATGTGTTGAAGGTGAGATGATTGGGTCGTCGGCTTTGGTATCTATGGATTGTCCTACGAGGTGGAACTCAACATATTTGATGTTAGAGAGTGCTAACAAATTAAGAAAAGCTTTTGTGCGGTTGGAGGAGGAGGATGGATATTATGTTCACTACTTTTCAGAAAGCGAGAATGGAAAGAAGCGGTTTGGGCCACTTACTTCGGAGCATTGGGATTATTCTATGATATTTGTTCGTTTCTTACAGACCTTTTATCAAATTACTTTGAGATTCAGTGCTTCTTTGCAGGTGATAGCAAATGAATATTTTCAAATTGGTGTGAGGCATTTCGAAGAATCAATGAATTGGAAAGTTTGACTGATCCTCTTCTGATAAGGATGACCTCTAACATGAGGGTAAAGTTTTTTAAGTATTGGGGGGGGAGGGGGGGGTTTGGATAAAGCTAACATGATGTTGTTGGTAGCTCAAATACTTGACCCTAGGTACAAATTGGATTATATTGAATATCGATTGGAAACTTTCTATCTTGAGGTAGAAGCAAAATCCATGACTGCACAAGTAAAAAGGTTGTTGGAAGAGTTGTATGATTATTATAAATTTATGCAATCTGGTGGGAATGGAGATTATCATCATGACTCTTTTGGTTCTCGTGATGTGCTTGAGGTTGGTGGTGATGGTCAGACTCAGACTAGCAAAGCAAACATAAGTGAAGAAGCGGTATTATGGAGGATCAGACAAAAACAACAAACCAAGAGGGTGGAGAAGAAGAGTGAGTTGGATTTGTATTTGTTGGAAGAATGTGAGTCTATGGATAACAAGATGTTTAATTTGTTGCATTGGTGGAAGAATTCTTGTATAAAGTATCCAACTTTGGCAACTATAGCAAAGGATGTGTTGGCAATGCAAGTTTCAACGGTGGCATCAGAATCCGCTTTTAGCACCGGTAGTCGTATTTTAGATCCATTTCGAAGTTCATTGACTCCTAAAATTGTTGAGGTAGTGATTTGTTATCAGAATTGATTGAAAGGTTCAGATTCGATGCTCGAAATCGTTAATCTAGAAAAGCATGCGGAGCGTGACGATAATAGTGTTCAAAATATTCAGCTTTATCAATCCATTGAAAGTAGTAAGTTTTATAGTTTAGTTGAGCATTTACATTTTATGTTTTATGTTTATGTTTATATAAATAATACTTTATAATTGCATTATTTTTCTTAATTTTTGATGTAGTGTCCATTAAGGATAGAGCAAATTAAGTTTCAACTTCAATGGATTTGGATTTTGTTTGAAATGTTAGTGGTAAGATTGTATAGTATATGTTATTTTTGATATCATTATTCATTTATTATTTGTTGAGCATTTACATTTTGTGTTTTATGTTTATGTTTATATAAATAATACTTTATAATTGCATTATGTTTCCTAATTTTTGATGTAGTGTCCATTAAGGATAGAGCAAATGAAGTTTCAACTTCAATGGATTTGGATTTTGTTTGAAATGTTAGTAGTAAGATTGTATAGTATATGTTATTTTTGATATCATTATTCATTTATTATTTGTTTATTGTTTGTGTACTAATAAATTTTTTTTGAAGGGCTACAAATAAGTTTGTGAACTTTGGAGCTAATCTTTGGAGTTGGGCTTGGAGCTACTCTTTGGAGATTCATGTGGACTATTTTGTTTATTTTATGGATATGAATTGTTTTATTTATTTTATGGATGTTGATTGTTATGGTTTAATTTGGAGTTTAACTTTTTATGGATGTGGACTGTTGGCTTGAGATTCATGTAACTTGTTTATTTTATTTATTTCTAATCTTTTTTGGATGTGGACTATTGGCTTCATATTCATATGGATTGTTGGCTTGTTTGTTTTGTTTATTTTGTGGATGTGGACCTTCAACTTTCAAGTCATGTTGGTTTTTTTCTCCTTTAAATTGAAAAATGAAAGCATGTTGAAATTGAAAGCAGATGTTCATAAGTTGAAATTGAAAGTAGGTGTTCTGATCCTGTCCGATCCGCGAATTAGGTGTTTGGATCGGATCGGTTCCTTCTCCTTGATGGATCATGTTCGGATCCAAAAATGGCGATCCGTAAAGTTACCATGTTTGGATCGGATCCGGTCGAAATCGATCCGAATATGGTGTTGCCCACCCTTACTTAGAATCAGAATGAAGTATTAAAATTATAATAAGTTATTTACTTCAATTGCAGAAATCAGAATCAACAATATTTGCATTAAGTTATTTACTTTGCTTTAGAATCGGAATGGATTAATTATAAATTATGAAAATGCCCTTAATTAAAAGTAGGGATTAATTATAATAGTGTGCAGTTTTTTATTATAATATGAAGTTGTTTTAATATCAAATTAAAAATTGCATATTATAATTAAAAAAAAAACTACATATTATTTTAATAGTCTACTAACCTGGTGTGCAGTTTTTTATTATAATATGTAGTTTTTTTTTTTAATATCAAATAAAAAACTGCATGTAATAATTAAAAAAAAAAAAACCTGCATATTATTTTAATAGTCCAATATGATAATTAAGAAATTGGTGATGAAAAATCAATGATGTGCAGTTTTTTTATTACAATATGTAGTTTTTTTTAATATAAAATAAAATAAGTTTTTCTTTATTTTTTAAATAATGATATAAGAAACTTTTCATCTTGACAAGGAGAATAAGAATAAGATTCTCAAGTGGGTTGGAGGGAATGAAATTCCCATTCCATGACCTCAAATTAATGTGAGGCCCACACTTTTATTTCTATTACAGAATAAATTTTAAGTAAGTAAACACTATCAATCAATCTCATTCCTCATTCTCATTTCTCAATCCATGAAGTAAACACACCATAAACTTTTACTAACTTATAATATAATGTACAATTTATAAGTTAATAAAATTATATTTATCATATCAATAATGATGAAAAAGTATAGTACATAATATAAAAGTAAAGTCATCTTAATTACATAAATTGATAATCAGAATACCAAATATTTTAAATATTTCATTATTTATTTTATGTCTTATATGAAAAATAAAATCTCTAATGTCTTATCAATAATCTTAACATTGCTTCATATATCAGAGACTATCACAGTCTTCTATTTATAAGCATGCTTTCTTTGTTGTTCTTGAGTTTCAAGAAATGAGTTAAAATCAGTGAAATATTAAAATATAAAATTTTATAAAAGTTATTGATATTTTAGGTACCGTATAACTTTTATAAATTTTTAAAAAGTCTTGATTGAATACCTTATAATATTTATAGGCCTTTTAAAAGTCATTAAAAATTTATATTGAATATCACATGATTTTTATAGAGTTTTTAAAAATTTATATTAAATACATTCAAACTTTTAAATTTTATAAAAATTATTAAAAATTTAGATTGGATATGCCCCTTAAAAGTACTTATCCTTCCATCAGCCTCAACAGAAGCCCAATCAATTCAGCCAATAATTATTTATAGGCCCAAGTGAATCAGTCCTAGCTAGCCCAAAAACCATTCACGTGTCATCTTTTAGGATGAGGTGATTTGGCGGCAAAATCATATTGCTCACAATTCCTTCCACTCCAAATCATAAACCAAATCGATAAAAAAAAAAAAAAGAAGGCAAAATCATCTCGCTCACAATTCATTTGACTCCAAATCACAAATCAATCAAATCAAAAAAAAAAAAAAAGAAGGGGAAAATCATCTCGCCCATAATTCCTTTGATTCCAAATCACAAATCAAATCGGTAATAACAAAAAAAAAGGGGGCATACGCTTCTTATTTTCTAATTAATAATACTAATCAGTAATAAAAAAAATAAAAAGGATTAAATTGCATTAGGAAGAAAGTAAAAATTTTCTTTTTTGAGTGAGAATTTAATCCATAATTTATTTGTAATTTCGACATAATTTAATTGTTAATAGTTTTTAATGAATACAATAATCATAAAATAAGAATTAAATTTTCCTTCCCATTAAAATTTTTCAATTTGTAAACACCTCTTCTTAGTGATCAAACAAATTCAAACTCGGTGTATGTTTGGTAAATCTTTCTCTACCATCTAAATGAGATTGTTTAATCCCAAAAGCTATTTTTCAATTTTCATTTTTGTGTCATTTGGTCGACACTCCATATGAGCTTTGAAATGATTTAAAGAACTGGTTTACATACACTAGAAGCACAAGTTTTAGACTTTTTGAAATACATCTTTGAAATATTAAAATGTAAAAAGTATCCACAAGATGTTTTATCAATTACACTACAATCTTTTCAAATGAAAATCTTGATAAACAAATTCAACCTTAATTCTTATGTCATTTTCAATAAGCTAATTTGATAAAAGCTCTTTAAAAATTAAACAACCAACCGATCAATAACTTTCTTTCAAAAACTTTATTTCCAAAAAATTTACTACTAAAAGCTCTACTTGGAAATACACTTCCAAATATATCGTTGATTTTGACACTCAGCTAAGCAATTATTCAAGGGTACCCTTAGTATAACAGACATTAGGCCCAATAACACCAGCCCATACATCTAACTCGACCACACCACTCAACTCACACGCTACCAGAAGAGTGGGTCAAGAAGAATCCACAGCCAATACAACCGGACAAAAAAGGTATTTTAATATTTAAAAATCCACGTGTCACGTCGCATAAGGTGCCACACAATATCTCATTTTGTCCATCGCCTGTACCAGATAATTTGGCGGCAAAATCATCACCACCGCTCGCTCCCAATCTGTCGATTTCCTTTGATAGAAAAAAAAATAACCATCAAATCTCGTTCATTAATCAATCATAATAAATATAATAAAATAACAATTAACCGGCTCTAAAACACACAAAACCTTCTATACCCAGTAAATCCTCCTTGACTTCTGAGGCGGTGCACCTAGAGGTCCACTGGCTGTTCCGGTAACTTGCCCTACCTCTTCTTTATTTTTCCCCTTTTGAATGCTAATGAAATTGTTCTCTCCCTTTGATTCTCTGTTTTTTCAAGCGACTGCAGTTTCGTTTATCGTCTTCAAAGGTGATTTTGTTCTTCCAGATCTAATTTTACGTTCTCATTGTTTTTTATTTATTTTTATGTTTTATCTTTTCTTTGTTTTTTTCGCTTCTCGTCTCTGTTTTACCTCTGTTTGGTTGCTGAGAAAATTGAATATGTCTATGCCTTCTAGGTTTTGCTCTTTTTTTTTTTTTTTTTTTTTTTTTCTTTTTTTCTTTTTTAAGAACTTCATATGATCACTACTTCGTTTCACTTTTTTAAACATTTGTTTATTTATTATTATTATTATTTTTACATATTTGTAGATAGTAAAGTCTAGAAGTTGCATATATGATAATCTATAAGTATAGTTATCAATTTGTCTGATAATAAACCACTGTTTAATCAGATTATATTAAAATTTAGGTTTAAATAGCTTGATTTTGCATCAAATTTTGAGTATTTGTGTTTTCGAATTCGATGGATTTTTAATAATAGTCGTTGTAGTCTTTTCGCGCGTGTAAATTGCGCTTGGTGTATGTATTGTGTATGCAAGCACATATATGTATGTATGTAACGTGTAGGTGGTAGGTATATACAGACAGTGTTGACTTGACTGTTTTAACTAATTAATATTTTTATTTTTTGTGTACTTTTTTCGCGTATATGGTTAATGTAACTCTGGTTTTGTGTGTTGAATCACTTGTTTTGATCGGAGCTTGCGGGTGTGCAGTTTTGAAAGAATGAAGGGGACCAAAGGTAAAGGTATGGCAAGAGCACCAAAGGAAGCTCTGAAGCCCGTCGATGACAGGTTAGTTCATGTTTTTATGTGTCAGAATTTTCGTTCTGTTTTGTATCTAAAGCTTACTGGTAACTTTATGTATTGCATTTTTGTTCTATTGAATAAGTAATAGTTCGAAATATCAAATTTATGATTCTTGTTTGTATGTATCGTTTGCTATGTGTTGTATGCCTTTGTTTTCCATGTGATTTTTTTGGTTGATGTTTTTGAAGTTGATTTGCGCTCGCTCTCCAATTTGGTAATAGTTACACACCGAGTCAATAAGTTATGTTGGTGTCCGATTTCATTATACTTGGTGGTGGTGGTGGTGGTGGATACAACTTGTGATGGATCCTTATGTATCTCAATTGTTTTCAGAAAAGTTGGAAAGAGGAAGGCGCCTCCTGCTAAGGTTGATACAAGTAGTAAACGGCAAACTAAGGTGGTGAAGAAGGCTAAGAAAGATCCAAATAAACCAAAGAGGCCTCAGAGTGCTTTCTTTGTGTTCCTGTATGTGCCCACTTGACTTTGTTGCTGGTTTGGGAGCCTGAATGCACTCAAAACGTTATTTTGTTTTTATCTCATGGTAGTTATTTAATTCTTGTTTGATGTTACAGTGAAGAGTTTAGAAAAACCTTCAAGAAGGAAAACCCTAATGTGACCGCTGTGTCAGCTGTAAGCATTCTGGAATTTATGAATATGAATATCTATAGCAAACAAGGTCAAATTTATATGAAACAATGTGTATAGAATAAGAAATTGATTTGTGTTACTTGATTTGTGATTGAAGGTTGGGAAAGCTGCAGGAGAGAAGTGGAAATCCATGTCGGCTGAAGTAAGTATATGAACCTTTAACAATCTCAAACCTGTTTATGATAACGGGGATGAAAAGTGGATATGTGAGTGTGTTACTTAAGAAGTCACAGAGGGTCTCTGTTAGTGAAATGATTTTTATATTGAAGAGTCCGTGGTTTTAGTGGAAGAATTTTTTTTAACTAACCTTTAATAACTGAAATTTTGTAAAGAAAGAGTATTTGCACCAGGAAGTACTGATTATAAGTTTTATACTTGGTTTGGAAGGAAAAAGGCCCATATGAAAGTAAAGCAGCAAAAGCGAAGGTTGATTATAATAAGCTTATGGATGCATACAATAACAAGCAGGTGAATAACTTCAGTAACCCTTATTGATTTTCTGCATGCTTTTTCTTGTTATGCGCCTGCTTGACTCTCATTCCTTAATTCTGCAGAGCGTGTCAGATGATGGTGATGAATCAGACAAGTCAAAGTCTGAAGTGAATGATGAAGATGAGGCTAATGAGGAGGTAATGTGAAAGTTAATCATTTTTTCGTTGCAGTACACTTGGATTTATTTATTGTTATATCATGCTTGCCGTCTTAGTTAATCATATAAACTATTTACTGACGGCTGTTGTGTTACACATTGTTTGCTGTTCTTGAGCCATGAGGTTGTTAAAATGGTTAAAGACATACATGTATACATGTTCTAATTTTCAATTTCAGATTTTCCTTTTTCTTGCCCCTCGTCAGTTTTCTTCTTACGTCGTTTCTTTACAGGAACATAAACAGCAGGAAGAAGAGGAGGAAGGAGAAGATGAAGAAGAGGAGGATGAGGAGGATGAGGACGACGAAGACTGAACTGAGATAGCTATGACTTGGACTAATGGTTAGATATAAACAAGTGATTTTGGATTTTAGTAATGATAATACACTCTTAGGTCAGATCTGCTGCTGCTTTTTTTTGAAAGAAGAAACGAGTAGCCTTTTGATGCCTATCATGGCTTTTTGCATCTGATGTATTAATATCTGCCATGAGCTATCCTCATATATAATAGTAGTATTTACCTAACGTCTTGCAAAATCTTTACCGGGGAGATGCTTGATCAGCGTAAAGCCTATCTAATATTTTTTAGGTCTTTGTTGCCGAGATGAATCAAGGGAATGATTTTGGTTTTTCAAAAAATATATCAGGCTCTAACCAAAACGATATTAGGTGGTAAAATCATATTATGTGGTAGCTTTTTTCCTTGGTAACATCTTTTAAAGCTGTAATTACATTTTGGGGTGGTAAAGGTTCGAGTTTTTTTTATGTGAACATTGAGCCTGTTCTTCACAAATCTCAAATTAACATCTCAAATAAAAGTAGGGATAGATTATGTAACTTAATTAACCCAAAGTTTTAAATTAATATATAATTTGAACAAGTAAATATATATTAATAATTATTATATTATATATATATTTTTAAATAAATAAATAATTATTAATAATTCATTCATTCATGAATATTCATTTATCAATTGTAATATCATGATTTTGATCTTGGAAAATCAATTGGAATCAACATTGCAAAATGTAGCAGTACTCTATTAGTTATTAGTACCGATTTCCTCAATGATTTTAGTGTAACTTTGCATGAAAATTCCTCTAGAGTTGTTTAGCATAGAAACGCTTCAGTTATTGAGATATGTGGGGAGACACTGGAACTGAGGCTGAGGCTGAGGCAAGCCAGCCAACAGAAGGGAACAGCAGAAGTGAAAATGAACATTAACTTTGATTCAGCACTAACGATAGTGACAAACGTATATATAAAAAAATTCAAATAAATGAACATGATCCAGAGGCATCATGTTGAATCAATCCAACAAACAATAAATATGTATATATATATATACAGCTCTAAGTCAGCTATCGAGAAAGGGAATCTATACACAACTGAAGCTGATGATGTTATAATGTACATAAACAAATCATCTAGACAACGACTCACCGGTACCGAGGATTGTAAGAAACAAACATTGGATCTGGAGTGATGAGAGGCAGCTTCTCAATGTACATAAAAATTCTCTTCAAATTCTCCCTATAGATGGACGCTAGGTCCGCAATTTCATTGCTGCTAGTGTAGATCCAAAGATCCTCAGAATTCACACTTTGTAGACTATCCCGACAAAAAGGGCACGACTGTGACCTTGCACGCCTGCATATACAAGCAAGAACGGGCAAGAATGATATGATACAATTAATAAATTTTTATAGCAATAATGATCATGGATTCAGCTATTAGCTGCATCTGTTCTTTTTCTTCAATCAATTTTGTGTGTCAAGGACTCAAGGCGGTGATCTCACATAAGCTCTCCAGCTTAAAACTTGTAAGTATACAAGTGCAAATAATCTAGCATTGGTATAAATGGCTTACCAACTCCGATAGCATTTCATACACATTGAATGGCAGCAATCGGGCAGTACAATCTTGCTGTTTATCTCCATGCAAATACCGCATTCTTCCTCTCTCTCCATATCAATTTCAGAGACCTTTCCTTTTTCCATCCTGTCTTTCTTTTTGTATTTAGCAGCAATCTCTTGCTGTTTCCTTTCGTCTACATCAGTGATCCCTTTTTGAAGTTGCAATAAAGAGGGAAATATCACCCCTGTTACATGAAAATCCAAATTGGTTTGACTTGATTGATAAACGTCAGAAAAATTTTTGTCGAAGGAAATGAATCATGAATCAAATGGCCTAGGCAGATAAAAATCATATTGTTTCAAGAACTTTAACAGAAAATTATATTACCCCCTAAAAGTTTTACTCACCGTAGAATTCCCTTATACTAGCTTTCCTTTCGTGGATAGACATGGTAGTCTTCCCATCCGCATAAGCCTGCAAAAATCATCATTTATCACACCATCGACAAGAACTTCAAACCGTAATATAAGACACATTGTAAATGCCAGATAAACATTTCCATGGTAAAATTAAAAGAAAACCACCTTATAAATAAGAATTCTAAGAAATCCAAGTGCACCAGCAAGGCGGCAATCAGTCCACTGAACAAGAAAAAGAAAAGTGTGAGCAGCTGGACTGTAGGATAATCTCATTTGAAGGCAGGCGCCGTCATATTCTCTTGGATAGTCAGAAGCCCTGTATCAACATGAAACTTGCAAAGGTTAGAAGCAACTATAAGAGACTCTTCAAGATGTGAAAAGGAAACAACACCAATGCTCCTGTTGAGGAGCAGAACACACACAGCAACAGAGAATTTATAAAAAAACAAGCATAGAGAAAGAACATGCGACAGCCCTATTCAAATGGAAAAGGCAGTAAGGGCACATATGAAATTCTGTTATCTGATTGCAAGTGCATCTATATGAGACTCACTTTGCAAGCATATTTAATCTGCCTTCCCATCCTTTGCCTGATTTATGTTCCGCATTATGAGCCAACCCACACGAGTACACGAGAGTGGGTTTATCATTTATACATTGATACTGGATCACCACCAAGAAGATACAATCAAAATTACCTTTTAAAAAAAATTAGAAAAGGAAAACAACTGTGATTTCTCTAATTAGTACTATTTTAACTTAAATTTAGGTTCTAAAATTAAATGCATCCATATCCACTACAAACATTTGCAGAATTCACAAGAAAAATCAAATACTAAAACTCTAATCCTAATCTAATCAATCAATACCCTAAAATCAAACGGGCTTCTAGTACTCAACAACACTATCGCCGACAAGTAATGCCATTTTGAGCATGTAACATATGAACACTCATAAAAGAAAAAGCATCAAAATGAAGTTAGAAAAACAAAGTGTACGAGCAAAAAGCTAGACAAGTATGAGATCAGCAAATAAAAAACGCTAAAATCGGTTACTATAATTGAGAATTCCACAGATGCTCAAAGTGCAAAATTTACAAACTTCATTTAGAAATAGAAACATAAAAACCAAACTACTAGAAAAATATTTTAACACGGAGGACAAAAAAATAGAAGAAAAATTTAAACCAACTTTTCTACATATATGATCAAAACCCACATAGAAAAAACTCTAATCAAGATAGAAAAAACAATATGTCTCACTAAGCAATATCAGATCATTCAACAAATGATAAAAAT
The DNA here is from genome assembly GCA_019925255.1 of Litchi chinensis. Lineage (NCBI taxonomy): Eukaryota > Viridiplantae > Streptophyta > Magnoliopsida > Sapindales > Sapindaceae > Litchi > Litchi chinensis. The sequence continues at coordinate 3,831,802 of CM034475.1, read as the reverse complement.
AAAAAAAAAAAAAACCACAAAAACAAAAACGGAGAGAGATATTTACAGGGTATTGGCAAACTGAATATCAGCTTCAAGAGCCTTTAATGAATCCTTAAAAGACTTCCTCATATTCTTCCTCTGACACTTCCAATATTACTCCCATCCAAAAAAATATTAAAAAAAAAAAAACAAACCCAATCTCGAACTCCCCAAAAAAACCCAAAAAAAAAAAAAGCCAAACTCAACCTCTTAGAGTGACTAGCTTTTGAGTAAGAAACTCCTTTGTTTTTTCACTTTTTAAGAGGTTCTGTCGAGAGAGAGAGAGAGGAGGGGCTTCACTTAGACAACACGAAACAGTTTTGTGTATCTGTTACCTACAAAACAAAGTAGTATTATATTAAATATAAATAAATAAGAAAAAAAAAAAAAACCAAAGTAGTATTACAGTCTCTCCTCTGATTGGAAAACTTGTTCGGGTGCGTGGAGATTTGGTGCTTCCACGAGACGCATGTGGCGCTCATGCATGCATGGGTCCGGGCGTTTGGTGTTTGTACGGTAGTAATTGTTGTTTTGGGTGAACCTACTAGCGCGACGTGTGTTGATTGGTAGATAGAATGGACCCACTCCTTGGGTCCCACTTGTATTATTAAATTTTAATTAAATTGTGATTAGTAAGAGGCTAGGTTATTTGCATTTAATTAAATATTCATACTGCGGTTTTGTCACTATTATTAACTCCTAATTCTTGCCCACCTAATTAATAATTATGATGATTAAGAAGACGAGAAATTGTTTTGAATGGAAAGGTTATTTGTCATTTAAATGTGAAAAAACCTTATCAAGGATTTTTTTGGTTTATATTCTTGTTTCAATAATTAACTTTTGTGTGTATTCAAAAAATTTAATTAAGTTTTGTGTATTTATTAAAAAAAAAAAAGAATTTTGTGGTATCAGTTGATTTAAAATTATTGATTCTTTTAAGATCCAATGATAGAGTATAGAATTATTTTATAAATTTTTAATCAAATTTAATTTAGTTCGAACTTATATTTTGCTCACTTCATTATGATTTTAGATGAATCCACATTAATGAAGTATGATGACAATTGTATTGGTAAATAGAATGATAAATCTTATAATTATAAAGGATCAAGTCAATTTATCTCAACAAAAAGAATCAAATTAATTTGATCAATTAAATTAATATATGAATCTGATCCAACCAATGAAATTATTAAACATGTTGGTGATTATATGCAAATAAAAATATCTTTTATAGCATAAAGTACATCATTCTTAATCAAAATCAATGTTGAAAAAAAGCTATGGTTGATGTGGCAATTACAATAACAGTTGGATGAGTAAAGTTAAATCCTTAAAATTCACAATTATTGAATGGTTCATTAAACATAAATTTTCCGATTGAGATTGACAATCTCAAAAAAGTGTACCATTAGTTACGGTTGATATATTTCCAGTCACAATCTCTTGATAAACTATGCTATAATATATATATTAGTATTACCCTACAAACTTAATTTAATCTTGAAATTAATTACCCAAATGGCAAGAGGTTTGAATTTTTCTTGCTAATTAAACAATTAAAAGTTTAATAAGATCAGATTAAAAATGTAATAGCTGTACCACTTTAAATGATTAGTTTTGATATGAAAATGACATGCCAACCACTAATCAAAGAATGCTAGAAAATCATCTTACAACATTTGTGAAGTTTGAAGCAACCATTTGCTTGCAAATCAACACAACCCATAAATGACGGAGTAAAAATGGCAACTTCTGCTACTTATAATTTTAAATGAGGAAGCTCCATTATTCATTTGCAAACTCTATGAAAGATCAATTCTAGAAATTGATGCTTTTGCACTCAAAACTTGAGCCTGAAATGATGATGATGCTGTCAAGATCAGATTCTAAAAACAACATATTCGAACAGATTAGTGAATAGTGAGAATCCAACTAAAATTGGTACCATCATTGGAAGAGATTGCTAGCCTTAGTCTTCAAGGGTCTTCTCATTGCCGCCTTTTTTTTTTCTCCAGAATACATCCTCACACATCTGTAGCATGTTAACAGGCATCGCTTGCCTGACTTAGAAATTCATCTTGCAGTATTTACCCGAATTTAACTATATTCTAAATGGTTGTTGGCGCCGTGTAATCTGATTATATGAATCTTTCGATAATGTTTCAAGAACAGCTTCAAATGTTTTCCCACAACTCAAATATATCTTCTTTAGAGATTACTGCAACAGCGAACTTCAAGTAAATTGAATCATAATCGGCAAACCCCTTGTACATGTCAGAATTCACTTCAACGATAACCTCCAAGCAAGCTGCGAAAACTTAGTGATCCCCCAAAGTTGCTTTCCCTAAGTTAAAAAATCTTCAAAATACACAATTACCTAATAGTTTATCCACCGTAGCATCTCCGCCTTCTCTGGAAGGATCGCAATGCCTCTACAAACTCAGCTTCTCCAAAATCAGGCCATAGCGATTGAGGGAAAAACAGTTCACTATAGGCCAACTGCCATAACATAAAGTTACTAACTCTAAGCTCTCCACTAGTCCGAATAAGCAGATCAGGGTAGGGAAATTCAGTGCAATTTGTTTCCAATTCCCGCTCAATCAAAGACTCATTAACATCGTTAGGATCAATAATACCATCCTTTACTTTCATAGCTATCCTTTGGCAAGCTTGAACTAGATCATACTTCCCGCTATAGCTAACAGCCACAATCAACTGGAAACGGGTATTCTTCTTAGTAGTCTCCTCCACATTCATTATCAATTCTACTAGGGACTTAGGGAGCTTAGACAAATCCCCGATTACAGATATCCGTATATTATCCCTGTCATCAGTTAAAACTAGCTAAATTCACGTATTTCACCATCACAAACAATAATCTACCATTTTGAAACCAACATATCCTATAAACAAGACACATCAAACAAACAATTCAAAATAATTTCAACTATAAAGTTTTGGATACTAAATTATTGTTAATATAAAGTGTACCTCAAAGAGCTGCCGATTTCCTCTTTGATGCCTTCTTCAAGCAAACTCATCAAAAATTCAACTTCCATCTGTAACAAAAACCAATTCAACATTAAAAATAATTAAAATAAATAAATAAACGAAATTAAAATAAAATAAAATAATAAGAAACGGACTTTGGGTCGAAACCAGTTGTCAGTAGAGAAGGCGAAAAGGGTCAAAACCCGAATGCCCCATTTGCAGCAGAGCTGGACGATGGTTTTGAGGGAGTTGACACCGGCCTCGTAACCGGAATCCACCGGGAGGCCTCTGAGGCGGGCCCACCTTCTGTTTCCGTCCATGATGACCGCCACGTGTCTCGGCATGGACTCTTTTAGTAGACCCGAAGGTAGAGGAGCATTGTCTTCCGAAGCTCCGTTGATGGATTCCGTCAATTCGTTTTCATCGGAGACAACTAGCTGTTGCTGTTGGTGCGTGGAGGCGCGGAGAGGAGGGGGTTTCACGAGTAGCGAACAAGGAGACGAAAAATGCAGAGAAGCGGGTCGGGTCGGAGAAAAACACATTGTTGTGGCCATCATTGGTGGTGGGAGCGAGAAGTGTAGAGCAAAACCCATTGTTAGGGTTTTGTTTGTGGTGGTGGTGGTGTTGACTGCAATTTTCTCTACTGCTGGCGGTTTTTCTTGTACCAGCACTGCAATTTTGTTTTGCCGCGAGACTGAGTTTTGAAAGGACAAAAACGCTGTCGTTTACTTGTTGACCTGTTTAGTTGGTCTCTGCCGTCTGATGGAACATTTTCATGTAAGTACATAAATGTCACCTGTCTCCAAAAAATACTGGACAAGTAATGTTGTTAGTGTGATCTCTGAAATGTAATCAAATAATGGTCTAAAAATTTGTATACTTCACAAAATAGAAACAGCATTTTTAATTAATATCAGATCCAAAAACTTAAATTAATAAGAAAAACATTATTATTAGTTACCATTAGACTAAAAATTTAAACTGATAAAAAATTATCTAATTATAATATTTAAGACTTAAAGTTGATATGTGATACTCCCCTTACTACAGTATTTAAGACTTGAAGTTGATACGTAACATGTATTCTCATATATAACGTGAACAAATGATATTACTATTAGTTATCATCAAACCAAAAAACTTAAATTGATAGGAAATAACTTAACTATAGTATTTAAGACTTAAATTAACATCTGACATGCCCACTCACATATAACATACTAAATATCTCTTATCATATAATATGTGTAACAAGAAGATTTTCAGATAAAAAAGATAGAGATGACTTGAATCAAAGATCTCCAAGTTCTATAACCATGTTAGTTATTATCAGAATCAAAAGTTTAAGCTGATAAAAAATGATTTAATTATATTATTTAAAGCTTGAAGTTGACACATGACAATTACATAGAAAAGTACTAACAATCGAAGAAAGAATACAACTACATGATAATGAACAAAATTTGACACAAAATTGTACATTTTCTTTTTTTTTTTTTAATGCTACATGATGATGAACAAATAAATACAAAATTTCAAGATTTTTGTTTGCTCATAAGAATGTCTCAAAAATTTCAAGCTGCAAAGAATCGATTCATTCAAGTTCCTCTAAACATGATTCTTCAATGGGCTGTGTGGCTACAGTATTATTACTCAAGCGTTCTTTTCTTGACCTTGACCTGCATATCTCTGCTTAATTGTGCTGGAAAATGTATAATCAGACACAGTTTGAACGATTGCCTTTGTACACTTACCATGTCTATTTAAATTTTCAGCTAATAGCTGAGTTTCAACATCCGAAAATTGGACTTCAATTGTTAAACGGGACTCAGTTCGTCGATGGATATTTCTTTGGGGACTTTCAGGTTTAATTGATGAGTATCCCATCCTGCTGCATCCAACTGTTTGAGAAAATCCTCAAATCTATCTTCCATCTCTGATAAGCTCAGGGAGAGCCTGTCAAAGAGATTGTCTACGCTTCCTGACTTCTCGTGTAGCCAATAAGTCTGCCACACACTTCGCAATACTGACACACTTGTAGCTTCCACCTGTAGTAATATTAGAAATTTGAACAAGTTCAAGACCCTTGAACTGTTTACACCCCTCAAAATCATCCCTGTTATTTTTCGAGTGCATACCTTGAATGATATAAGGACTTCAAAGTCTCTTGCCTGTTGGTTCACTCTGAGAATATATTTCTCCTTGGCGTATATTCTAAGAAGTGTCTTAACCTACTCAGAAGGAAAAAAAAAAAGTCATATACCAAAAGTAATCCAAGATAGAAGTGATTGTGGTTGGATTATGCAGATGTCGTGGGTGTTGGATAGTAAGTTAATGTATCACATTTAATTAAAATAAAAGATTAGACAACTCGAGTCTGGATAAAATTGTGAGATGTCTAGAGAGAAAACTACATTAGACTTGTAGATGGCTCCATTATCTTGATACATGATGGCAGAGTGGAAAGTGAGAAATACCTTGGAAACAGATTTCTCACCACCGACCATCTCCTCCAAGGGCACACCAAAAATAATCCGTGGCTTCATGAATCTTTCCCATGATAAGATATTTTCTTCCTTATTGCAATCAACATATCCTGAAACAAGCAAACCAAAACATTTGATAAATATAGCGAAACAAAGTAATTTATAAAGTCACGGACTAATGAATATAGCTTTCACCTGGAACTGTTGAGTATAAAACATGTGATTTTACTAGCATACGGGCACGCTTGAGATTTATCTGTCAGATATGTAGAAAACAGGAAGAAGAGTTCAGCAACCAGTTAAAACAAATTTTGTTTTTTATGCAATTGGAACAAAATATTTAATTCTCTTACTGTGTTAAATCGTAGAACGGAAAGAGACTGATAACGCAGCCAAAGGTGCAGAAGCCTTGTGCTCAACCATGTTGATGCAAGCAGTGGATATGATCTTACAAGGCCAGGTGTGTCCTGCATTGATAATTCTAAATTTCAGTTCTAATACATAAAACCAAGGGTATATTAGTTGCTGTTTTTAAGATCTAGTGAGAGGATATAAGAAAATTATCTCGGAGAGTCTACATATCATACCAGTATCAGTATACCTAATCCAAGACCAAGCAGCTGAGCAGATACTTCCCAAACTTCCTCCTGAAATATTACGGAAATTTCATCTGCAAATGTGCTTGAATTTTTCCCATATAAGGTGGAGAATTTTTATCCAAGTTCAACCAGGGAGTTATATTATTGCTCAACTTATGTGCACAATCCAGCATTGATTAGTCAATGGGAATAAAAGTTTGAAATTATTTTCATATACCATGCCTTAAATTTTCTTGTGAAAAAAAAGGAATAGTTTTTGTTCTAGATATCAAAACTGAAGTTACTTCAATTTCATAAAATGCTTATTGAATCTTCAATATTATATCAAATGCCAAACATATACCGCTGAACATGAATCCCTAATGTTTTTTGTTTCTTTTTTCCCCATCATCTTGATCAAAATTTCCAAGAAGCACACAGATTATCATGCAAATGACAGAAAATTTGAAAAATAGATGTTATATATGAATATGAGAAAGGTCCATCATCTGAAAGGTTAACTTGCAATAATTTGTAAAAAACAAGATAATGTTACAGTAGACACATAAAACATACCTTTGCTGCTACATCCCCCAGATTTCCTGAGATTGCAAAATGATTCTGAATCACACGGAATGAAGGATCTTTTAGTCCCCGTGCTACAGCCTGTTTCAATTGTCAATCCTAAGCAAATCAGCACTAAATTCTTCATTGGAACCTACCCTCATCTAGCCCCAGTCAAGACAGAAGACAAGAAAGCGAAGACAGCTAGGCTCTCCACAATTTATCAGGCTTTGTCGATGTGAAGCATAACTAGGAAGTGGAAAACAGGACGCAACAAGACAGTATGAACAGTGAAGCAAAAGCTCTTCCAAGCAGAATACCTTGGCAAGATTTCCAAGAGATGCCAAGGGTAGGAAATAGGCAGGATACACCTGAGTGGTTAGATCGAAGATACTGCACGGTTGACTAACAAATTTCAGCATTTCACTAATAGTAAATCAAGTTTTATTTTGCCAATTAACAAAAAGCTTTCTACACAGACCTTCCAGCACTGCCAATGAAGTCTGCATACATTCGCCATTGTTTCGGATCATCATCGAAAAGGTCACCAAAGCGCCCACCTGGAAAGATGACAAAGGTTAGTGATATAATAAAACACAAAAACATTTCTTCAGCCTTCAAGTAATTTCAAGATTGCCAGACCAATGAATAAGCGCCCAAGTGCTCCAATGCCATCCTTTGACACCCATCTGCAGAAAAATCACGTATCTACAACTCAATTAAATGTAAGACTAGATATCAGATAAAGAGCACACATAGAGCTAATGAAGATGGAAATTTACCTGATGGCAGCAGCAGAAGCAGCAGCAGTTGTTCCTGAGAAAGAACCAACACCGACAGCCTGCAGCATAGCAATTAGTTTTGTTATTATAATTCTAAGTACACTGCAATGCTACATGTAATGAGAAGACAATTAAACTGCTGTTAAGTACATAAAGCTGAGAAATATAACTATGTTATTTCATTCTGAAACCACCATGATATCTACTAAAGGCCACATGGCAGCAAAGAACAATGACCGTAGTAACTATGTTAAGGAAAAAAGGTTCCTCTAAATATCACATTATATTTACAACTAATAAAAGTGCACAAAGTAGAGCAATATCATATTTGATTTCATCAAAGCAAATGTACAGTGTGATCTTCTACAATTTTCACTTCACAGACTGATTGACAAGATTAACAGTTTGAAAATCTCTTGAATTTTAATACACATACCGAAGCAAAGTAATGGCCTGAGTTAAATCAACATGCCTTTAGGAGACTTGATGTAACCAATGTATGACAAACCCATGCAGTAACATTAGTAGGGAACTGTAGCAGCAAGTACTGCAGGTAATCATCCGAAACTGATCCTGCATCCAAAGGGAAGAAGGGTCAAAACATATCAAGACCGTTATCCCATATCAAATTCTCTCATAACTAAGTTGCTACAATTTCCACTCTAGACGTGACTTCAACTTACACATATGAAGAAACATTTAGTGTCCACATCATACACTAGACAGGCTTGTTCAAAAATATTAAGAAATCATACAAATTATTGAAAGTTGAAACCAATACTTAGTCACCTGGGAAGCCTGCAGGGAATACAAAATCCTTAACGATATCAGGCAGCCAAGATAAATTTGCATCTGAGAAATTTGATCCCCGGATTCTGTCATCTTCAGAACCATGTTCCGTGACAAAAGTTTGTACTTGCCATTCATCATCTAGCATGTATCTGCTTACATATAACAAAAAGCAATTAAAAAAAACATCTCACAGCCTACAATCAGCTTCAACCAACAAGTATATAAACTATACACATCACAAACTACCCATGATAATCCAATTTCACAGATTACAAAAGCTTCAATGTAGCAAGTTTTCATAGAAAGAGACTAGTGGTGACCTTTTACCACTACCATTGCCATATCTTTCCACCAAAATCACACGCGGTTGTTCTTCAACTCTGTAAACAAGTCAAACATATAAATTTTACTTGCATGATAATTTAACACAAAACACATAAAAAATGAAAATACAAAATCATTTACGTCTCATTGTCAATGTGTTTTCGCTTTCTTTCTTCAGGAAGATTATTGGATTGAGTGCAAGAGCATAGAATTTGAAGATGGCGTGTTCTCTTTCTCTTACTGGTTCTTGAAGAATCAAAAGCGTATGTGGGAACAGAGAGTTGCGGGGCGCAAGACATTTTTGAAGCGAAGTTTGAGTTGCAGAGAGTTGAAATTTTTCTCTGGTTTTAAACTCCACCACCGAAGCCAAAAAACAGACAGAAATTGTAAGAAAAAGAGCTGGTCTCTTCTATCTTGGTTCACGCGGTTATGTTCGTTGATTTGAACCATCGAACGGTGTCAGTGACACGTGGTTTTTATAGTTGGTGCCAAACTGCGTCGTCGTTCTGATATTCGAGCTAAAACATCCCAACCACGGGCTTAGAAATGGGTTGGGTTACTTGCAACCGAGACATTTCCAATTCCAGGAACAGGAATAATAAAATTTCAATGCTTCTGCTGAGTCAAATAGAAAGTATCACTTGCTGTTTGCTAATGCAGTGCTGTGTTATAATTATAAGGTACTATTACACTGAAAATTGATTTTTTTTTAAAGAATAAATACAACAGTAAAACATAATTTGTCTTACAAAAATAAGGTAGCGCAACTATTCTATATAATGTGTCTGGCAACCCTAAGTCCTCTAATGGTAAATGGTATCCACAAAAGAATGGCAATCTGAGTAGCACGTAAATTTTTGTAATGAAAGTGTGGCGCTGGATGAAGAACCACAGGCGGCTCTTGAGAGTTTCAACGTACATATTAACCAATATTGTAGCAAAATTTAATTCCTACAAATGGTAGGCACTTCTGGTGGAATACGATCTCTGGTGGGGAATTTGGGCAGGAGAATGGATGTTGGTACATAGCAATGTAAAACTTATCAGGATCATTCGACTTTGACGTTCTGGTTTTGCTTTCCACGATTTTCCTCCATGATTTTCTGAAACTCTTTCTCACTCGTTGCAATGACACGTTTAACCATGTCAAATGTGGTAAGCCTGATGCTGCAGTTGAAATATGGCAAAAAAGGGATATTAGGTCATGCAAGTAATAATAATGATAGTGAAAATCCAGTCATATACATTGCAAGTCACATGATTTGCAAAACCTAGAAAGCAAATGTGCATCCTCAATATGAAGTCGTAACCACGATTTATGGTTTAAACCGAAACTGCCAAAAGTCTTCAAAGCTAACATGTAAAGTGTTTGTCCAATTTAACTGATGAGAGGACAGAATTACAGTAAAGACCATAATGCAGTAATGCATGTCTACGTAATATCCAAATATGCCACCACCACTGTTTTTCACAGGTGCGCTAGTTAACTTGTTCTCTGTATTTCTAGTGTTCCAACTAACATGGCTTTAGTATGAATTAGCGTTGGTGAATAACCATATCACCATGCAAAATTGTGGCAAATTCAGGCAAGACATTCTCAGATGTACTAATTAACTAAAAGTTACAAAGCAGAAGGCCAAACAAGCAAACCAACCAATATACCAAGTGAAAATATTAGACAGGTATGAAAAGCAACATGATCAAACACAGTGAAATAATTGACACAGTGAATGGGAACCTGCTGTTTGGTAGGTTTTTTAGTGCGTTGGGCACGAAACCCCTATACAAGCCTATAACTCCATTGCGTTGAACAATACCTACATGAATAAGTACAAATCAGATACAGTGAGTTCATTTAGGAGATGAAAATTTTCACTTTTCAAAAAATAAAAAAGGGAGCACATGCCACAATGCACTTCAATAAAAAATTAAAGATCGTAACATTATATCAATTCATGAAGCCTAACTGATAAGCTGTTAAAACACATAAGGTTAGAAATACAAATCAACAAATTCTAGAGTTAAATGTTGAATGGGAGGGAAATTTTCACCACATGATAAATTGAGAATTTCTTCTTGACTTGATGACAAATGAAAAGTAATACATAAAGAGAGAAAAACGGAAGACATCAGATCAAGAATTTAATTTGTTAATTTTAATTCATCAATTAGAAACTAGAAACTCATTAGAGTATCAAATTGACTGAAAACCTCGCATCATTCGGAACAGCGTGTGTGATCAAGAATTTTGTAGTCCCCACCTCAGGTCATTCCAAAATTAGATTAATCCAAGTTACATATTGATGTGAATTTACAGTGTTATCTCTTCAAAGAGTTGAATCAAACCAAATTGCATAGGCTTTTACATCTTGAAGAAACAAAAGAATCTTTCTTACTTGAATTCCTTATATTAAGAGTTGTCCTTACCGTGTCACCTAAACAATCCTTATTATAATTGTGTGACCATGTTAGTTTCTAATTAAAACATATGTCCAATGAAAAGATGATAAATTATTAGTAACCAGAATGTGTTTCATTCTCACGGCTCCATAATTTATATACTAGCAAGAAAAAAAAGAGGAAAAATGAAAAGAAAACACTCTTTATGAAGCTAAAATTAGCAATTTTGTTTATAACATCAAGCACAAAAAATCTGTGATGTTCTTACAACATTTTAGAGCTATTTTCTATATTAAATACACTTAAAATGTTTCATGCTTATATGATGTGTGGTAATTCTATACTTGCGATGATGTTAACATTATCTGGAACCATGCTCTTACCTACAAAGGCATCTAGAACCGACTTGTATGGTGTACCCTTCATTTGCATTTGTCTTCTAATTGTGTCCAAAGGATAGCATGTGAGTGTGGCAACACCAGCCGACACAACAGCTGTTAGCAGCGATGCTTCAGCCCTCTGTTGATAATTCTCTGGTAAGGACTTCTTCACCCTATTATATGCAAAAAATATTAATGCAGATGTTTAATCAGATAAAAATATCCTCTTCATATTGACCTTCAATAAAATGCAAAAGAAAGGAGAAAATTGTGACTCACAGATCAAAAATGCAAAAGTTCACAGCAATATATGGTGCTATTCCAATAAGAGAAGGTCCAAGTCCATAGTAGAAAGATGCAACTCCTTCCTCTCGTAACATATTAAATGCAACCTGGAAGCAACACGTTACTATCTTCTTGTAAAGAATTCATCAAATTATAAGTAAAATTCAAGTTGGTAAAACTTACCTCAGTCATGGTTTGGTACCCTGGTTCAACTGCTAAGCGTAATCTCAGGACATCTAAAGGGTATGTTACCTGCACAGAGACAAACAGACATAGATGTCAATAACAAGTTTCTACCCAAACAAAAAAATATAATAATAAAATAAACCAACCATTCGATCGAAAACAGCAATATCCTTAAAAAAGCCAATCTATTCCCATCATATAGCAATCTAGCAAACTAAAATATAGCAAGCCCTTGGACAAAATTACTCACAAAGGTGGATGTCATGCCAGCACAAGCACCTGCTGCTAGCCTTCCAATAACAGAGAGCTCACCATCTTTACCCTTAAAAAGTTTCTGAAAATTTAAACTTGATACCTCAATCAAATGTCCCAAAAGATACTAAGTTAAATTACATATAATAGTACCTTAAATTAGCTTAAAGACGTTGTCACTATTACCTTATAAGTTTCATAGGCAAAGAGCTGGACAGCACTGTAAGGTATGATCCGTATCACCTGAACAATAAAAGCAATTCAAAAAGTTCATCAAAACCACTAGTGAACAGGAAATTCTAAAATAACAAACAAAGTGATAACTCAAAAGCACCTGTGGTAAATTGCCTTTCCAGTATCCTTTAATTCCTTCTTCCTTCGCTATCAATTTTATCGCCTACAGTCATTTCCAAACAAGCATCACAATCACAATAAATATTTCAAACCAACAGATACCAAACATAGAATATAAAAATTTCACATCTTCCACTTCTTTTCAACTATCCCCAATCAACAGATACCAAACACTAAGTACTTGACTAATCTAATGCACACGAAAACTCTCAACAGAAACACAGAACCAACTCATTCAAACCACGAATTTACATCATACCTCAATGAAACCAATCGCCTTCTTAGCGCTC